>VXBQ01015222.1:116314-155130 GCA_013400175.1 Phainopepla nitens
CCTGGCACCGGCTGCCGCAGGACCCCGGACCGGGCCCGACACTGCCCCCGGCTCGGGGCTGTCGCTGCCGGGCGCCCTGTTCGGGGCCGTGGCGCCGGCCTGGCCGCAGAGCGCGGGGCGGCGGTGGGGCCGCTTCGTGCACCGCTGGGGGGAGAGGGAGAAAAATCACTGTTCCTCGGTGTTTGCGGGGAACGCGGAGCAGTGATCCGAATCCAACCCCGCGCGGGGAAGGGTGTCGAGTACCAAGGGCAGGAGCGTCCTTATGGAGAAAGGTTCAAAGCACTCAAGTTTAACCTTGGGGTTGGGACGTTTCCCAGGCTGGCACACGCACCGCAGCCGGTCTGACTGGAAAGGAAGGGATTGTACCGGGAGCAGCATGAGGAGTGGGTTTAAAGCAGGGGCGTCTGCCAGTAGTCTGCCGTAAGGGAGGCTGCAACGCCATCCCGATAGAGGTATGGATGTCACTGAGGAGAGAGGTGGGTGTGATGAGGAAAATTCCATCGGAGTAGACTCAACAACATGACTTTGGAGTATGAAAGCACGGAGGAATTATCCTCAGCCCTGCGCTTCCTCTACGTATTACCTAGAGATACTGCTGTTTGCTGAGGAATGAGCTGGATCATGATGTAGATGAGCGTGTGCTCCATGGACCTACCAGCTGGGCCACCCAGAGAAGTGCAAGTCTTTGCCATATGTGTGGTTTTCTTCTCACCCTCTTCTATTAGTTGTGCCACTACCATGTACATTCTTAGATACTGTAAAGGAGCTCTTTGTCTTACTTTTAGCTTAATCTGACTTGTTTTAAGAGTGGTTTGGGATATGGGAAGACACTAAGTCATGCTGCTGACTCTCACATCATACACCCCATTTTTTAATGTTTCCAACGAGCTACAAGGTTGGCCTTCACTTAGACAGAGGGACCAGCACAGAACATGATACTGCAAGAGGACTGTATAAAGAAGTGTGTATAACGTGTGTGTTCGGGTGGCTGGTGTTAGCACACAGTGGAAAGTGCCTGAAGGCCTGGGAGAGTCATTTAGGATTTATGCAAACACCCTAACTGGCTCAGTTTACCCTCTACTGGAGCAAGAACAGAGATGCCCAAAGAACAGAAGCATTTCCATACCACTAAGCAACTGCCAGTGGCTAGTAGTAGAAAAGTTAAAATTTATTTCATGGGTTGTGAGTCTAAAAATCCCTCAGGACAGGGCATTTAGTAGGGACACTGAATCTGAATAAACTGCCAAAGAACAGACTCAGCCTAACAACATACCTTTAACGAATACAGATTTTTTCATTCCCTAGAAATGATTAGACTGGGATCAGAAATGGGGAATACTGTCTCTGTGAAAGACAACAGCCTTTGTGTTGTCTCAACTCTCTTTGTTCTGCATTTCACAATGAGGAAATCACACTATCAGGAAACTTACTGCTGTGTAAGAACACAAAGTGCCTCGTTTCTTTCTTCTCAAGTCAGAAAAGTCACATGATTTAGAAGTTGAAGTCTCAGCAAAAAAGACCCAAACATCTTCTCCCTTGACTGTTTTTGAAAGTCCTGCTTTAATTTGTTCAGAAATATGCTGATATTGTGTTGCCCGAGTTAATACAGTTCGCTGGATTTAGCTTTCAAATTCACAAGGCAGAAGGAAAAAAAAATTTAAAAAAAATTCATGAAGTGTCAAAAAAGGTTTCATGAAACAATAGGAAATGCAGTGAATTTAGTGAAAAAAAAGAGGAAAATTAAAAATAGCTAATTAAGATATCTAGATCTTAGAGACTATACTACAGTTATTTAGTTATGTATTATCAGGGGTATTTTTCTAGAATAAGTAAGTTTAATAAGAATGGTAAGAATATTTTACAAAAAGGTTCCAAAATAACTCAGTTTGTGAATTAATTAATCTGATCGGGCGTATGTTTTACAGCTTCTTCCTTTTGTCTCAGGTCTGCTTGTCTTTGAGCAGGTTTATTGTCATTTTGACATAGCTGAGGCCAATGATGAAATCTCTAATGACCTGCACGGGGCTTGGATTTTATCCTTCAGTGGTCACAGCCTGTTGATCTGCCCTTCTCTCCAGGGAATGAGTAGTGGCAAGTCTCCTGAAAAGGATCAACATTTTTTTAAATTGTGCAAATATGTGTGCTGGCAGGTGGTTAGCCTACGTGTTGAAGGTAAACCAATGTTGAATAATCTGTTATAATGAAATATGCACTGAAGTCTGGATTAGCTCACTTCTGTAGCAGCCAGCACTTCTTCCATGCAGAACCTGCTGACTGTGAATCCATCTGCATTTCCACCAGGGGGGCTGGACTTTGGTCTTTGAGAAGGTAAAAGGTTTAGAACTATCTACAATGTGCATCATTCCTATTATTCTTACTGTATCTTCTCCCTAAATATTACTCATAAGAGAAACAGAAAAAATTGTGCAAAATATCAAGCAGCACTTTCTTTTTTAGCATGCAACAGCAACTTTTATAATCAGCTGTTAACGAAAGCACACGGAGCGTGACGTAGTGACTGAGGCAAGTTTTCCCCACATCCTGCCCTGAGATGGAGGTTTTTTCTCACATGAAGATACAAAAATAGCCAAGCCAGTTCCCCCAGATCCTTTCACAGCAATGCAACTGAACAATTCATTCAGAGAATTACAGGACCCCATCTGCACTTGTATCAAAACCATGGTTTTTTTATTTGCATCTAAATTTTCTAATGTTCTCTTTCCTTGGAGGACGGACAGAAGGGCTCAAAGTGGGAACCAGCTTTCTTTCTTTACTGTTCAACTAATCAAACTCTCTTCTCCTGTTTTAATTTGTTATTTCCTCCTTCACTAGGAGGATTCCTTGCATTCCTGCATGAATGCCTCTCTCATGCCTCAGAGGTTCTCTGTTTGTAATAAATAAGAGGAGAACGAGAAAAACTCCTTATTCCCCATTAAAATGTAGCAAGTTAATGATTTTGACTGTGCTAATAAATATTTCCAAGTATTTCAATCCAAGTTGTATGTCCTGTCAAATCTCTGGAGCAAAATACAGAAAATGCAATTAATAGTCAGTATTGACCTGTAATTTTTCATTATTTTGGACATTTGGGATTCTCTTATCATTTTCAACCGAATGTTTTATTCCTAATTCTTAGACCTTGCACTGCTGAGTTCACAGTTGCTTCTGATGTTTTATTCAAGCCACTTAAAATTACAGTTTATCAACACTAGGCTGTACACAGAAAATATAATAATTTCTGTCAAAATAGTACAAATACTAAATAAATACTGCATGAGCAATGCTCAGAATTCAGGGCAAGTGCAAAATTAACAGTTTCATGTGATAAAGCTACATGAATTTCCATATGCTGGCAATAAAAGGACCATTTTTCTTTATTATCTTTGAAAACATATTTTAGATCATTAGAACTCAATTCCTGCAGGCTAATACATCTTCTCTGTCATTTGTAATTATGCAGTTTAATGAATTTGGAATTTAGACATAACTAATTATCTGCCTGAATCCACAAATCATCTATATCACGTGTGCAAATGATTTGGGGTATAAAAGTTATAGCAATAAATGTTGGGAAATAATCCAGCCAGGCCTCAGTTTTGGATACAGTAGAAGTATTGTATCTGGATACAGTAGAAGTCCCTTTGGATCTGATCCTGCAGTGTACTCAAATCAGGGGGAAATATCTCAGACTTTAAAAAAGAAACCTATGAAATCTAAATTTTTCCTTACAACTAATGGGGGTTTGCACAATGAGTAGGTGCTTTTATTATGTATCACAGTTTTGTCTTTGGCACAGTCTTCTGCACTGCCCAGAGGTGATTCTTCTCGTGGCACCTTAAGTTTTGAACTTTCAGCACACATACGTACCAGGTTTCCACATTTTTTCCCCACGTCCAGATGAGCGATAAGCTGTGCAATAGCGCCCTCAGCTTTTTCACGGAACCACACAATGGTTTCAGTTGGAAGGGACTTTAAAGACCACCTAGTTTTCAGGTGTTACCCTTACAATTAATGAACACTCTGGTTAATGTACCTTGTGTTTTCCAGAACACGTTTTCTCATATCCTCATCCAATCTCGCTGGTGTTTTCCTAAGTCTTCAGCAAGGTGTGCTTAACAACTTCATTGCTAACTTGTACCTCCTGTATACACTGTTTGGCTGGCAAGCTGAAATGGCCAGCGAGAACCACAAACATTGTGCTTGGTAAGGAAGCCACATGTATATATTCCAGTCCCCAGGAGGTGCAGACACGATTATGGCAAGTGCTCTGGTCTTTGTGGGCTCTGTGGTGTCTTGGCATAGAGCCAGGGCTGCCCCTCTGCCACACACCCCAGTGCAGGCTCCATGTCCTCCCTGCTCTAAGTTTCTTCAGCTCCCAGGAATAAAAAATCTTATTAATCGAACTTGTTGATTATTCGACTGTGTAAAGCACACAGCTTATTTAACACAGCTGTATTTTCACAGAACCATAGAATCAATTAGGTTGGAAAGGACGTGAGGGCATCGAGTCCAACCTGTGACTGAACACTCACGTGTCACCTAGACCATGGCACTGAGTGCCGTGCCCAGTCTTTCCTTAAACACTTCTAGGGACACCAGCACCTCCCAGGCCAGTCCATTCCAATGTCTAAGCACCCTTCTGTGCAAAAATTCTTCTTACCTAATGTCCAGCGTAAATCTTCCCTGGCACAGTTTATGATTGTGTCCTCTCGTCCTGTCGCTGCTTGCCTCGGAGAAGAGGCTGACCTCCACCTGGCAACACCCTCCTTTCAGGGAATTGTACACAGTGATAACGTCACTCTTCAAGATCTTGAGCCTCTTCTCCTTAGAAAATTCCGAGGCTCTCAGTCACCTGCCCTAGCAGTGCCACCAAGTGACGGGCCGGGGCCGTGTGACGGCTCGGGGCGCGCCTCAGGCTCCGGGCACAGCGCCCAGCTGAGCGCCGCCAGCCCGCCTTCCTCAGGGCACTGAGTAAAAAACGGAGCATTAAAAAGAAAAAATAACGATGTTTATTAAAAGCAACTCCCGGCAGGGCCCGCCCGCTCTGCCGGGCCCGCCTGACGACGAACAGTGTCCTGCCCAACCTCTGTCCCGGGGAGCAGCAGCGCTGCGCGGCCACAGGAACGACGGGCAGGCCGAGGCCGGGCGGTGCCGCCCCGGGATCCCGGCCTGGGCAGGGCGGGGGCTCCCAGCTGCGGGCGGCGCGGAGCTCACTGTGTGCGCGGCGAGCCCCGAGTCGCTGCTGCGGGAGGACCGTGTGGCGGGGGCAGGCACGGCCCCGCGGTGACAGCCCGGGCGAGCACCATGCTGCCCACCCGGTAAGGCGGCCGCCGCGTCCTCCGGCTCCAGTGGGGAATGGAGGCCGGGGGAGACGGTGCCCCGGCGGGCCCGGGCCTGGGCCGGGGAGGCCGTGAGGGGTGAGGGGCTAGGGGCTCNGGGGCGGCTGCGGCGGGGAGGCGTTTGCCGGCCGTGCCGTGACACACCGAGCCCGGAGGCTGCAGCAGTCACACAGGCATTTCCGTCGTCATTCACGTCATCCCTGCTGCATACGGGACTCTGCTGCCTTCAGAGTTTTTTTTTTGTGTTTTTTTTTTGTTTGTTTGTTTGTTTTCTCTGTGTGTGGTTTGTGTTCCCTTTTATTTTCTTAAGGCCTCCGTGTGTATCTGTAGACAGTGAAAACTTTTGTGTACACGATATATATGTGTAGATGTACATGAAGGCAAGAGAGAGAGAGATGTGTAAATGGCCTTGCTTTAATGTTGGTACCTGAGGACCTGCCACCTTTCCTTTTTTAAGGTGGAACTCCAGTCCTAGAGAAAGAAAATTAAAGGATCAGCAATCATAGGCCTTGTCAGGATGACGCTGTGAACTGTCACAAGGGGTTTTGCATACCCTCTGTGTGTTTTAGTGTTACCACAGTTATGCTTGCCTAGAAGAGTAGTGCTGGCTAGTACCTTGTAGAACTAGAACACTTAGTGAATTGTGAGTGGATTACATTCTCTGAAGGGTTTCGTGGTTGTCCCTTCTTGCTTAATGGCTAAGAGGATTGTATCCTGCACTTTAGGTTTTTTTGAGTTGCTGCAGTACTAAGCCATAGAGGAGAAAACCAGGCTTAGCTGAATGGGACTGCTTGTGAGACCTTGTGAAATCCTTTTTGGTATATTTCTCCTTCCACTGCTATGCACACCAGCCAAGTGCAGAAGTGTATGATTAGGGTCATGGATGATTTCCTAGAGGCACATGGACTCAATCTGTGTTAAGATGCTATAGGGTGGAAGCTGGTGTTGAGTCTAAGTTGATTGTCTCAGGGCATCTGAATAGACAGTGAAGAGAACAATTAGTGCTAGTGATCTTCTTTCTTGTTTTTAGATAAGGAAAGGTGTCAGTTGGAATTTCAACTGTCTTGGAACTGTTGCACTGATGGTATCTAGTTCTGAAAGTCAAGCTGAAAATAAGGACTGGTATTTCTGAAGTCACCAGCATAATTCCAAAATTAAATCCTAAATTATTTTCTTGGGATTATTTTTAATGACGCTAAATTCTTCTGCTCTGCCTGTAGGTTGTGCATCATGAGGAAGCTTCCTTCTGTTCTGGCTAGGACACTCACTTCTGGGACCAGTGCCTCCCCAGGGCTTCCTGACTTGTCTGAAGGTAAAGTAAATGGCTGTGCTCTGGAAGATTTAATGATGTTACTAAGGACTTTAATTTCTCAAGTGGTGTCCCTTTATGTATTAATATGATTTGGATAGTGAACATACCCTTATCTGTTAGCTCGTGGTATAAGTGTTTAGGAAGCAGCAGAAATTCACTGTGTGTTTGGAGGTGAATGGCACGAATATGCATAACCATTGAAACTGCAGATTTAGAGGCTCCTCTGGTTCTTCAGCCTTGGCAGAGCTTGCTTCTTTTCTGGCAGGATAACTGCTGCTCAGCTTGGGTCTTGGTAGAAAGTCAGTGTAGTGCAGATAGGTACAATGAGACTGGAGAGAATGGCCAAGGAATGGGCAATTGAGTGGAAGTAATGCTGTACAGAATTTTCAGTCTGTCAGTCCTGGTCATTTTGCAGACTTGTAGAAATCTTTTAATCGGATCAGCAGCATTGCCTCGTGAAATTGCTTTTGTCAATAGAGCTTTGTGTTGAAAGCTTGTTTTGGTGCTCTAGTAGTAATAAACCATAATGCTCCTGTTTCAGAAGCTTTTAAAAAGGTTTTCTTGCATTCTAATCCCTTGTACTGAGAAGAGGGCAGGAGGAGCCAGGTACGAATAATTCCTTCATGGAGTTCTGCTTATTTCTGAGATCTTCTTTTTTCCTTTGTTTTCTAAACAGAAATCACCAATAGTTACTGGTTATCCAGTAAAAGAGAAAATGAGGGTTATTTGTTGTTAGAGAACTTATTTTCATTGTTGTTAATAAATGGTAATTTTGGAGGTTAGAAGAGAGAAGCAAGGATATGGAATGTTGCATACTTGCAACTCGCCCTGATTATATACTTGAATATTTGAAAATGATGCCATCTAGAAGGCCAGTAAAAATAGTGAAGCAGTGAGGTCATCCTTGTACTCCAAGGAGTACTAATATTTTGTGGACTACAATAACTGTAAACATTTGAGATTCTGTTACAAAATTGTTCAAATTCCAAGTTTTGCTGATATGTAAACTATTCTACTGTTACGTAAACTATACCTTCAATTTGGTATCCATGCTTTCACAAAACACCAAATACTTTTTCTTACTAGTTTTTCACATGCTTCCTTCTCACAATTTTGAGTTCCCATTGTGAATGCCCTCACTTCTTCCATGGCTCTCCCAAAGGCTACACAAAGCAGTACTTTGGAATTTTCCTCTGAAAACCTCTCATCCCGCTTCCTGAAAAATGCTCCAGATACTCCTTCCAAAGTTAACAGTGTTTGTCAACACTACATGGTAGCCCCAAGTCTGAAGAACTATTTGGGACTACACTGCAAGCAGATATCACACAGAGTCAGTGGACAGGGAACTGGAAAGCTGGCTTGAAAGGAAAGGACAAACTGAGTTGAAGACAAAAAGATATGACTGTAAATCAGGCAAGGATAGATTGCCTGCAGTTACTGCACTTAAGGAATATGTGCCTAAACGGAACTGAAGCAGGTAGAATAATCAAGTAACTTTATATTAGATGTAAATTGCACTGTTTCTTTTCATTGTTAATCTAACCTGTGTTTTGTACTCCACAGGACAGTCACCCATTCATGTGAATAATGGTGTGTTGTGGTAATTTACACATATTAACATATTTACTATAACACTACACTCACTCAGCTACTGTTTTTCCTTACTTTAGCACTGATGAAACACGAAGTGCCCTCGCTCCTCTCTGTTGCCTTGCTTAACGTCCCTCTGCCTTTGGTGAATGGCCCTGGTCTTAACTGTGGCAGTGTTGTTGCACTAAATCTCAGTCAGCACACTCTGTCTGCAGTGCTGGATAAAACGTTTCTAAGAGGCTTGTGGGATACAAAATCTCTCTGGGCAGCAGCTCCTGCAGTACTTGGCTTCATTTTAGACACTTGAATCTGCCTCCTTCACCTAAGTCCAGACCAAGCTCTGTACCAAAGCTGGTGGTCTGCCTGAGCCTGGCTGCAGCTGGGGAGGCACCAGCAGGATGGATCTCACTGGTAGAGGTGAATGCAGTGATCTTGTTCAGCTGCCCTCCTTGTGTCCTTTTCCACAGCACAGTGCAGATGAACTCAGACCCTGCTGCTCTGGCATTGGTGATCCGCTGGTCACAGTTTAGGAGATGCTGTGAAATACACGACGTGAGCACGATGGAGAAGTCCCATTTCCTATAACTGTTTGGCACACTTAAGTCGTTTGCCAGATAAGAAAAGAAATACCTCATAGATTTTTTTTTGCTTAATTTTCTTACTTAAATTTCTGTTGTAACTTAAATTTCTGATATCTAGAAGAGCAAGAAGGTCTTCCCAGGAGGAAAAAAACCAAAAAAGTTAAAAATTATATACTTATGAGCCATAAAATGGACTAGTTTTGCCCTTGACAACATTTAGAAGCACTTTACACTTTGTCCCTTTTATTGTTAAGATAAAAATTTTAATGTGTTCCCAGCATGGAAAATATTTATTTTTATACCTAAAACTGAAATCAGGTGTGTTAAATGGGACTAACAGCTTATATACATTTTTGCAGGTTTGGACCCAAGATTTTTTTCAGAGCTTTTTAACTCTTTGCAGTTGAAAAGGAAGATGAATTTAGTTTAAACAAAGAGAAAGTGCTGTTTATTCCCTGTTCATCCCAGCACAGTCTGCACACTGTTGAAAAATTGAGGTTTTGTGTTCTAGAAGCTTTACAGTGTTTCTGCTAACACTGTACTGATCAAATGCATGCTATGGCAGTTTCACAGGTGGAGTATGAGTAACAAGAAAGTAATACCTATTCTGTAAGCAAGTCTGCTGCTGCTTAAGGAAAAAGGAATCAGACCTTCCCTCTTGCTAAAAGAAATCAACTCTCAAGATTTTTAATCAGGTTCTTTCCTTGAATTTTTTTTTTTGTTCTTAGAATTAGTAGTAGAAGTCTTCTAATTTCAAAACATGTTTTTAGCCTAATTTTGTAAAGAAATGAGGCCTAAGCAATCTACTTTTTTGTCTTTGTCTGCCTATCTTCTTCCTTGTCTTCCAGAACCTTTTCTTGATGTCAGCCAAAATAGGTGAGCCACCAGTCTCAAAGAGAAACATATTTCCACAAATTTTGTGAAAATTGGCTTCCAAAACAGAGGTTTTGTTAGGGTGCCAGAGCTGGTGCTGGGGTCGGCCATGAGCCCTGGTGCTTGCTGGCTGTTGGTGAGTCACTGGGTCCAAGTGCTGGCTGGCAGTCGTTCCTGGCCTGCCTCTGGTGCTTCCCTAGCAGGCAGGTGGAGCAGAAACAGGCTGGGAGTGTGGGGGCAGGGGCTGAGGGTGCAGGTTTGGGGGGTAGCAGTAGTGGTGGTGTGGGGGACTGGGGCCGAAGCTGAAGGAACTGAGGAGAAGGGGAGCAGATCTGATGAGAGAGTGGAATGTGATTTAAATCCCAGGAAATCAGCTAGGCTGGCTCCAGGGTTTGTAGGCCAGCTTGCTGATCGCTGTGAATACTCTGACCAGTCATTTAGTTTGAAAAATGCCCAGCCTGATAAAGGATCAGCTTGTGACTCACCAGCAGCCTCTTTCAATTTCACCATGAAATTCCAGATATTTTTGGGTTGCTCTTCCTTGTGTGTCCCTGACATTTGAACCTCTTAGTATAAAAAGTCTTTGTAAACAGGCAAGGAATCCCTTTTATGGAATTCTCAGCTTCTATTCTGAGCTTGGGAATTGTTGCTGCTTGTTTGCAGATGTTACCAAAATACCAAACCACTCCGTGGCTGATGAATGTTGGGTAATTTGATGGGACCTTAGCACACTTAATAATCTCCTTTGAGAAAGATGCTTATGCAGATTATTCTTGAAATTTAGGAAAACCTGTCCAGACCCACTATTAACCCTGAGAGTGCAAACAGGGCCAGAATAAATTGTATAGGCCTGTCTTCAGTGTCTTAATCCTGTATTTTTTCAGACTGCTAAAAATTTGGGCTATGAAACCCTGCTGGCAGGAGCCTGTCTGATATTGCCTGCCTGTGTGGGTGGGACTATTTAATTGGTATTCTCCTCATTCCCTGTTTCCCAGCTGCACTGTTCCCTTTTAAGTTCTTTTATGACTTTCTGATTTGTGTTATCTCCACAGTTTGTGTTTAGGCTGTAATATTTTCACATCAAAATTCCCCAGTCCAATTTTGATCCATGTCTTTCAGCTGTTAATTAGCACTGCAGGTGACTGATTGCATTAACAAACACTCTTTGTCGGCTGTATACAATAAGCTATGGCATCGTGTTACTCAACCCATTACTGTGATGTGCCTACTAACAGCAGCAGTGAATTTGGCCAAACTTTTGTTTCTGGGCTGCTATTTGCATGAATTTACTTAATTTTCCTGTTCTGGGATGAGGATTGTGCTTTTAACACCAGGCAGCTTCGTGTTTATCACTTGCAGAACTAAGCTTGATTTGCTTTGATTTTTTTTTTTTTTCCAGTGCGGAGCAAATTGAGGGATATAGTAGGAGCATCTACCAACTGGAGGTACAGTGTGCATTACATGTATTTTACTTCATTTGTGAAACCAAGGTGGAGCTCAGGGTTGTGGTACTCGGGGTTACCAACAGTTAGCTTGCTGTCAGAAGAAAAAGATCCCACTAAAAGGTGATTGAAACCTTGGAAGTTTGTGATCCACAAAGTACCAATTCAGAAGCTTTGTTTCAATGGCAGAAACAAAATACCTGATACTGGTGCTTACAGGATGGTCCCAGTGGCTTTAAATCCAGTAGGAGTTATGAGCTGTAGAGTCTGGCTGTCAGTGCTGTGTTGCTGTTACCTCTTGAGTTATTTCTAGGTGGATTGCTCACATGGTGGATTTATCCTGCACTGGATTCAGAGGCAGCTGAGCTTGGACACTGTGCAGCAGGCTGCGTTCCTATGGCACCCATGTCTCTTTGGAAAATTGTCAGCTTGGGATCAGGATCTCCTTAATCAGGAGTATCTTGAGCATTTCCTTTGTCTGCTTTAACTTAATTTTTGATTAATTTACATATATTTTAAATAACTGCTGGTTTGGCTTCATTCAAGTTACTTTCCTCCCCCTCCATTGGGTTGAATAAGCCAGAGTTGACTGTAACCCTCTACTGTTACAGTCTGGAAAAGTCAGTGTAGCAGTCTGGAGGAACATGCATTGCAGTTTGGCTGGTCCCATGGTTTTTTTTTAATTTTGGCTGTGTTTGCTGAGCTCTTTTTTTTCCACTTTGTGCAGTGATAGGGAAGTGAAGAGAGGCTTGCCTGGGTGTAGTGTCTAATGTGTCCAGGCCTTCTGACTCAATTTATCTCAACACAACTTTAGGCATTCTGACAAAAATGCCTGAATCTGGGAAGCTGATTTTTGCTTAGTAAGAGTAGAATCTAAGCATGAGAGGACTTGAACCTTTCATCAAGTCAGCTAGAAGGGGTTTGAGAAATTGTTTGTGAGAAAGCCTTTCCCACATCCCAGAATGGCTGAGGAGGAACGATGCCATATGGAAATACCATTCAAAAATTGAGATTTTAGAGGGCTCTGGTCAAGTCTGATCTTCCATCTATTTTTTTTTTCCCCTTACTGCTCTCATCTTGGAGGGAGAGCAGACTGAAGCCAGGATCACCACAGTAGTGTTTTTCTTAGACATGTACTTCTCTTGTGCTGTACAAAATATAGCAGAAATGGTTTGCAGAGTAATGAATCCTTTAGCTACCAAGAAGAAGTAAAGCCAGGGAGACCACAGGTGGGAGTGCTTGAGAATGACAGGTTTGGTACAGAGAGGTTTGGTGGCCATGGATTGTGTAACCTTTGAGAGCCCACTTTAAAATAGAGTGACAAAGAGTTGATACATGTGGAGGCTGAACAGCTGGGGATCTAACTGAGTTAGGCCACAGAATTACTAAAGAGGAAAAATCTGAGGAACAGCTTGATAGGGGTCCTGAAAAGGGAGCTAGTGAAGGACTGACATACTCATATCTGGAATGCTGGGAGAGAGGAGGGATGCATGCATGTTGGAGAAACATCTTTAACCACTGGGTTTGCTAAAAGGATACTCTGGTTTGTGATTTCTCTTGTAAAAGCCAATGGCATTTTGTATTCATTACTAAAAAGAAATATCTTGCTTATATGTTTATTCTGGTTTTATACTTAATTTGTAGTTAAAACTATTAATCTGTTCATTTTTAAATATAGTCTAGATGGAGTTGTGACCATTTCAGAAATAGAGAAACATTCCTTAGAACATTTAGGGCAGGTGCTAGTTAATGTTTACATGAATTATTGTTACTGTAAGACAAGTACTGCAGTGTGTAACAGTATTTATCTGTTGAAAAATGTTACTGCATTGAGCCTAATACTTCTGCATACTGAAGAGCACATTCTGAAGTGGAAGTCAAGAAGAATTCTGCTGCTGATCTCAGAGGAGCCAGGATGGAGCTGGTGAAAACAGAATATAGTTAAATTTTTATTGTTAGGTTTCTTTATGTTTGTAGACAATTTTCTGATTTACTTTCTGATTAATTTCTTTTAAGCTTTTCACTGAAAACCTTGGAAAAAGCTTTTTTAAAAAACATGAAGGTGCGTCTTCTTGGACCTTGCATCTTTCTTTAGTCATCCAGTAATATTCCGTTTCTATGCAGTGGCATAACTTTAAACATTAACCCTCTGCAGGAGGTTATATTTCTGTTTCCTCTGAACTCCATGGGAATCATGTAAACCACATCTCATGTTTGAAACAAACAAACAGATGAAACTAAGTGAAGTTTTCTGCTTGACTTTCACTTTCTTTGATAATGGATTATTTGTATATCCCTGAAACTTATTAAACAGAAAAGAGGTAATATAAATATATGGAAGCTTGACTTTCTGAAGTAATACTCAAGCCAAATAAGCCTTCATATTAAGTGGCTAATACCAGAATTCATCCAAAGTCAAAACTTAAAACAAAATTTCTTTTTGGTGAAAAGGTTTTCCGTTGGTTTTTTTTTAATTTCTCTCTCTTTTTTTTGTTTTTTTTTTAATTGGTTTTGTTAAACACAGTGTCACTGAAATCTCAGCAATGAAGCAATGAAGCAAGCATTACTTAAAGGAATAGCATGCATCCAGAAATTTACCATTAAGTTTGGTTGCTTAGTGTTTTATGCATTCTCTTGCTCTATGAAATGGATCCATATTTTTGCTTACTGCTTGGGCTTATGTCAGAACTGTTGCATATTTAACCTCTAGGTTTTTAATAGATGGATATTGATTCTAGGGATGTTATGAAATACTTGCTTTATTCAGTCAGGGTGGACTTTGAAGGGGAAGGAACTTTGGAACAGGTAAGAGAGCGTGTTGGGCAAGACTGTTACATCTTGTAGATTCCTGTGCAAGGAATCTGCTTGGTTTGGAAAGAAGTGAGAGTAAATTGCACCCTTCTCCATTGTGAGAGTTGCAGCCCCTCTGACTTGGTGGTGCTGAAAAAGCATCTCTGAAGGAATTGTTCTCCCTTTTCTGTGTTGTTTCTTTCTGTAACTTTCCTGTGTAATTTTAAGATGTCTGGGTAGGAAGAGAGAAAGAGAAGTAGGTTAGTTTCCTTTGTCTTTTAGCTTGCTGTTAGAACTGATGCTGCAGAGGGGGAGCTCACCTGTGGATGGTGGGAAGTCTTAGCAGATTAGTTCTCTTGTCGTTAGTGCTAGCCAATCCTGTACATCTACTTAGTCCTTTAAATTGGCAGTGTGGGAAGATTTGTTATAACTGTAGCTCTGGAAGACATGAATATGCACAAAACCTCGTAGGTTAAATTATGTGTGATTTGTTTTTTCAGGGAGAATGATTTTCGTAGCATTCAGAATTAGTTGCATTTTGTTCATCTCATTAGTGTGAAGTATGTGCTTACCCCTTGTACACAAAATATTTCAAGGATTTCTGCAGTAGTCTTGCTTAGCATCTCTCATTTTGTGCATTTCACTTTCTTTTCAAAGCATGCTCACTGTGTCTTGGTATTTCTACTACTTTTTGGTTTTAACTTTGATAATCATTGATGTGACATCTTTTAGTTAGTGTTTCAGTTCTCTTGTTGTACTTCAGAATAAAGGTTTTTTTCTTAACAGGGATCATGTGCAAGCAATGCAAGAAAGGAAGGCTCTTCATACTTTACTGGCTAAAAGGCAGGAAGATCTCCCTCCTAGGAGAATGAAGGATAGCTACTTGGAAGTTATTCTACCTCTAGGAAGTCAGCCTGAAATAAGAGAAAAGTACCTGAATGTACACAACAGTGTAAGGTAACGAAGCAACCATGTGACACCTACAGGAAACCATTAACTCCTGTTTGCCATGTATGTAAATATTTAATTGTCAAACCCCTATATTGCAGGTTTGGAAGGATACTTGAAGATCTTGACAGTTTAGGAGGTATGTACCTATGCCCTTGTAAAGGCTGCACAAAGTGTGTTTGATTACTGCTGAGCACTGGTTGGTGTGACACAGTATGACTTTGGGAAACCCATAATTCTGCTGTCTCAGAAGGGAAGGAGAAGAAGAAGACACTGGTACTGAAAGAGAAGGAAGGATGATAAAGAACAGATGGAAGCAAAATTGTTTGGCTTCCTGCCTCTGTCAGTTTTTTAAAGGACCAGCTACAAAAATAATTTACTGAAAAGTGATCCTAGATTATGAATTTGCATTGAGTGTGAACTCAGAGAAAATTTGTAGAGTGCATATTGAAAATGAAAACTTAAGATTTTTTTAAATCTTAAAAAAAAAAACCTCAACAAAATCTGCCACAAACAGGAAGTTAATGAGATGCAAATATTCTAATCCTCCTTTTGGGGAGAAGAGAGTAAGAATGCAATGTATCCATTGAGAACAAATTAAAACCAATTGGTGTATGTTCTTGAGTTCTGCAAATTGTTGTTAAGGGTAAAACCAACTCAGCTGTTTCATGAGTTAGTTTTCTTAATTTTTTTCTTGTTTTTATTTATTAGTGGTCTTGAAAAATTCTGTTTTTTTCTTTTGCATTGTAAGTGTGAGATTGTTAATAGAACTGGGTGATACTTTTTCTTAAAACATCACCAGGTGACTTCCTCCTTCGTCTGAGTTCCATAGCTGGTTGGGAACTTTTTGATGGAGGTTTTTGACAAAGAATTAAGTGCTTATTAAGGGAAAGTTGTGAATAAAACATCTTTTTTCTGTTCCTTCTGAGAGTCCAGATGGACAAAATTGAGAAAGGCAGCGAAAGAAATAAATGCATGTCTGTTAAGGATAGACAAAATAACTGCATGACTGATATTTCTTCCTGGGAGGTGGAGGATACTGGCTTCAATATCTGTCCTGAATTAGAAAAGGAGACAAAGGAGACTTCAAACTGTTGGCTGCCTTGCATTATTAGATGAGATGAGCCTGTTTTCCATTCTGTGCCTTGTTTAATTTCCCCAGAAATCTGTGAAGATCTAATTATTTTCCTGTGCAGCATGGAATGTCTTTGCCTTGTTTGCAGTCATACTGGGCTCCAGTCAGTTCCACTGGGGATGTATTGTTTTGGGCTAATCAAGATTCTGTCTCAATTGAACAATAGATTCTGTCTCAATTAAACAATATTCAGGCTGGTCATATTGATATAATAAGTTGATAGTCTTAAAAGATTTTAGAATTGTGACTTCAATAAACATAGGGGAAAAAATCTTAGTTTATTTGGAAGGATAGAGATCTTCCAGATCACAGATACACAGAATATTCTGGTTTGGAAGGGCCCCACAAGGATTGTCAAGTCCAACTCTGAAGTGAATGGTCCATATGGGGATTCCTTCTCTCTTATCTCATTAAGTACGAGACAGATACTTTTGATACCTAAGATCTGTGCTGAGTGAAAATTACATGAACACTAGAAAAAACCATATCTTTACAGCCTTGAATTACTCCAAGGTGCGTGTTTACTTGGATGTGCTCTTCTGAGCAAAGCTAATTAGTTTAACTAGTGATTTGGCTGGTAGTAATTGCAGTGTGATAAATACCTCTGACTATGGTTTCATGCCTGTAAGGCACAGTTTATTTAATCTCCACCTCTTTAAAAGAACCAGTATTTAAAAAGTCCTCAGAGAGCATCTATCCTTGGACAGCCTTCATGAAATCAAAATAGAAGATAGAAAGAGTCTGAGACAGAGAGCTGCAGAGGTAGAGCAAAGAGATTGTGAGATTGTGGAAGTCAAGTGATGAGCTGGTTTAAAATGCTTAGTTAAATTTATCTCTGTAGTAAGTAAATATGCATAAAACTGGGACAGCTGCTGCTGTTTTCTTTATAGCAATCCCATGTGTTACGTACATGAAGATGTGGAAGCTGTGCTCTCCTATAGTAGGATACTTTAGTTTGTGTTTTCCAGGTGCCTCTTATGATTTGCAAAGATTACTTTGATCTGCTCCACTTACATTTTTGTTAAAGAGCTGGCTCCATTTTTGATCTCTTCACAGTTCTTATTTGCTACACTCACACCAAGCAGGAAATGCAGCAAAGGTCTCCTTTATCCATAGTTACAGCTCTGGTGGATAAAATCAGTAAGTGGAAATTTAGTAAATAAAATAGTTGCATCTGCTTGTCTTACTCTTTTATCAGCTACTGCCTTCCCATGGTTGTTATTGAGGATACCTTTTTCACTCCTTGTTTCCTTCATCCTGTTTTAGCTTTGAAGTTTCTTGGCTTTTGTTGACAGGAGATGGGAACAGGGTTTTGTAGACGCTTTTCAGCATTTCATATGTGATTTCCCTTCAAAATGCAACTTTCATGGTTCCTGCACTTTTGTATTTAGTTTTATTTTGGCATGCAGATCTTAGCTTCATTACTGAACAGTGTTTGTTCTGGTGCAGTTGGACCTTGCTTGTGTTGCCTGTTCTGCTGAACACTCCCTTGGGTCTGCTGTCCACCTGTGTGCCTGCTTCCTACTCCTGTTCTGGCTTCAGAAGTCTGCAGGGGCAGCAACTGCAGAGAAGCAGTATTGTCCCTTGCAACAACAACTGTCTTTTCTGAGTTGTCTTTGTGTGTGTTGCCACTTTCAGATCACATAAAGGTCCTAGGGAATCTGGCCTGTCTAGTATTAGTTGTAAGTGATCTGTCTCCAGTAACCCCTAGTGTTTGTCTTGTAGATTTGTGCCAGAAGATTATATATCCAGACTGTGACATCAAGTTCACAGGCAATGTTTCTTGGGTTGGGAAGACCTCCATGGAAGTGAAGATGCACATGCTGCAGGTTAGTTCCTGCGACTTCTCTCCATCTTATGACAGGCATGAGGTGCTTCAGGGGGCATTTAAAAGAGCATGTACAGGACAAGGGGAAATGGCTTCAAACTGAGAGAATGGGTTTAGATGAGAGAGTGGGAAGAAATTACTTGGTGTGAAGACAGTGAGATTACTGGGACAGATTGCCCAGAGAAGCAGAGATGCCCCATCCCTGGAAGAGTTCAAGGCTGGCTTGGATGGGACTTTGAGCCACCTTATCTTGGAAGGTGTCCCTGCCTGTGGCAGGGGGATTGGAACTGGATGTCTTTAAGGTTCCTTCTAACCCAAATCATTCTGTGATTCTGTGATAATTCAGCTGAACAGGTAATTTTTTTTTTTGTTCCATTGTTCTCATTAAGTAAAGTCTCTGATGTAGAAGATAGTGTTATACCTTTCTTGTTCTGAACTCCTTACAGTGCTGGCATTGGTGGCAATTTGGTATATATGAAAAAAAAGCTATGGCGTTTCCCAGAGTAAAGGTTAAGTGACTGTGTTGATTTCCTCCCCTCCCAGCTCAAAGTTTTTAATAAGCATTCCCTGGTAAATGTTTACACTGCAGAATTCCTGAAATGGAAGTTTTAATAATTTCTTTATCCTTGACCTGTTGTGAGAGGTGTTGGAAGGAATGACAGAATGGGAAATTAAGCAGAATTAACAGTATGATTGCATAGTTCAGGTCAATTAAATAGCTCGCTAAGCACATTTCCAATTTTAGAGTTCAGTAATGTATTTTTTTCCTGTCTCTTTTAGCTGCATGATGGTGATTACAGCCCTGTGTTAGATGCAACCTTTGTCATGGTGGCCCGGGACCCAGAGAATAAACGGTAATTTGTAGGAGAGGAAAAGTTCCCTGATTTCTGCTGTGCTGAAAATGGCAAGCATGGCAGCTTGCTCTCTATGGGTAGAAGCCATATAGTGTAGGTGGTAGCTGGTGCTTTCTGCTGGCAAGTGTTAACTTTCCTGTGACAAACTTCAGACTTATTTTAGCAGTCATGATACCAGGAATTGCTGGCAGTCATGGGATCTGACCCTTTTTTTTTTTTTAAACATGTATTTCTGTGTGTTTGAGTGACTGGTCTGAATGAACACAGAAGTGAATGAGTCTGCTAGAAACCCACCTGCTTTCTAGTAGTTGTTTGATCTAATGATTTTCAGTGGTTAGATAGTCTTTGGGTGAATAATACCATTAATTCCCTGGTAGATACTTAATAGGTGTCATTAGAATAATTCAGGTTAAAGCTTGCTTGTGTAACTAAGATGGAACTGGTAAGTATTCCCACAGAACTTAAAAAAAACAGACACTTATATTGTTATTTTTCTGATTTTACTTTCTTTATAATTCCTTAGTTATTAGAATAAAAGGCTGTTCAGTTGCTGTTTAGGTTTATGACTGCAGCATCAGAAAAATTTGCTGTAATTCTTACCTCTTTCCTATATAGCTTGCCCAAGTAATAAAAATTTCTCTGTTTCTAATTAGTTTAAATAATTGCTTGTATTTAACAAAGAGGTTTTCCTTGGTATAATTATGTGGTCCTGATAACATTAGAAGTAGTTTCTAGGGTTTTTTTTTCTTCAGATTTTTTCTAGAACCAGTGAATAAATTATACATTGAGAAAACAAATTATATTATGGTTCCCATTTTAAAGACTAATTTTTCAAAGTAATGACATCAAATCTGATGTAATTATACAGTAGCAGATTGACTGAGGACAAGCCTACATAGACTTGTGCAGATAGGTGCAAACTTCAGTGGCTGTTGTACAAGCTAGCTGGCCACAGGCCAGCTGTGTTTTGGAAGCATTCTATCCATATAAGGAGGGTATTTATGTGAGGTCAAAACCCTCCAGAGAGGTACAGAATATGTTAGGTTGGCTGTAGTCCCACAAAAAGAGGGCTGTGTGGCTTTGGGACCATAGCAAACTTGCATCTCAGCAGCTTGGGGCTTGGCCAGGAGAGCTGATGTAGATGGGTGCTGAGCTGAGGGGAGATGAGCTCTGTACAGGAGAAAGAGCTGGTAGATTTCCAAAATCCAGAGGTTTAGGAAAGATCAGTTTGTTCTAAGAGAAAAGCTCCTCTCTGCCTCTTGTTGCTAGCCAAAGTAAAGGCTTGGGGTCGGGGTGAATTGTTCAGCAGTGTGTGCATGTATGTATATGTATGTTGTTCTCAGCATTTGTATGCATGTTGAAAGTTAAAAAATAATTAGAAACTGTGGGGAAGAACAGCTCTAGAAAATAAGTGTTTGTCTTTACTTGTGCAAATAATTAAATGTTATATAGTTAAAGTAAACTTATTTGTGCAGTAAACTAAACAGAAACGTTGTGCTCAAGGCATGTCATGATCTTTGATAAGTGGTACACGTCACAAACAGCTTTTGGCTGTTGATAAGGCTGTCAGGGGAACGTGTAGATTATAAAAACACTTGCTAGCTATGGCACCATGCTTCTTCTATTCCAGGAGGAATGGTACCAGTCAAGTTTTGGTTTAGACTATCCTAGATCATCATGTTTTCATTTGCTGAGTTTCTGAACAGCTTTTTTCTTGAACAATCTCCATTATAATTTGAGTACAATTTTAGCTTCTTAAGAACCATAGATGTGTCGCTTTCTCTTTCCTGATTGCACTAGGTAGTGATTGGATCACTTAAATGCCTCCTCAGAGTTAAAGCTATTGTGATATTCTGTTGGCAGCCTTATTTGTTTTTATCATATAACCTGAAGTATGTAATTTCATCTTGTACTGTGTATGTAAGCAAAAATGGAAGACTGTTAAAATGTATTTATGGGACAAATTCTTGTAAAGTTTGTAATTTAAAAAAACTTCCTGTCCATAGGCCAGCATTTGTTAATCCACTCATTCCTGAGAGCCCTGAGGAGAAAGAAATCTTCAAGCAAGGAGAATGTATGTCATATTTCCTGGTAGTATGCATGTCTGCCTCAGTTTCAACTTAATAGCTGGGAGGAAGCAAAGTTCAGGAATTCTGCTACTTAGAAATACTTAGAATTCTGCTCCTAATTTGTTTAAAATCAGATTTTTGTTCTGTCTCATTTATCAGTAGATTAAGAGAGTTTTAAAGCCTTCTACCACAGGCTTTTAAACTCTTTAGCTTGGAAACTCTTTGGCTGAACTGACAGACACTCCTGATGTGCTCTGCACACTTTCTGGACTTCTCCCTTGTCAAGAAGCTCCCTCTTCTTTGGATCTGAGTGCAGCATAGGGGCTTCTAATACTCTGGCCAACTCAACCCATGATGGGCCTGAAGGACATCCCAGCCCCTCAACTGTCTGTGTGCCCATGTTCCTTTTGGAAAGAAACTCAGGAAAAGAAAAGTGGGAGAGTAAGGGAAGGAGCATGTAACTCCATAACTCCATCCTCATTTGTTTCAAGCTGGAGTTTTAAAGTGGAGAATTAGAAAAACACTGAAGACTGAATAAACTGGACAGAAGATCTTTAGCTAAAATTTCAGTCAGTGCAGCCTGTGGTAATGAGTTCTGTCATAAACTTCCATTTTTGTACCATTGGCAGAACCTGAAGCTGATTGTTCTGTAGGGTTTCTTGTTAGATATGCTCTCTACTTTGAGGACAGGCCTGAAGTTTTCTGTAGGAACATTGTGTGGATGTCATAAAATATATGTAGAATATATTATTAGAATATTATATTATTAGAATATCCCATTGGTGAGGTACTAGTGAACTTCTGCTTTATTTTTATTTCACTACAGTCAATTATAAAAGCCAAATTTCTCTTTGAATCTATAGGACCATGAAGTTACAGATTTTAACTTACGAGAGAAAAGAAAAAATGGAAAGACAGTTGATTTCAGGTTAAAATCTTCAGAGCCATTTTTTGTTTTTTTTCTTTGAACTTTAATACTATTTTTTTTTAATATTCAGTGAACAAGTTGAAGAGGATTGAATTCAGCACTGCTTCCTTACTGAAGATGGCTCCCACTGCAGAAGAAAGAACCATTGTGCATGACATATTCCTTAATACACTGGACACAAGGCAAGAAGGGGAAGGGTGAAGGAGAACTGACATCTTGTGAAAGAGAAAAGTGCCTTTTGAGTGGGTGCTCACAACAGGGTAGTCTGCAATAAATGCACATTTAAATTCTGTGGCAGTTTATTTGAAATGCAGGTACAAACTTTAATATGACATCTGCAGCTCTTACAACAGTCTTCTGTTGTTCTAAACAAGCTGTTAGGGATAATTTTGAGGGAAAAGGTTAATGATGTTTAACCAGATAAGAAAATGCAATGGTTTTGCAGTCATGACTTGCATAATCAGTTTTCTGCCATGATATCTAATTAAAAAAACTGTGAGGGCAGGAACTGGCCACCTTTTAACTAAATAACCTTGCAATGTGTTTTAAATGCAATACCTGAGAATATTATTTGAGTTAACATACTTCTTAAGATTGGTGTGAAGTCATCTGATGCCAACAGTGATAGAACAATGTCTAATTACATTAGTGCAGTGTTGCATTTATGATAATTTATACTTCTTTAACTTATTAACCTATACAATTGTTATTTTTAAAACTGTTTACCAAAGGCAGACCTGCTTTCCCTTAAAATTAGCAGCTGTACTTTGTACACATTCCATCTGGGTTTGGAAACTTCAAAAACCGTCTGCATGTTTGATGATGAATTATTCTATTAGCTCACTGCATGCTTTTATTTCCTATTATGACTTGAAAAACAGAGCAAGGCTTTTATGACAAAGTGTGCACTTTGTGGTTGTGATTCATCTTTTCTTTCATGTACCTTTCTTAAGCCTCTTCATTCACATAAACTTGAACATGAGCAGAAGTTTTTGAAAGATCAGGAGCACAGGTTTATTGCAGTAACAAATCAAAGGACAGCTTTAGATAAAGCTTCAAGGTCAGCTGGGACAGTGTTTAGTGATACCATTTCTGTTTTGCGTTTATTTCAGTGTTCTGTGTTTTTGTGGGTTTTTTTTAGTATGTGTCTGCATTTGCTAGTTATGCTTTTTTGGCTTGCTGAATTCTGCTAATTCTGTGGGCTATAAAGTTTATTGTCTCTTCCAAAGGACAGTGAGTTTCCGGAGTCGTAAATTACCACCCAATTCAGTGTGGATGGAAGATGCAAAGCTAAAAGGCCTGGAGATTTGCCATCCTGAGGTATTTTGAAAAACATTCATGAATTACAGAAAGTTACTTAAGAAGGAACTTTGAGAGAGGGAATTTTTACAGGCATGTGTAATGACAGGACAAGGGGTAATGACTTCAAACTGAAAGAGGAGAGGTTTAGAGAAGGCATTAGGAAGAAATTTTTTTGCTGTGATTGTGGTAGGGCTCTGGAATAGGTTACCCAGAGAATTTGTGGATGCCCCATCCCTGGAAATGTTCAGAGCCAGACTGAGTGGGGCTCTGAGCAACCTGGTGTAGTGCAAGGTATCCCTGCTCATGGCAGGGAGGTTGGAACTAGATGTCTTTAAGATCCCTTCCAACCCAAACCATTGTGACTATGAATTTTTGCCTAAGATTAGTTAAACCATTAGTTTGTTTGGCTTTTGCAGTCCTTGCAAGTTAGAGCCCAGTTTCTTTTGCCAGTTTTTTGTTATTTGTATGGATTACCACTCCAAAATGGAGGATTTTTAATGACCTTGTTTGCTTACTAGACTATTAATTCTGTGTAAATAAATTCCTTTGCAAAGTGTTTGAAAAAAAAAAAAGTTTGGCCTTTGGTTGCTGATACAATCTGGAGTTGTTATCTTCTGCTGTCAAATTAGTCAGATGAGCTCCTATCAAGTTGCCTTGGGCATTTTGAATTTTATATACATATTTCAGTAGTGCTTTTTATATATTTAGGTGTTGGGACTTCTGTTAAATACTGTGAACTGAAGTGCAGACTTCAACACAAGGCTTTGAAAAGAATTTAGTGTTTATTTCTATGTACAGGAGCGGAACATCTTCAATAGGATCTTTGGGGGTTTTCTGATGAGAAAGGCATTTGAACTGGGATGGGCAACTGCTTGCAGCTATGGGTGAGTTGTGGACCTGCAATATTTATATAAGCCAGAGCATTTTGCTCATACACAGAGGCTAAGAACTCAAACTATCCAACCTAATGACAACCTGAGCTGAAAAAACGTAGGTGTCTGGTAGAATCGTGCACAGTGCTGATGGATATCGTATTTACAAAGAGATTGGCCTCTTGCTCCTTGGAGCTTGGGTTTTAAGCATTACTTGTCCATTTTCTGTCTTCTTTTATCTTACCAAGCTATTGAGATGGACTTTTTAACCATATAACATGTTCATTCTATCAAATAAATATTACATCTTTGCATTCAGTACACAAGAGGAATGGGTTCTAAACGTCTATTAACTGCTTGAGCTTAGGAAGTGTGACTGAAGTTGTCACCCAGCAAAGGTCTGTGTGTGAGTTTAATGGAGTGTGCAAAGCCTGATATAAAGTTAAGTGGTTTGTGTCAGTGCTTGAAAAACCGAGGCCTGAGCAATGATGGTGGGAAGATTGTCTAGCAAGCATAAGTCATAAGATACAGTAGTGGTGCAATAATGTATCCTGAGAAAGTATGTACTTCATTGGTGTGAGACATTTCCTCCAGTGATGACTGTAACTCCTTAACACTTTCTGTAGCCTCTGTTTAAGGAAGAGATTTATTCCCTAGTAAGCCTTTATTAAAATGCTGGCAAGTAGATATTTTAAATTTCTGCAAACATCCTTTTTGTTCTTGAGAAGAAATTTCTCTTTTGCTTTCTCAGGGGTTCCAGACCTTTTATTGTATCTGTTGATGATATCATGTTTCAGAAGCCAGTTGAAGTTGGGTCCTTACTACTGCTTTCTGGACAGGTAGGAGTTGATTTCCTTTTGAAAAGGAGCAGACCTTGTCTTTGCTGTCAGCAGTGTTAGTCAGTGATAATGAACAGTGTGTTATGAGAGTGTGTGACTTTTCTTGTTAAACGGGGTAAGGAAATCTGTTACAGTTTTCAGCACTGGTGATAAATGACAAGCTCTAACCCTTGTTTAACTGTGCAGGTATGTTATACAGAAAAGAACTACATCCAGATTCGAGTACACAGTGAGGTTTACAATGCAACTACCAGGGAGCACCATACAACCAATATTTTCCATTTTACATTTATATCAGAAAATGAGGTCCCGCAAGTTGTACCTAAGACATATGGAGGCAAGTATCCTATTAATGTGTTGTCATCATAACTCTGTAAAAAAGATTAATTTCTTTCTCTTGGAACACTGGTCATTTTAATAGATGCCATGATAAACCACATAGATTTTATGCTTTGATGGCAGTGTGGATTACTTCTTCTTTTTGCCAGTCTGTTTAGTTGTAGTTGCCCATTATTGATAATAAGGTACTAATGTGGTTCTCTCTTTTCTCCACTTTATTTCAGAGTCCATGTTGTATTTAGATGGGAAGCGACACTTTACTGCAGTCATGAAGGAAATCTGACATGCATTGGGTGCTGCAGCAGCATGCTGTCTTGGCAAGAGCAATCACCAGAGGAGGCCAATGGACAGGTGCTTGTAATACTCAAAGAAAAACCCAACAAACACCCAAAACCAAACCTAAACCAAAACCCACCTTTTCAGTACTCTTCATGTATTTGCATATATTTGGATTTTTTTATTCTTTACTGCTAGAGTTTGTTGAAATCTTTTACATGCCAATGCTAGGAAAAGAGGCTGAGAAAATAGTCTTAGGCTTTGGATAGACTCTCTTTGTCTGCTTTGAGAGATCTCATTACAACCTTTGCTGTCTTGTCACCATCTGCTGCCTTTCCCTTAGCAGCTCTCCTTTGTGTTTCCCTGATAAGCGATAGAAGTTCTGTCAGAAGAAGGTGTGCAATAAGGTGAAGCAATTTGACCTATATTCTTGTGTAAATTAGGTTAAAGGTTATAATTCTTTTTTGAACAAGGACACGTGCCTCTAAGCAGCAGCAGAGGCTCAGAAGTTACTAGTGTGTGCACAATGGAAAGCAGGTGTTTCCCATCACTGGGGAGTTTACAAGGTTATTGAAGCTTCTGTTTGGATGGTTTCATGTTCCCTTGGGAGGAAACTGATTTTTGCAATGAAATGAGGTGGCTGGATGGTATTTTCTGGCACTCTGTATCCTTGACAGCCTCTTCTAATTTTTTGTTTGTTTGTTTTAATATATAACTGTGAGTTCCTTAGTGAATTATTTCTCATGGATTGGAGACTGGAGGTCTGATTGGTGAGACTGGGTGGGACTGGGAAATGGCATTGTAGAACACAACATTTTGGTTTGTTAAGGATTTGGAACAAAAAAGGTAAAATACTGCCCAAATGGTAATGATTATGTCTGGTGCTGCAGTTAGGGGTCCTGAGAATCTGTATTGAGTAACTCCCAGGTCAGCTGCTGAATGATGGGGGGATCTTTATCCCACTGAGGGGTGGTACAGCTAGAGGACAGTCTCCTCCTCAGCAGGGTTATTTATCTGTTCCCTTGGTGGACTGTAGTGCAGTATGAATATTGCACAACTCTAAAGGTTGTCAAGTTTACCTGTGAAGGACAGAGAACTTACCCAACACAAAGGGGACCCCGTGGTGGTCATAACTATAGCAAATAAATAACAGGAGCAGAGTACTTGATACTGAAGTGCTTCCAATGTGATGGAGAAAGTTTTCGTAATCTCCAGTTTCTGGCACATAAAGCCCAATATCTTGAATTCAGGAAGTTGGATGGGAGGCATCAACTTTTAGCAGTGAGTATATATCACAAGTATGAAACTGGATCTCTGGTACCTTCACATCAAGATTGATATCCCAACTGATCAGGACACTCAAAGAGGAGTTGGCCTCAGGGGTAAACAGATGAAATGTGATGTTTTACAGTATACAAGAACAGATTTTGGCTTCCCTGTGAGGTTTAAAATCTTTTGAAAAGAGGATGCAGCAAATAGGAATTCTGTCAATCAGCACAGATGCATGAAGCACGTTGATAAAATAAAGCAGCACATTGAGCTTTTACTTCTGATTAAGAAAGCCTGAGACAGTTACAATTAGGAGCAGTTTCCTTTTGTGCTAGGATGTCATGAAGTTCATGACCCCTAGCAGCTCTTTGCTATTCCTGTGAGGGATTGTAATTGAGCATTGTAATAATCAGCATATTATACATCAGTCTTTCCTTCTTAAGATTCAGTTGCTGTATTGGATGAGTTAGATGGTTTTCCAGAGGATGTGAAGGGGTGTGGCCTGATCCAGAACAGATCCATGCATTTCCCTGATGGTGAGCTCTTGGTTCTTTCCAAAGAGTTTCTCTCTTGAGCCACACTCCAGTGCTGGCTCAGCTCTATGACATTAAAATATTTTCTTTAATGGTTATGATGCTGTAGAGATAAATCGTATTTTCTGGGTTTTTCCTTTTTAAAACTGACTCTATTAGACTGACCACACAAATAAAGAGCTGAAATGGTATCTCAGCTTCTTGCCCCTTGTTGCAGGGATCAGTGTTGACTGTTAAAAAATAAATAGGAAGGCAGGAAATAAAAAGATCTGTTTCAGAACTATGTTTTACTCCTGAGTACCTGCAGGTTTTTATCACTGACCCAGTGATCCTACCTGGATCACTTTTTTATAACACGTATAAGTTAAGGGGATACCAAATTCATCCTCTACTGACATTTCAGCTGCATTTAAAGATGAATTTATTGTAATTTCTAAATTTGGCCTTTGGGAAGGGGTTGGAGGGGAGAAGAAGAAGTAATAGAGTATGGAGGAAGGTGCGACATCAGAACCTCTGAACACAGTGAAGAAAATGAATGCCACAAATGAAGATGCATAGAATTGATGTGTTCTCAAAGCTCATGATAACTTAATCACATACCACAATGACTGTAGTTACTGAATGTATGTACAGCCATAAAGAATGTGTGTGTGTGTGTATATTCACATATGTAAAAGATACATGCTTTTCTGTTTATAGCTATATATATGTACTCATGTATTTTTTACTCTGAGATTGTACCTCCAAGCTGTCACCCTTTCTGGTATCTTTGTTCAAGGGTATGCATGCTGCTTTGTGCCTTTCTGTGTGTGTGAGAAAAATGTTCTCAGATGTTCTCACATTTAGAATTAAAATATTTCAACATACTGATTCATGTTTGGTTTATGTTGCAACTTATATCCAGCCTGTCACTGCTGTAGGTGACTAACTATTACTACAGAAGCCTAAAAGAAAATATTTTTATTTGTAGTAAGCTTATCTATATAATTAATTGACTGTGGCTCTGTAGCAGGAAGCAAATGTCTCTGCCCTTTGTTTCTTGGAATACAGTGAGTAGGAGCAGGATTGCCTCCCCTTACTCTCTCACTTAATAGTGATATCAAAGATTTCCGTGGGATCAGCAGAACTCAGTGCCCAAAGGAGTGCCTTGTTTCAAATGTTTTTTATTTTTCTGTGGTTAAAAAAGTACTAAAATTACTCAAACTTCATGTAACAGCTTCTGGTAGCCCTTTTTCAAATACGGACCATTCCTTTGCAGCCATGTCACATTGTACAGCACTCTGGGAAGAAGTTTGCAGGAGCTAGTGCAGTGTGGGCCATTGAGCAGCAGTTTTAGTTCAGAAACCTGCTCTAAACTCACTGCATGTTCAATTGGTTTTACTGCAGATCTGGTCAGCCCTTGTCTGGTGACACTGGTTTGATTGCTGATCATGCTCTCAATGCATTCTTAGCTAGGCATGGGAGAGTTCATTTCTTCACAGGCTAGGCAGAAGCTAACAGGAAAATAAAAGGATAATTTCAGCTTTCATGAAAGAAAGACTGGGGACTCCTTTTGTGGAAGTTGTAGTTGGATGACCAGACCTGCACAGAAAATACACTGGAGCACTTCTCTGCCAGCAGAGATCCTCATCCCTGCAGGGCTCTTGTCCATGAGGCTGGAGGCTCTGCAGGACATTGGCAGGTTGGGAAATACCTGTAAGATCATTGAGTCCAACTGTAAACCTAATATCAGTACAGGCTCCCAGCAACATGCTGTTTATTTTTTGGATATACTTGAGTTTGCAGAGGAAGAGGTTTCTGTGAGCAAAGAAAGCATGTAACCCAGGAAGGCTGCAGAGGGCTACATCAGCTTATAACATCAAAAAATCTGTGCCATTATTATTATCTGAATTGATGCTTCTTCCGTACTTCTGGAAGTGACATCTAGGTCTCAGCTAGATCCATGCTACTTGGAGAGGTGGCTTTCATCTGCAGACCTCACCACCACATATGGTTTAACAGCTGAGGGGGCAGTAGAGAGGTGTGGGAGGCTTGCCCAAAATAGCAGAGGAAGTTAAGGCTGTGTTTCATTATTAGTCATTACTTGCCTTGCAGGAGCATTTTTGCTTTTTCTGTAGAAGACAGGCCCACAATGGCATTGCATTTTATGCACTTCCAAGAGAGACCCCTGAATATATCCTGGGGTTTGGGAAAGCAGAGATGTATGAAGTTTAAGTTTTCCACTATTTCAAACCTCATGTGGAGTACTGGAAGAAGAGACTGCTGTGTCATTTGTTCATTTTAAATATGTGCAATCACATGGCAACTCAAGTCTTTGCTTAAGGACTATTTTCCTATTTCCCTAATACTTTTTATCACCATTGAACTGCATTAAAAAAAAAAATCCCTATGCCATCCCTTAAGACATGTTTAAAATGTAAACATGCATTTATAAAAACCTTGAAAGTTGATACAGCTATGCTACTATGACTTAAATTTGCAATGGTCAGAGCATGCAGATGGCCCCTGTTTTCTTCAGTCACTAAGTGTTCTCAGTGCAGTTTTCTGTTCTTGACTCAGGCTCTGTACAACTTTTGACATCTGCTGTAGTTTGCTGCTCTTGGTGCTGACTGCTACAGAGGTACACCCTGTGGCCGTGTTGCTGTAAGTTGCTGCTCCCTGGGCTCTGCAAGGAGCCGTGGGCGGATGGAGCGTGTTCAACAGGTGGCTGATGGCTCTGTCTTTATCAGGTGTCACTGGCTGGCTCAGTGCCAGAGGTTCCTGCAGCTGGGAGAGCATTAGGTGTGATTGAGAGCCAGCTGGCTGGAGAGGTGGGCAAGGCCCCTGGGGAGCAGGGCACAGGCACCAGTTCTAAAGGGGTGCACAAGTGTTGTGTTCATTTTGTGCCTTGGGCTGCTGGAATATCCATGTGATAGCTGGGCCTGCATGTCTCACACTGCAGGGGCTTGGAGTTATTTGAACATTCTGTGTGTTGTTGTTGGTGCTTCAGGGCTGATGTAAACAGAATCCAGAGTAAAATTCAAGGTGATTTACATCCTAGTCATGTGAGAAAGCATCTACATGCTGCCCTCTGGTCTTTGTGATCACAGGCTGCAGCAGCACGTTTGCAGCCTTTGGGGTTTGGCGTTGATCCCATTCTGCCTCTGTTACCCTCTAGACAGGATGAAGGACTCCTTTCCCCAGACCTCACTGGAACAGGGGGGCTGAGGCTCAGTGGAGCTGAGCCTGCTCTGGCTGCAGTTCCCTCTGCCCATGGCATGTGTGTAGGTGTTACTGTATCAGAGCTGCGGTGAAGTGAAGCAGCTGTTTCTGCTCTGTGTCTGCAGTGACTAATATGGAGAGCTGCTCAACACTCACCCAAGTCGACAAAATCATGTAACTTCACAGTGCAAGTCCTGGCCTGGTTCTGCAGAACTGAAGTGTCTGTGTATAGGGCAGGGAATTGTATGGTCTGGTGAGGGAAGGGGAAGCGAGTTCTCAGACATGTGGGACCCAGCCAAGAGTAATAATGCAGTGGTGCAGATTGCAGATGGAAGGTGCCTGTTGCCTTTTCAAGGATGACCCTGGTGGAAAGCTGACACACATGTCAGTTGCTCTTTTTCAGTTGCACAAACTCTAGAATACCATGTCAAAAAGAGGAAGAGGTGGGAAGAAGCAAGATGACATCCTCAGGAAAGGGTTCTCCAGTGCACACAAGTATGTCTTACATGGAGATGTTATTCTCCCTTGAAAGAAGAAATTCACATCCATCAGCCACAAGTTTCTGATGATCACATGTCAGTACTTATCTTGGGAAAGACTACAACTACTCCCTTAAAACTAGGAGCCACAGTTAGGGAGTGGATTGGCACAGGACAGTATCCCTCACATCCATCTGTTAACAATGTAAGGACAGGGATAAAACTCAGAAAGTGTGAAACAGAATTGATCTTATCAGCAAATACACTAGAAATTCAAGCATAGAAAAATTTACTGGTTCAGCCCTTGAATCACATGAACTGGCTGAGCTGTGCTTTCTTCAGTACAGATGTACTGATTTATGTAGTGTAGGGCATGTTCTTAGTAGTTGACAAATGTCTTCAAGCTTTACACAGACTGGGAATTTAATTCAGCAACTGTAACTTATTCCTGGCTTTTAAGTTAGCTGCTATTGCCTCTGGACTACAGACAAATATACCACAATGAAGTGGCTTTTTTCTAGCTGTAGTTTCTAGAATGTGACCAAACACACAAGATTTTTGCAGAAATTAAGAAATCTATTAGTAGCAAAAGTCATGAATCTAAGCCCAAGCTGCTAAGTGGATTTGGGGAAGACTGAGCATCTAAATAAAACCTAAAGAGAAAACATGTATTTCCTAAGAATATTCTGTGATAACTAATGAGGTACCTGTGCTTCACACAGGTTAGACTTCTGTTTAAACAATGAGCCCTGTAATGTTTTACTGCTGTTACATATTAATCAAACTCACCAAAGTACCAAAATTAATGAAATTTTATTGGCAAAAATCAAGTTGAATCTGACCAATTTAATTCAACAGAAGCGAGCCTCAGTTTAGTTTATCAAAATACTTCAGTTTTCCAGCTGGATCTGGAATTATCTGTGCAAGAAAGAAAATGAAAATGTTAGTCAAAAACCAAAGCCGTGAAAACATAGCAAACTTTAAAGCCAGCACAGTATTTCATAGTAAGATGCTACTGCCAACTCACTAGCAACACTGAAGAGTAATTTATCAGTTGACTTGGTACTAGATTACTGTTCATCCCTAAAGGCACCTAACAACAGTAGCAGAGAGATTCAGCCAGTTGAGGCATGAGAGAGTGCAGCCTACCAGAGGAAGAATTTTGACAGCTTGCCCCAAAAGCAAGATATTTTGGTAAATTAGTATCTGTAATCCAAAGGCTTAGAATTTACTTACAGTTCTTCCCTTGGCCACCACACTCTCATGGCTTCCTCTGGTTTGATCTAATTAAATCAAACACATTTAGAAGGCATGACTACATCTTTGAGATAGGCTTTTTCAACTACTCTGCTATTGTCTGCATCTTTTGCAGAGAGGAGGTGGAAAATGCTTATGTATTGCTTTAGATTATTAAACTGGAATGTTGGAGCTGTTAATATCAGCATTTTAAGACTGTTTTTTAGAAACTATATCAATGCAATGCTATCTAGGTGATCCTAGTTATGGAGGGCGGAAGTTTTCAGGGCCAAAATATGAATGTTGGGCCAGCCAGCCCTCTTTCATTTTACAGTCTTAATATCCAGCTTCCCCATTATGACACTTCACTGCTAGCTTGAAAAAACTGACTCCCAGCATCAAATCATCCTAGGAAACTTTCACAGCCAGCAAAGAAACATGGTTTAACATTCCACTGTTTTTTACTATCAAGTAACTCACTAACTCTGCTTAGAGGCTGCTGGGACCTGGTTTTTGTGGAGCCAGCTCTTTAACAACAGTGCTCTGTTATCACCAGATGGTTCAGAAGGAAGCCACATGCTCAAATAAGTGACAGTGATCTCATCTGAACAAGGCAGCTCAGACCTCTGGTGAAAGTTTCATTATTCTGCTGAGGCTTGCTCTGGGCCAGGGAACACAAACAAGTTCAATGAGTGTTTTTGTGAACTCCAGCTCCTCTGCCTCCAGTCACATGGAGCCCAGGAGTAACAAAGCAGGGAGAGCAATTGCACAGCAAAGCAGTGCTCCCTGCTGGAGTGCTGATAATGGCACTGGCTCTGGCACATACCACAGCAGCCTGGGAACTTCTATCTTTCTCTTTTGGGTAGTGCCCAGGATCTGCAGTAAGAACCACCAAGAATTTATATGGAATAATAATAACCAAGAAGATACAACAAACTCAAGAGTTTTGTACTTCCCCTCATCAAGTGTTAACAGGGAAAAGTTCTTGATCACAAATTCACTGCTGGTGAGTTTGAAACAACTGGAACATGTCCACAGTGAGGGAAACAATTCCCTAATGAAATCACTAGTAATCCAAATGGTGTAAGTTTAATAATGTGACATTACTCATACCTTCTCACTGGAAGTTGCTAAGATTCTGGATTTGGCTCTAGCAGAAACAGTAACTGAGTGCTTGTTAGTACTACATGCATGTTAATATAAACAGTGACTTACTGTTTCACTGCCAGGTTTCCAACCAGCAGGGCAAACTGAAAAAAAAGGACAGAGTTAGCTGAAGTATTTTTACACACAGACTTTTCTGTGCTTAATATTCTCTTTCTGACCTTGAAGTAAAACACCATGAAGAGTCACATGTCAGTATCTGAAACTATTAAATGTGCAGTTTTCTTTACACATGGCATGGAGACCTAGCAGTTTATACCTGACACTACCCACCACTTCTGTTACCTGAAAGCTGCAGATCTCTGGGTGGATGCCTGTGCTTTAGTTTAATTCTTGTGCCCTTCTACACGAAGTACTGGCAAAGCAGTATCTGAGAATGAACACCTATTCTAGTAAAACAGAAGTTTTACAATAAAATTCAGGTGACTACAGAGACCTACCTTTCTTTCTTTAAAACCAAAAGAAGGGGCATTTTTTAGCAGTGAGATCAATTCAAAGATTCCACAAGAGACTAATTTTATTGGTAGCCTTGCTTAAGAGCAAAGGGATTGCAGCATGTGCTTACCACAGTGTGGCTGGGACCACCTGTACAGGTGCATATTCTGGAGTAAAGCTCTGATCTGTTCAGAGCTGTCCCTCTGAGGCTTTAGCCCAAGCAGTTATGTCACGTTATACTGCTTTAAGACATGCTGACAGACAAAATGCCCCACATGCATGTGGAGAACTGTTATTCTGTGCAAAGAAACCAATGAGATATTTAGAGAGGCTGTCCTCAACATTCATGTAAAAGCTGGGAAAAACTGGAAACACTGTAAATTAATGTTCTGTAAGCTGGCTTTGTAACTAAATGTGGGTAAATTTCCTTAGTCAGATGTGCATAGCCTAAGTATCAGCATCTGTTTTTTCAAGTCTGTACAGCACAGCAGAATAATGATTTGTACATTCATATAATGGTACTTTCGAATGCCTGGTGACATTTAGCTGAACTGGAAGTTAAGCTGCTAAATGTGTATTCATATTTAAATAACCTTCAAATAAATTATTTAAAGAAATGTGAAAAAGTTCACCCCATGCTTGAACTGGAGGAATAGTAATTCTTGATACAAAGTAATGATCTGAAGATAGTAAAATTTCTTTGTTGGGGAAAGATGATCACACAGCACTTATATAGATAACACAAGTAGGCTATAATTTCCACAGTATCACCATGTATTTTGACATGAAACACTCTCAATTACTTGTCACAGGTCCTCACTGAATGGCAAGGACAAGGACGGTCTGCATCTCCATTATTTTAGCATGCAAAAATGTACTGCAATCTTGGACCTCATTCTCCACAGCCTCATATTTTGTACAAATTTATGCTTGTGACACACGGTACATAATGCCAAAATTCAGACTAAGGAATGCTTTATGCTCTCATTCTCATGGATGTGAAGCAAAATGTAAATTACTATTCTAGAAACAACCTAAGGACCTGTGACTACAGAATCAAGCAGGGCAATCAAACCACTTCAGTCACTGTATGAGGCCAGTGCTTAATGCTACTGAGCATCTTTCCTCCAAAAAGCCAGTGCAGCTTTCAGGCTAAGAAAAACAATCTTCAATATGGCAATATTTAAAAGAGCACCTTCTCCATGTTTGTCTGTGTACTGGAATGCTTGTACTAAACGAAGAGTTTCATCCACTGATCTCCCAACAGGAAGGTCATTCATTGTGATCTGTCGAAGGATTCTCTTATTGTCAATAATGAAAAGGCCTCTGTGGGGAAAAAAAAAAGTGTGTGTGTGTTAGGAAACAGAATTAATGATAGTGGTGTTTCCATGCACTATTTTATGTCTGCTGGATAGGAGGAATTTGATCTTTGCAAACACCATATAATACTCACCACCAGTAACCCACTATTCCTTATCTGGGTATCAGAGGACATGAGCTGAGCTCCAGTTAAAACCAAAAAAAGATGCTTCTTTGCAGAACATAGAACAAAACTCTGACAGGCCCTGCCAGGGGATGCTGCTGATGCTAGGGCATTACAGGGATCCCAAAAGAAACTACAGTTTTAGGCAAATGTATCTCTTTAGGTAACCTTAGTCTTGGCTCCACTTGGGAGGTCCCTGAGGAACTGCAGTTCTGGGGAATCCTATATATTTGCCCTGCCCTAGGTATCTACTGATGCCTGCTGTTAAACAGCATATTAACCTTGACCCCTCTTCTGACTAATTATGACTATATTTTTTGTGTTCTTCAGTATTTGCTACTTGCCATGAATCCCCAAGTAAAAGCTGCTCTAAAAAAAAAAATTCAAATGTTTCTTTAAATATAAAGCAGTAAGTATTACCCCAGGAAAAACCCAACCAAACTGCAACACAGTGAAATACCTAAGTGTATGTCCTTGATCTTCCAGATACACTCCATAATCCTTTGAAATCTGGTGTGTCAGATCAGAAAGAAGGGGAATCTTCATTGGTCCAAGTCCTCCTTGTTTACGAGGAGTATTAATCCTTTGAAGGAAAGGAAATATAGATGTATTTCTCATACAGATTTATATTCCCTACACAAGTCAGAAATCACAAACTACTTCAGTATGGACAGAAGGATTTAGTGCAAGTGACATTTTTTCTGTTCTGCACACAAAAGGAGATGAACAGTATTTGTGGCCTGAACAAAATGTTCAGTAGATCTTTTGCAGGTTTGGGCCACATCTGTAAATGATGACCTTTTTCTTATCAGTTGCATTTGCTTTATGCCAACGTGCTCATGAACTGGGACAATGTGAAGCATTTACTGATAGTTTAATTAATATTTTCTTTTTGTATTTGCAGTATTTTTTGGACTGAGACACGACATATTGCAAGCAGTACACATTAAACAAGCTTAAAAAATAAAGGTACTTTCACACACTAGAGTTAAAATTTATTTTAAATATTTATGTCAATAACATCACACTTTCACACTTTATGATATACCTACACAGGCTAAAAATCTAGGGAGTACTGTTCTTTTGCTAAGTTGGAACCATGAAGAATGTTTAGTGAAAGACAAGAGGAAGATACATACCATGCTAAGTGAGTGAATTTTGAGTCCACAGAACATGCTACTACTTCAGTATTTATTGCTCTGAATTCTTCAATTCGGTCACTGAAGGCAATTATCTCAGTTGGGCAGACAAATGTACTGGATGATTTAAGACAAGATAAAAGTTAAAATTTCATGAGAAAGCCATTCTCTGCCTAACTTAAAATGGTGTATTTATCATAAATTATTTCAGCTTTTGCTTATTTTTATTGCTTCTTCAAGTATTTAACCAAAATGCTGCCTAGCAAATCCTCCACCCTCAGACTCCAGCTTAGTCACAATGGATTATTTCTGAAGACTATAAATCTACATTTTAAATTATTTTACAATCTGAGCTTGTACAGTTACTTTCTTCTAGACTTTGCAAACGTGGGTGAATTTAAGCATTAGAAGCCATTTTTTTCAGAGGATCATACTATAATTTGTTGTTACTGTGCAAATCTGCAAGTTTTAACTAATTTGCCTACAACTTTTTCTATTACAGAAGAACTAAAGTAGTAAAGCTAATGAGGTTATAATATTAAAAGTAGTTATGCATCTCTGTCTTCTTATCTTCATTTGGTGGAAAAGAATGGGATTGTCCCTTGAAAAGCAGAGATGTTTTCACTCAATCAGTGAAGCTACTGCATTCTAAACAAAGGAGGTTAATGTTAAGCACTCTTAGGATGTTATGGGATGAGCTTAAAGGGAAAATGCCACCTCTTGGATACACTCTAGAAAAGGTAGATGGGATGCTTTCTTCTACTTGCAGCACTGATTTACAACATGAAACACAACACAGAGTCTGCCTAACTGGGTAACTACAAAGTTTGTTTTCTATGGAGACACAAATTAGTGGACATAGTTATTAGGACAAAGATTGGGTTGTAATTTTACCAAAGCATAATGAGAAAACAAATGTAAAGAATATATTTTCTTCTGTCACTCCTTTCTTCTCTCCCAAATTCTTACCAAACCAAAATACAAGACCTCTAAAAAAGAGAAGAGTTAATGAATTATGAATCTAGTGTAGCTGCACTCAGTCTTGGTATGCCCACCGTGCTCTTACTTACAAGTCAAGAGGATAGAAGAAGAAGACAAGATATTTTCCTTCATAATCTGTTAACTTCAGCTCTTTAAACTCTCCATTAATGACTGCTGTTCCCTCCCAGTAAGGTGCTGGCTTGGAGACTGAAATGCAACAATGTTGAATTAAAAGTCAGAATATAACACCTGTGTTCCAACCAAGCTTTTCAAGGACAGTTGTTCTTCCTTTTGCTTGAAAAACAACCTGCAGCACAGTTCCAAGATGAAACTGCTTTGCAGCTCTAAACAGGAGGGTACAGAATGATGAAGAAACGAAGGCTTTAGTACACATACAAAGTAAATAATTTGACCAACTTGTGCTGATACATGAGCCCTGTTGATCACTGATAATCAAGGCCACACAAACCTTATCTGGGCCTACTGAACAAACCCTGTGTGCCCTGCCAGCTCAAGGCACCTGCTAGACTGAAGGGGAAAGCTCTGTAATACTTCAGGTACCCTCATTGTTTTGTTAGGAATAGCTGTTGGGAACCAGAAGCACAAGATTGTTAAAATTCACTTTGCTACTTTTCTGCCAAGGAAACCTGTCTGGAATTCTGCTCCACAGAAAATACATGCCACAACATGTTTAGAGACAAATGCTGAAAAATGCAGCATATGTTTATTAAATTATAACTCCCAAGCAAATTTTAACTTGAAGAGAGCTGTGTTTTAGAAAAATATCCAGTTGTAAACCATGTAATATATTTACTATTCCTATCAGAAGGGATTAACCTTGAATAAAATATTAAAAATTAATCTGCCAGGTACTATTTTCATACCACTGTGAATTCTGAGACAAAGGATAGGGTATGCTGGAATTACAAGGTGATGTGAATACACTTGCCATGTCAAGGACACTGACATACATCTCCAGCAAATTAAGAGAAAAACTTCTGAGAAAAATATTTGTAATCCTAAATATTATCTAGACTGTGCTTGAATTGTTTGGCTCTCATTTTCTTAAGATAACCCATAGCTGCAGAATATAGTTAGCAAGGACGCATAACAAGGACCTTCAGAATAGGAGGGAGAAGGAAAATATATGATACAAAATACTTTATATCTTGACCCCTTCTAAATTAAGGTAATTGTTTTTGCAGTTATAAACATCCGTCTGTAATAACTTACATTGCAAAAGGAGAAAAATCCAAACAGTATTGCTTACAAATATCTTGGCCGCTTTTTTTTTTTTTTTTGGTAGCATCTGCTTGCAAACGTTTAAAACAGAACGTACACCCTGGCTCAGTACAAGAAAAGGATTTTAAAGCTATAGATTCTCACAGGGAAGATAATTTCTGTGTGATCTCTCTGTACTCTCTGTCATGCAGGACCAGACTTGGAGCAAGTGTCCCTGAACATCTTATAGCGACGCGATTCCCGGTGTTTGTCCCCACGCCTGTTAAGTAAAGCATTTAAATCGCAGCAGAGCACAGGCACAAAACCACCGCCAAACCCAGCGCCGTGGCAGCGGGTT
>VXBQ01015223.1:0-48415 GCA_013400175.1 Phainopepla nitens
GTCCTCCTCTCTGGCCGAAGAGCCTGAACTCGCAGCTGCCCCCTGAGACAGAGAATTGAGGAATAAGGGAATCAGCTAGACAGTGAGAATGCCTGATATTCACTGTGCTCGCAAATTGCAGGCTAAGTTTGTGATAAACGGAGCCAGAACTTGCAAACAGAGTGAGGGATGCAAGGCTACCAGTGATAAGTGATAGCACCAGACCTCTGAACCAGCGAGAATTTATCTCAAGGCCTGCAATGGGCCCAAGAGGCCAAGATGCTCCAGAGACAAAGTTGAAAAGTTCAAGTGTGATGAAGAGTTTGAAAGCCTTCATCACAGATCCCCCACAACCCCCAAACTGGGGGAGCACAGGCACAAAAGATAATCTCAATTTATTTGAACGTGAAGCGGGGGTAGGTGGGACTAGGCGGGGCTAGGAAATTAATATGGATTAAGCAATTGTGCAATCCCAGGCTTTTAGGGAATAAATAGGGCAGTAGTTTGGAATTTCAATGTGCATGCTTTCGAAGAAGTTATCCCCATGCACCTCAGCACTGAATAAATGCATACCTACTTTATAACTCTCATTTCTCTCGAGTTATAGAATCATTTCCCCGTATCACCTCCATCCTCTCTTTACCTGCCCCCCTCCTCCTTTCCCCCTGGGCCTGGCCAAACTCTTTGTCTCATAAAGCACCCACAAGTACCAGCAATCAATCAGCCTTCCCCGAAACCAATGGGGAAAAATTCCATAGGTAACAAAGAACAAAAGGAAGGACCGCCTCCCCAACCCCCAACAGCATATTATGTATTAATATATATTATTATGTATTAATTTATGATATATGAATAGAAATATTAATTGTAAATTCTAATAATCCTGTAATAGTAACACCTTTAATCACTGTCTCTGAGCTTTCACTGCAGGATCCAGGTGCGCTCTGCTTTGTGATTCACCAATTCAGGCTCGTGCCTGAGCCTTTGCTGGTTGCAGCCACACGATGGCAACCTTGCAAATCTTTAGCTTTGCTCGTTGGAGCAGCTCCTGGAGCTGGGCTGCGGCTCACGACGAGGTTCGGAACTTCTCTGGGGTTTAGGGGAAACCTTTCTGTCATGGTTGGACTTTGAGAGGGACATTTCACCGGGGATGGAGTGACAGGAAAAGGGGGAATAGCCTTAGGCTGAGGGAGGGCAGGGACAGATGGGATTTGGGGAGGAAATTCTTTATTTTGAGGGTGGTGAGGCGCAGGTTGCCCAGGTTGGACTTCCCATCCCTGGAAGTGCCCAAGGCCAGGCTGGACCTTGGGGCTTGGAGCAGCCTGGACAGGGGAAGGTGTCCCTGCCATGGCAGGGGTGGCACTGGATGGGATTTAATCCCTTCCAGCCCAACCATTCCATGAAATCAAACCACTTCACGAGCACTCCGTGGCTCTCAGCTCCACACAGGCAGGTTTTTAAGAGGCAGGAGGAGAAAATGCCACTTTCCTCTTTTTTTTCCTCCTTTTTTCCTTTTTTTTCCCCCTTTTTTTCTTTTTTTTCCCCCTTTTATGAGCTGCAGTGGAACCTGTAAAAGGCTTTTCCCTGGTGACAACCAAGCAATTCCTGAACTGGTGCAGCTCTGAAACAGGAGAACAGGACCTGGCACTGCTGAAGGAGCTCAACCACGTTCAAGCAAAATCTTCATTAATGCCCTTAGATCCCGGGCATGATAAATATGGGCGAATTTTGGTGGAGACTGGAAAAAAATGTGTCCTTTCAGCCAAAGTAACTCTCATCCTGACAAACATTTTGCTGGATTGTTATTTGAATGAATATTTAATATAAAACATGCAACCTGCTCTAATAAGAGCACATTCATAATTTTGAGCAGGCAAGCCCTGTCCAAAATTCCCTTGGCTTTGCTCTGGGTAAGGAATAACTGAAGAAGGAAATGTTGAACTGCAGCTACTCTTGGCTGAAGGACTCAGTACAGCAGGAACAGCTGTGGAAGCAGATTTACTGCAAGAAGTGAGGCTGCTCAAATCCTGACAGTACTTTGATTTTTTTCTTTTTTTTTCTTTTTTTTTTTAATGAAAAAGTCCAATACAGAGTTTATGACTTTTCATACAGTTATTTATTTTAGGAATAAGAGAGCTGCCAAACACAGCAGGTAGTTAATACCCAATTCAGACTGTGTTTAAATAGGGAAGGAGCTATTGGCTGCATCCTTTGGGATCCTATGATTAACCCACAGGGAGCTGGAGGTGGCTTTTTCCAGAGGCTTTCAGTTGAAACATGAGTGGAAGTTGGCTCCCTTGGAGTGGAGTGAGGTTGGAATCAGATGTAGCAGATAATTCAGGTCATCCTGAAATGATTTCTCTACTGAAATGAGCTTTTCCTCTGGACAGGGGAGATGGAGCTGCTGGAGATAACCTGGAGCTGTCATGGAGATTCAGTCTCTCTTCCAGACATGGATCTTTCCTGGTGAGGGTGGTGAAGGTTCTGGAGAGTCAGTCCTGTGAGGAGCAGCTGAGGGAGCTGGGAAGGGGCTGGAGAATTCCTGAGGGAGCTGGGAAGGGGCTGAGCCTGGAGAAAAGGAGGCTCAGGGGGGACCTTGTGGCTCTGCACAAGTCCCTGCCAGGAGGGGACAGCCAGGGGGGTCGGGCTCTGCTCCAGGAACAGGGACAGGAGGAGAGGGAACGGCCTCAGGCTGGGCCAGGGCAGGCTCAGGGTGGGCACCAGGAGCAATTTCCCCATGGAAAGGGAGCTCAGGCCTTGGCAGGGGCTGCCCAGGGAGGTTTGGAGTGCCCATCCCTGCAGGTGGCACCTGGAGGTGGCACTCAGAGCTCTGGGCTGGTGACAAGGTGGGCACCGGACACAGCTGGGACTGGATTGGGTGAGAGGGCTTTTCCAGCCTCAGGAATCCTGGGATTCTGTGACTCCTGTGCTCGGGAAGGAGCTCAGGCTGCTGTGTCCCAGCTGAGCTGCCCATGGTGAGTGGGTGATTCTCCTTTGAGTATCCCAGGCCAGGCAGAACTTTGGGATCAGCTCTGGAGGCTCCATGTTTGCTCCCAGCTGTTCCCAGTCAGGTCTGGCATCTCAGGCTGGTTTGGGGGATGAGAGGGTTCACCCACAAGGGATTTGGGGTCACTGGTTACTGCTCGACAGTGGCCACTGTTTAAAACCCCTCTGGTGAACTTGCCAGCATTCACTGAACTCTTATTTTTGCTTGGTACTCATCATAAAAAAGGAGGGATATCAATCCTTGCATCCCACCTGAGTGTGCTGTGAGGTTAAATCATGGAATCACAAAATTATTTGGGTTGGAAGGGACCTTCAAGGTGATCTCATTCCAACCTCCTGCCGTGGGCAGGGACACCTCTCAGGAGGTGATGGAGCTCATTAAGCAGAAAACAAAGAATACAACAAAGTTGGCCAAAACACATCTTCAAAATGTGTTGCAGGAGGAAGAGAGGAAACTTTGGCTGGGGCTGGGGAAAGAGAAGCAGATCTCACAGCAGGTTAGGTCGACAGAAATTGCTGCAGGTCTGGTCACACTGAGGGAAAACTGGAGACCATAAAACCTCCAGAGGAAGGGAGGGTGTTGTGTCCATGAAGTGTGACATGGAGCTTCTCTAAAGACCTATATTCTCCTGTTTGGGCTTTGAGAGCAAGGAGACATTCCAGAAGTTCTGTTCACAGCCCATTTCTGGTTTTATGGAGCAGTGTGCTCGTGTCTGCCATGTAACTTCTGCCAGGAGGTACCAAAGCACAGCTGGAAGAGCCCAGATTGCTTTGGGATTCTGGAGAGGAGGAGTTGAGGCTGTGGGAGGACCCTGAGGTGCCACAGGTGGAAAGGCAGACCTGGAAACAGAGACTGGGTAGAATAAAAGGATAAAAGGGATTTATTGAAAGGATCCAGCCTGGGCAGTGCAGGAATGTGGGAATCCAGGACACAGGAATATCTCCTGTGCCTGTTCTGAGAGGTTTTATTTCTCAGGAGAGCATAGCTTTTAGTCTTTGGCCGTGGAAAAAGCTTCCAGGACTTTGTAAGAAGTTGAGTTTTTGTTAATGTATATAGCAGATGATACAGTTTATCACAGGGTGAAAAAGTAGATTTTGGGTTTTAGCATGGATGTAGGTGAAAGACAAGATGGAGGACTTTGGGTGTTGACTCAGCTTCTTCCTTCTTCTTCATCTACTCCATTTTCTGTAGTTTTGGGTAGCACAAATGATTGGTTAGAGAAAGTCACAGTGCAGATGTAACGTGACTGAAGAATATTAGGAATTGGTAGAAAAATNAGGAACCCCTTGGGGCTGCACCCAAGTCAAACCCACACATGGGCACAAAATGGATCCTGGGCATGAGGCCTCACACTTTGATAGGTTTTGGTCCATCAGCAGATTGGAGTGAATTGTCCAGTTCCAGCTCCAGCTGATGAAGCTCCATCCTCCTTGTTTCCTCTCTTCCTTCACTGCTGTTTCCACTCTTGGGCCTCAAATTTGTCCTTGGTGCCCAGCTGGAAAGGAATTGTTTTGTGTCCCTGCTCTGTGCAGAGAGCTCAGCAACCCTTCATATGAAACCCAGAACATTAAAATAGCACAGAATCTGAAAAATATAAAAGCTAAAACTTAAGGCATCATTTCCCCCTTTTAGAGGCTTGACAAGGCCTTTACCTTGTCAAGTCTCTTTTCTAAATATCTGCTAATAATAGGTATTTAATAGATAAACATCTAATAATAGTAACTAACTATAGAATAGATAAATATCCATTACCATCACTGGTGCTCTGCTGATAGCACTGCATATTCCAGTGCTCAGGATGTGCTGCTGGACATGGGATCAGTACCATGTGCCCAGAGATCCCAAACCAGGGTGTGTGCCTGTTTCCAGATTCCAAAGACTGGATCCAAATTCCAAAGACTGGATAAGTTGAGAACTCCCAAGGAGCTTCACCCCAGGGTGAGGGAGGGGCATTTCTGGTTGGGCATCTGCCACCTCATCATGCCAGGGGTTGTGTGGGGATCTGGATCCAGCCCAGCCTCATTTGTTATGTGTCCAGGTCACTAAAGGAACACTTGGATATTACTGGAGATGGGAATTCCTTTTCTTTGCTCCCACTTTTCTCCTGCTGGCAATTTACTTGATGGTTTTCTGTTGTAGAGGAAGCAAATACCAATTCCACAAAACTAGAAAACATCAAGAAGTTCAAAGCTGATTCCCTGAGCTCAGTGTTCAGTGAAAGGAAAATATTTTACTGAATTGTCCCAATTTCCAGATTCTTCATCCTCAACTTCCTTTCAAGAGCTATTGGACTTAAAATGATCTACCTTTGCAAACATGATGTAACCCAAATCTGGTGTTATTTTATCTGATCTTTACCATGTATTTCACAGAATCATCCAGGTTGGAAAAGACCTTCAAGATCATCCAGCTCTGACATGGGCAGGGACACCTTCCACTGTCCCAGGCTGCTCCAAGCCCCAGTGTCCAACCTGGCCCTGGACACTTCCAGGGATCCAGGGCCAGCCACAACCTCTCCCAAGCACTTGAGTCCTAACTCTGATTTTCCAGGCTTATTGATGCTTCTGAACTTTTGCTCTCTTTTTCCACTGAATGATAAAATGTGACCAAATAAACCAAAGAGGCAGCTCAGGGCAGGGTGGAAGGCTGGGATTGCTCTGTCAATGAGCCCTTTTCTTCCACAGAGAGCCATGAAAAGCAGCTGAGGTCATTAGCAAGGCAGCCTAATTGAGCTGGAATTGCCAGGGATAGCAATAGTGGTGATAGCCCAAGCCTGGATGGATTTGGAAGCACCCCCGGTGATCAATACCAGTGATTGTGACATTTTAAAAATAAAATTGCTTGTCCTTGACTCCAGTGGAAGGGAGAACCCACTCACACATCCCACGGGTTGCAGCTGCCCTGCTCAATACCAAACACTTTATGAAATGGCCAACAAAAGCCTTTCCTTGCCATGCCATCCCTCTGAGGGGACAAAATCCCCCTGACTTTGATTCTCTTTGCTCTGGAGGCCTTTTAGTTAAAAGCTCTCTAATAGATTTGGGAGTATTGACAAGAATAATGAGCTTATGGGTGAAATTGTGACCTCAGGGAAGTCAATGGAGCCAGAATTCCAGCATTTTAAATATCCCCACATCTCTATGAAGTCTGTGCATGGGCTCTCAACAGGTCAAATCTCTGCATTGATTCACTCCACTTTCCAACAGTTTGCTTACCAAACATCTTTGAAGTGTGAGCTAATGAAATTAACGTGTTTTCCTCCTGCTTAAAGCAGAAAATAAAATTAGCCACCTTTCCCCTCAGGAAAAAGGAGGGAGGTTGGGTCTGTCCTGCCTTTCTTGTCCACAGAGCATTTTAAACCCATTCAGATGTTTGAGTTTATGGGAAACTGTCTGAAGAACTGTCAGGATTCTCAGTGAAGGGTTTAAACATGACTTCTGATGCCATGGACTGAAGAATTGGAAAGGCTAATGTGAATTAAGTTGGGAATCAACATGTCCAGGTGCCACTTTAGTGATAGGAATAGGAAATGTGGATAATAGGAATGTGGGGACTAAGCAGTATTAATATTTTTTAAGAAAACAAGTGAAAAAGAACATCTCTGTCATACCGCATGGCAAAGCAAGGCATGCAAGGAAGGAATAATGTCTTTTAGTAGATGAAAGAAGGAAAGAAAAAAGGAAAAGAAAGAGAAAGAGAGAGAAAGAAAGAGGGAGAAAAAAGAGAGAAAGAAAAAGAGAGAAAAAAGAGAGAAAAGAGAAAGAGAGAAAGAGAGAGAGAAAGAAAGAAAGAAAGAAAGAAAGAAAGAAAGAAAGAAAGAAAGAAAGAAAGAAAGAAAGAAAGAAAGAAAGGCAGACACTGATGTCAGTTTTAGCATGGACTAAGATCCACTGGTTCACAGCTCTGTGAAAAAAAAAAAACATTTCCCTCCTTATTGACATCTGAGTACTTCCAGGTATTTGTGCCAGGCCTCTATAAACTGTTCCTCCTCCTGTCACACGTTCTACCTGGCTGGGGATTGCTGCAGTGAGAACAGCCCTACCCAGGGGTATTCCCACCACACCAAAACCTGGCAAGTGAATGAATTTATGAGTGTATGGCAAACACCCCCCTAATGACCCAGAGCCCATTTCCTCCCTCACAACTGTGCTCCAGCATTCATGGCTGTCCAAAGCCCTGCCTCAGGTGATATCCAGTCACTTGGCACGATCTGTGAGATGGAAATCCAGGAAAAGCCCAAGGAATTGACCACCTCCATTGGGCTGAGAAAAACATCCCAGAAATCCATAATGGACCATGAAGAGTTTGTCTCTACCTTCTCTACGAAGCCATTGTGCAGTTTGTGTCCATTCCCTGCACCTCAGGGTCTGTCACTCAGGTGTTTGCAAGGTCAGTGATCACAGAATTTGGGCTGGAGGGGACGCTGACACACATCATCCAGTTGCAACCCTTGCCATGGGCAGAGACAGCTTCCACTGGTGTCCAGCCCTGGGGCCAGAACAGGGAGGAGCTGGAGCTGCTGCAGAGAGCCCAGAGGAGGCTCCAGGATGAGCAGAGGATGGAGCAGCTCTGCTGGCAGGAAAGGCTGGCACAGCTGCCATTGTTCAGCCTGGGCAGGAGAAGCTTTGGGCTGAGCTCAGGGTGGCCTTGCAGGGCCTGAAGGAGCTGCAGGAAACCTGGAGAGAGACAATTCCCAAGGGATGAGGGACAGGACACAGGGAATGGCTTCCCAGTGCCAGAGGGCAGGGCTGGATAGAGCAGCCTGGGACAGTGGGAGGTGTCCCTGCCATGGCAGGGGTGGCACTGGATGGGCTTTGAGGTGCCTCTCAACCCAAACCATTCCAGGATTCTGTGATTCTATCAATCTGCAGACCAGGCTGCTCCAAGCCCCGGTGTCCAGCCTGGCCTTGGGCACTGCCAGGGATCCAGGGGCAGTCCCGGTTGCTCTGGGAATTTCATCCCAGCCCCTCCCCACCCTCCCAGGGAACAATTCCTGCCCAATATCGCATCTCTCCCTGCCCTCCCTCAGTTTAAAGCCATTCCCCCTGTCCTATCACCACAAATAACCAAAGTCAGGTCCCAGATCAGTTTTATTTTTGTTGGTCTCAGCAAATTGCTTAGAAATTCCATTTATTTTTAAAAACAGTGGGGATGTTAACATGAATCAATGCTGAAAACCCTCTGTCCCAATTCAAATCAACATGAAGCCAAAGGCAGTGGTGATCCACCACATAAAGGAAGGTTCGGAGTGTAACCAGGGGAAACATTGAAAATCTCCCAGCTCTGGAGGTGACACAAGGTGACAATATAATTGCAGACAGATTTTTTTTTTTTTTGCCAAATGAAGAATTGTTGCCTCGTAAGCCTTGTAAGTTTTTTTTTTTTAGTGTGTTGGTCCTTCTGTTGAAAGTGGGAGACCTATAAATTTTTGGTTTAAGAGGAACCCAATGATTCTCTTTTTTGTCATAATTTTATATCATAATAGATGTGCCTGGGACTTTGTTGTTGTGTGAATGGAGAGGGCTGGGCTTCTTTGCTCATTATTTTGATTTTTGATTGTTTGAATGCACTGTGGAAAGATGGAATTTTGTGAGGATTTTAGAAGGAAATGTCTGGATTTGGTACTCCTGACAAACAGTGTTCACAGTCTATGAGTGTTGGTATGGACGGTGCCTTGTGCCCCAATGGAACTTCCCCAAAAATTGCTGGCGGGGATAGAAATATCCTTGCTAACCCTAATGCAGCTTCAGGCACAAAATACCAGCATTCATCCTAAGAAATGAGCACATTTCATGACATGGGATTTGGGAATAGGATTCTAGAAACTGTTTTTCCACTCCCTATAATGCATAGATTGTGTAGAATGCTAAATCTCCTCAAAAGCTAAATGCGAGAAATTCTGAGACTTTTTAATTTTAATTTTTAAAGTATATTTAATATCAAATGTCCAGTTCCATCCTATTCCTGACATTTGTAAAAAACCCAGTTCTGAGCCACTGAGAGGGTTTGTTTCTCTTGTGATGCATTTCAAAAATGTGCTGAAATTTTATTTTGATCAGGTCAAAACATTGTACTATAACTTCAAATATTGGCTGTAACAGGCTGTCAAATGCATCTGTCACAGTGCCATTGAAATTCGTATTTCAAGGGACTGTAAAAAAACAAACAAAAAGTTTAGTCAAAGCAAAATTAATACCTTGTCATGATGAAATGTTCATGAGTTATGGAAATGAGGAACCGAGCAGGCAATCATTGCTGGAAATCACTGTGTATCCCCAAGAAATTCCAGGTTTTAGGGAAAACTCTGTCTTTTTTTTTGGGAAGAAACAAAGAGATGTGGCCAGTTCTGCTTCACGGGGCACCGACTCCGAGCCAAACCATTACTTTAAACAAAATACCCCTTCAATTACCTGCCTGCAAAGCCGTGATTGGAGGTAGACAGGGATGTGCTGCCCTGGGAATATCTCAGCCTCCTTTGCAGAACATCCTTCCTCCTTTGGGAATATCTTTGCTCCATTATTCTCCAGGTTTTGCAGGCAGCACTTCTGCATCCACAACCTTTCCTCCTCCGGGAAGAACAGGAAGGCATAAACAACGGTAAACTTCATCAATTCTGAGTTCTCTGGTGCCACACACAGGATTCCTGAGGCAGCAGAGCTAGATCCAGGGGAACTCTCACACGTAGTCGCTCAGTCTGTAGCCGCTGTGGGATGCAGATGTCAGGGAAGGAGCATGGTTGCCCTTGGAGGCACTCAGTGGTTCAGAGGATGGAGGCTGGAAAGGCGTCTCCTTCCCGAGGCACGACGCGCACAGCAAGGCCCCACCCAGGAGGCTGAAGGCCGAGGAGACAAACCCCAGGTAAAGAGCCTGCCCAATCTCATACTTCATGCCAGCGGGAAGCGTGGGGTTGTAGAAATCCACGACGACGTCGTTGGTGCTCCACGCCACCGGCACCAGGCAGAGCAGCCCGGCCGCCACGAAGCCGATCCCGCCGCAGGCGGCGATGGAGGCCTTGGCGGGGCTGCCCTCGGCGCAGCGCGTGCACCTCATGCCGACCACGGACACGCCGGCCGCCAGCACAGCCAGCAGGCAGGAGATGACCATCATGGCCCGGGCGGCGCGGAGGTCGGCGGGCAGCGCCAGCTGGGAGCAGTGCGGCTGGCACTGGTAGACGCCGGTGCTGTGCCACACGCACTCCATCCACAGACCCCTCACGTAGGCCACGGCCGTGAGGATGTTGGTGCCCACGTGCGCCGAGCGCCACCAGTGAGGCAGGATGGTGGCAATTAACGTGCCAATTAAACCCAGCAGGCTCAGGGTGAAGCCGAGCAGCTCCAAGGCCCAGCTCGCCATGGGAATGTTTGTCCTGCCCGGTTCTCTTTAATGAGGCACCTCCGCTCGGGCTCCCTTGGAAAGCGTCAGCTTTTCTTGGAAGATATGCGGCTGTTTTACTCCGACACCTCCTGCTCTCCTAATAAAAGGTAATTGAGGGAAAAAGCAGTTAATAATTACCCCAAAGCATTGCCTCTCCAGCCAGTGAGGTGCATTTCAAGTGCAGAGAGGGCAACAATTAGCATAGTTATCGCTGTTAATCGTATTTTTGTGGAAGTAATGGGAAAGCAAGCTTCCCTCTTCCCTTATATAAACAGCCTTGTGCTGCCCGCTGGGAAGAGAACTCAAGACAATTTATGAAATGGAAAAAAAATATTTGAAATGCAAATATTCCTCTTCCCAGCAGGCTCTTCAAAAAAACAAACATGATTTCCTCTCTAAAGCAGAGAAAATTAGGTAGTGTTAACACTTGGAATGAAGGAGATTTATAAAGTAGGGAACTGCAGGTTGCTTTACATGATGAAAACATTTCCAGAAGGTCATAGCAGGACTAGGAAAACAATAAGGGTGTATTTGCTCAAAGTAGGGAGCAAGAAGAGTGATTTAAAACCTGTGGAAGCGGATAACAAATATTGGATTAAAGTTGCTTTCCTGACTGGCCAGTATTTCTTGAGGTTGCATTTAAATAAAGTAACTCAAAGAGGAATATTTTTCATTAGGATCTGTGGAGTTTCAGGTCGTGATTTCAGGTTGTGGGTGAAATGTGGAATCAGGTGAACATCCTGAGGCTCCTGAGGGACAATACCTTCACAGTTTGGTCGTGTATAAATCCAAACTGAAAAACAAGGAATGGCAACTCTTCCTTCTTTATAAATCCCAGACTGAGTGGTCTTTTCCAATGGCTGCCTTGCCAGCTCTGTTATCCATCAGGCATGATGTGTGTGGGCAGAAACCCGATATTTTAATATATAAAATAACTCTTGCATCACAATCCAGCCTGGAATTCAGAAACAGGAACAAATTGAGGCTCCAGCTCTGCTGAGCCCCGTGCACGTGCTGAACCCCTGCTCCGAGGAGAAAGTGGAAGTGTTTGCAGGAGCTGGCCTGAGCAGGAAAAGGGAGGAAAACCATCTGGATCAGCTAATCACTGCCATCAGGACAGCAGAAGGATGCAGAGGGAGCACAGTGAAAGCTGCTCCACATTCCCATAATCTCAGACTTGTCTCTAACGAGTCTGGAGTGCTTGGGGTGACATCAGTGCCAGGGCTGGTCTCTGTTGTTGTGGCGTTCACTGATCTCTGCCTGACAGCAAAATCGTGGAGTCATGGAATAGTTTGGCTTGGAAGGGGCATTAAAGATCACAGAATCCCAGAATCCCAGAATCTCCAGGTTGGAAGAGACCTTCAGGATCATCAAGTCCAAGCCGTGCCCAACTCCTCACCTAAACCCTGGCACCCAGTGCCACATCCAGGCTTTGTTAAACACATCCAGGGACGGTGACTCCAACACCTCCTGGGCAGCCATTCCAGCACTTTATCACCCTTTCCTGAAGAACTTCTTCCCAATATCCAACCCAGATTTGCCTTGGTGCAGCTTGAGACTGTTCTGCGGGCAGGGACACCTCCCACTGTCCCAGGCTGCTCCCAGTCCCAGTGTCCAGCCTGGCCTTGGGCACTGCCAGGGATCCAGGGGCAGCCCCAGCTGCTCTGGGCACCCTGTGCCAGGGCCTGCCCACCCTGCCAGGGAACAATTCCTGCCCAAAATCCCATCCAGCCCTGCCCTCTGGCAGTGGGAAGGCATTCCCTGTGTCCTGTCCCTCATCCCTTGGGAATTGTCTCTCTCCAAGTTTCTTGTAGCATAGGTTGTCTCTTCCCAAAACAGTTCCTTGGACATTGTGAAAAGAAAGGGAAAAATGGAAAAGCACAAGGATTTTGTGGCCTGGGCAGGACAACGCCACAGGCCAAGGGCTCTGTATCTCTGTTCCTTTTATTTGGAGTGAGCCATGGAATGGGGAGGAATGGGATGTTGGACTTGCTGCCTGGAAGGGAAGAGCAAACCAAAGAGCAGCTTTCCTTTAGTGTGCCTGGTTTTAGGAAAGTTTCTCCTCCTGTTGCCAATCCCTGGCCTTTCAGGTACTTTTTATGTAACACATAAATGAAAACACCTGAGTTTTTGTGGCTGCTGAAAGAATTTACCTCATTTGCATACCCTGAGAAAATCACAGAAGGTTTTATACCAGAAATCATCATTCCAGGGGAGGTCAGGCTGCAGATTTCTCTCAGCTATCACAGATAGGACAGGCCACGAGTTAGGGCCAAGCACAGCACAAAGGAGCAAATTGTTACCTCCAGCACAGCTGGTGATAGTTTATTTCTGTCCCAAGGAGTCCTCATGTATGTTTGCCTTGAAGGTTATTTGGGTTTGATTCCCGTATTAAGGAAATTAAGCAGTACTTTCCCTTTCTATGTTATTATTTGTTTTCTGTGTGGTGCATCTAGATCTAAGCACGTCACATATCTCAGGGAAATTATCCTGGGAATACTCCTGCAGGATCAAGGAGATCTCCTCATGGTTTTGGGTCACAGCAGGACCATGAAGGACCTCAAGACATCTCACAAGACATCAGCAACTGAGCTGGAAATGGAGCTTGGGTCTCCTGTGTCCTTAATCCCAGCACCACCTTCCTCACCCCTGGTTTCGCCTGGTCTAGGAATCTCCCACTCCCTCCTGATGAGAATGAGATTATCCTCTCCCATTCCTCATCCCAGACATTGCCCACCATGCTGAGGGGATCCAGCTCACTCTGGTGGATTTGCAGAGAGGCTCCCGAGGTCAGGCACGAGGCTTTGCAGCTGATCCCGGGGAGAGCAGCACCTCAAAGGAAAATGTGATTTACACCAGCAGTCCTGGGAAACGGACCCCCCTTTTAATGGAGGTCAGAACACTCTGGGGCTCAGAAGCAGCTATTTTTAGACGTCATTAAGGTGTTATTTTTAAACATTAGCCATTAAAAGCTTTCTAATTTAAGCAGGCAGCGTTAATTAGCCCCGCTTGCTCCGAGTCATGTTTTCCATGTGCCTCCCTCAGCAGTTCCAGCTGCCCCTGGTGCTCAGTAACACTTTCACTGCTGGGCACCAGCCTTCCCCTCCTCAAAAAGCCTTCCCCTCTTGCAAAAGCAGCAGGAACTCAACACCTTTATCTCCAGGAACATCAACAGCCCTGTGGAAATGTCTCACTTTACAGCTTAACTGAGGAATATTCAGTGGGATCAGGTGAGTGGTGGCTTGGATGTTCCTTGTGGGCTGAGCCAGTCAAATATTAAATCAAAAATCAGCCTTTTATTTTTTTTTCCCTCTGTGTGTTGTGTTTGTTGATATTTCTTTAGAAAGTGAGGAAATTTTGCTTCCTCACTGGGGAGTCACCCATTTCTAGCAGGGAACAAGGGACAGGATGAGAAGGAAAGGCCTCAAGCTGTGCCAGGCGAGGCTCAGGTTGGATACTAGGAGGAATTTCTTCCTGGAAAGGGTGCTCAGGCCTTGGCAGGAGCTGCCCAGGGAGGTTTGGAGTGCCCACCCCTGGAGGTGTCACCTGGAGGTGGCACTCAGAGCTCTGGGCTGTGATGTGGGCATAGGGCACAGCTGGGACTCCATAATCCTGGTTTTTTTTCCAACCTTAATGATTCTGGGATTCTGTCAACCAGACTCAGCCTTTGTGGGGAAATAAAATGGCATCTGGGATAAAAAACAGTTTAAAAAAAGAGACACAATATCCATGTTTAGCCTTCGTGACCTTCAAGGCCCATCTAAGCACTGAGTGACTGCGAAATGATGTGACAATTTATGAAACTCTTGAATTCCCTCACCCTGCCAGCTCTTGCCAGCTTTATTTTTATGAGCACAAAGGCTGGAAAGACAATTTTTCCATCCAAACTTTAGTTCTGCCTGATGCCTGTACTGCACAAGAACAGCCATGTCTGGGATAAATCCTTGGGCTGGATCCATGGGCTCTATTCCAGCTGCCTCAGCCTCGGGAGCCACGGCTCCAGATCAAACTCCAAACAAACAGCAGAATCTGATGTCACAAATCTGGGTATTTACCCAGGATTAACTAACAGATGCATGTTTTACTGCTGTCTCTGTCGTTGTTTCTCATTTTACTGCTTCCCTGCCCGTATCAGTCGTATCCTTTTGTTCCTGCTCTTTCTCCAGACCCCTGAGTTGTTCCTCTCGTGCAGACCATGGTTGCTGTGCCCCTTCCCTGGGCTGCAGGTGGTTCTGTTGATGCCTTGAGTTTTAGCTTTTATATTTTTTCAGCCTCTGTGATGATTTAATGTGCAGTTCTGGGTTTCATATGAAGGGTTGCTGAGCTCTCTGCACAGAGCAGGGACACAAAACAATTCCTTTCCAGCTGGGCACCAAGGACAAATTTGAGGCCCAAGAGTGGGAACAGCAGTGAGGGAAGAGAGGGAACAAGGAGGATGGAGCTTCATCAGCTGGAGCTGGAATTGGACAATTCACTCCAATCTGCTGATGGACCCAAACCTATCAAAGTGTGAGGCCTCGTGCCCAGGGATCCATTTTGTGCCCATGTGTGGGTTTGACTTGGGTGTAGCCCCAAGGGGTTCCTGCACTGCCCAAGCTGGATCCTTTCAATAAATCCCTTTTATCCTTTTATTCTACCCAGTCTCTGTGTCCAGGTCAGCCTTTCCAGGCAACACTGCCAAGGAATTCTGACCCAGTAATTCTGGTATTTCTCTGTGCACCCTTCCCAGCTTCAGTTTTACCTTCAGAACCCTCAAATTCTGCACCAATGCCCTCAGAAATGCCAGAAATCCCTTTCAGCCTTCACACTGGAAATGCAAAATGATGTGCTGTCCTTCTTAACATCTGCTGGACCTCAGCTAAGCCAAACCCTTAAGTATGTACTCATTTTACTTTTTAAATTATTTTATTTGATTAATTTCTCACAGCTTAATTAATTCATGTTCAAGGATCAGAGCTTTGGGGCGTGCTCAGGTTCGCCAGACAGGTGAGTAAGGTTCCACATCCTGGCATTGTAAATCCTGCTGTTTCAACTTCCCAGACCCTCTCACTGCTAACTCCTGCTCAAATATTTTCAGGGGGAAAAAACAAAAGAAATTGGCTAGTAAGAAGAGCTCCCTGCTTGGATGTGGGTGAGAGTGGGCAGATCTGAGGGGAAGCAAGGCCTGCCTGGCTCACAGCAAAATTCTTCTCTTCATTCTCACCCCTCTTTACTTTTTGAAAGAGGAGATTAGGAAATCAATAAAAGTTTGAAAGGCACATTGTAACCAAGCCTGATCCTTCCCTACCTACTCCCACCCCCTCTCTGCCACGGATCAGGGCAGTGCAGCTGCTGCTGCCTCTGCCAGATGTGCTGTGATGCCTTAAGTTTGAGCTTTTATATTTTTCAGATTCTGTGCTGGTTTAGTGTGCAGTTCTGGGTTTCATATGAAGGGTTGCTGAGCTCTCTGCACAGAGCAGGGACACAAAACAATTCCTTTCTAGCTGGGCACCAAGGACAAATTTGAGGCCCAAGAGTGGAAACAGCAGTGAAGGAAGAGAGGGAACAAGGAGGATGGAGCTTCATCAGCTGGAGCTGGAATTGGACAATTCACTCCAATCTGCTGATGGACCCAAACCTATCAAAGTGTGAGGCCTCGTGCCCAGGATCCATTTTGTACCCATGTGTGGGTTTGACTTGGGTGCAGCCCCAAGGGGTTCCTGCAGTGCCCAGGCTGCATCCTTTCAATAAATCCCTTTTATCATTTTATTCTACCCAGTCTCTGTTTCCAGATCAGCCTTTCCAGGCATCAGCAGCAGGATCCTCAACCCCTCCTTACATCCCTGGAGCCTCCAGCACCTTCCCTGGGTGGCTCCATGGATTTAGAATTGCCCTTGCACCACCTCATTATTTTCCCAAATTTCCTCATGGCTGTCAGGGAAGGTTTTTGGGGTTGTCTCAGCTGGGTGCGCTGCCCTTCATTTCATGGCCTGTTCCTGCTTGAGACCTGTCACACATAATCTCTGCTGGATTGAAAGTTCTCTCTCTTTGAAATACTCCTCAAAAGACACCAAATGTTTGTTTCCATCATGGAATTATGCAGCTTTTTTGTGGTGTGTTATTTGAGGTTTTTCTTAGAGGAGGAAACTGGAAGTTTCATCTTCACTCTGAATTTTTATAAAACTCAGTAGACCTGGAAAAACTGGAAAGGCAACAAAGAAAACAGGATCAGCTCCACATTTTGGTTCCGTTTAATTTTACTCCCCAAATTTTAGAGTTTTGTCACCTCAGCCCCACAGATGCCCAGTGGCTGAGGAAGGTACATTTAGGGAGAGTTTTGTGCCACATATGGCATTAATTGCCACCCCCCTCGAGGGCTGCCACCTGTTTTTTGGGGTTTCTGGTTCATTTGTCACATCTCTAACTCAGTCTCTCAGTGTCCTCCTCTAAAATCTGTGGTGTGGAAAAAAAAAAAGGTAAAAGAGCAAAATTATCTGACTGTGGTTATAAAATGATTGATGTGGTCAGAGGAAGGGATATTCACATTTAGCTCTTTGGTTGGCATGTGAACAAAAGCTCTTGCAGCTCACAGGAGCTCATGTTTTTTTCTGGAGGAAGCCAAGGTTATTAGTTTTGAATGATAATAAACATCCACCATGGGATAACATAGGGGAGGATATTATAACGTCTTATATATATTTATAAAGTATATTCTGCATGCAATGGGACTATTTAGTTCTGCTCTTTATTTATAGTATTAAAATTTATTTAGTATTAAAATACACACTTTCTTTTCAGAAAGTGTCTGAAATTGGTTTACTGAATCCTGGAGGTGTTTGTTTGCCTGTGGGACTCTGCTGGAGGAGTCAACACCCCCCCAAAAATGGCTTTTTTGTTGCGTTTGACTGTGGCTTTGGAAGAATTATCAGTACCTGTGTGGATAATCTTAATTTGGATCTGTCTGCAAACACACAAACACAATGAAATCCTGTGTATGAACATGATAAATCAACATTTATTTCCTTTAGAGCCCATCCCTCATTTGGCCTGGAGTAATGGGTGGTAATCAGGGAAAGGAATCATTCCCAAAGCCCCTGGGGAGGGTTGGGCAGATCAGAGATGCCAGATTTCATTTCCAGGGGAAAATGAAATTACCAAACATGACAAAAATTCAGTGGCTGATAAGACAAGGTGATGAAATGCTCAGTGCTATTAAAATCAGGTGATTGGTTACACTGGCCAAACACTGGGTGACATTTTTTGATAATTTTGACTTTTTTTTTCTCCACAAAAATAGCTCCAGATGAGGATAAATTCATGGGTGCTTGAATCACTGATGTTTCACAGTGAGACCACAAAACCATTGCTCTAAACTTCATGCAGCATTTTTTTATAAGACAAATAATATAAATTTCTGAACTTCAGGTAGCACCTCTTTATAAATTGGTACACAGGGAAAAGACAAGACAAGAGTTTATCTCAATATTCACAAACGGGATTGGAGCGAAAAAAAACATATAATTTTTTGTGAGAAGCGTTTATAATTTTTTTTGTGTGGCGGGACCGTTTTCCTCCCCGAATAAGAAGATCAGAAAGCCTCCCTGCTGGAAACAAGCATATCCAGTTGTGGAACCTGATCTGTGGAGCCGGGGGCAGGCTGTGCGTAGGCTGGGCTTTTATCAGCCCCTCAGATTAGAGGGGAACGGGGGCACCAACATCTGCACAAAGCCTTGGGGCCGCAGTGACGCACAACTCGCGGGGGTTCGCTGCCCCCGAGGATTCCTGTCTGCAAGGGAGAGCTGACAAATTACAGAGAGCCTCGGGGATAAATCAGGGTATTTGTTACCCTGGGTGCCAGGGGATGGTGGAGCTGGTGGAGCCCCGGGGTCAGGAGCTCTTGGGCCACGCTCTGGGCTCGCATCAATCATCCCCACACCTCGGTGGAGGGACAGGAGGTTCACGGGTTTACACCGGCATGGATTTGGCTGTTGGGTGTTGGAGGGCATAAAATAGAGGCCTCTCAGAGTTCCTCAGAGAGAGAAAAGAATGCAGGGATTGAATTAAAGCCTTTAGAGAAATTAAAATGTATTAAGCCACACAGACATGAAGTAGAAGTGTAAGTGTAAGTTTAAGTGTAAGTTCAAATGTAAGTTTAAGTTGTAGTTTTAGTTTTAAGTAAATAAGAATGTATCTTAAGTGCCTTAAGAGAGTAAAAAGCCCTAAGACCTAGTTTAAAGTTCAGTAACTCAGCTCCAGACATAATGAAAACAGAGCAGAACACTGCTTGCATTTCTAAATAGAACAGACAGAGCCATTTATGTGAACAGATAGTGTATGTGTCAATAACGTCTAAGAACTGACACCACTTTCATATTTTAAAATCGAGCTCTGATTGGTGTAGGAAGAATGTTTTAGAGTCGTGTTTTTAGCTGATTGGATGATTTATGGATAAAATCCCCTGTATTGAGATGAGAAAAAAAAAGGAAGAAAAAACTGAAGAAAAAGGATGAGGAAGAAGATGAAGAAAGGTGTAGGAGCTGCTGTCACTGCTGCTGCTGCTGCTGAGAATTCTATGCCAGAAAGCTTTTAGCACAGACTTTAATACTCTGAACTCTTTGTCTTCAAGACTGATGTATTCCTGCAATAAACATGTTTACAGCAACCAACAACTGCTCTTGCTCTTTGAATACTCAGACACAGGAAAACCTCGACAGCTGGGAGCTTGGGAGGCAGAATTTGGAGCTCTGTCCCCCCCATTCCATGTGTGCAGTTTGCTGGCTACCAATTGTATCTGAGTTATTAGAATTTATAGCCAGAGACCTCTGTGCTTGCCCAGTTCCACGAGCATTTCCCTCCAAATTATTCTGGGGGATTTTTCCCCACTCAGTTTTTAACTGACTCCAGCCTTGAAGTTTCTAACATTTCCTGTGGCAGATTTCTCCACAGTCTGCTACACTCCACAGAAATACACCCCGAGAGCCAAACCAAACCCTCCTGCTCCTTCTCCCAGCTGGATTTCCTTGCATCAGCCCAAACAAATGACCTCGTTCATGTGCATGCTCTGCCAATATCTATTGAAGCAATCATGCCTTGTTTATTATCCCTGTCTCACCTGGGCTCACTCCCCCTCCTGCTCCCCACTCTCGTGTTATTTATGTTATTTAATAGTGCTTAAAATGGTTTCCAGCCCAATTGAACTTCACCTTTGTTGTGAGGTTTTGTGGGTTTGGGGCTTTAAGGTGCCTTTGCCCCCTCAGCAAAGCACAGCCTGGTCTCAGAAGGGGATTGTGATCCCCAGACTGGCTCCTTGCAAAATCTTGGTCAGTGCTATCCTGTGGTGCAGGTGCTTCCAGAAACTTCTTCCCAGCATTTCAACCATTGCTTTGTAAAGGACCAAAAGGAAATTTGATGTGTTGCCAGTGGCATAACCTGTTGGGGGTCTGCATCTTCAGCTCTCCTCTCATTCCCAGGATTGCTGGTGGCTTTCCAGAGGCAGCACTGATGCCTGAAGTTCCAGCTTTTATACTTTTTTTGGAATCTGTGTTGTTGTAATGTATAGTTCTGGGTTTCATATTAAGAATTAGTGAGCTCTCTTCACAGAGCAGGTAGACAAAACTGTTCCTTTCTAGCTGGGCACCAAGGACAAATTTGAGGCCCAAGAGTGGAAACAGCAGTGAAGAAGAGAGGGAACAAGGAGGATGGAGCTTCATCGGCTGAAGCTGGAATTGGACAATTCACTCCAATCTGCTGATGGACCCAAACCTATCAAAGTGTGAAACCTTGTGGCCAGGGATCCCATTTTTTTGGGACCATTGCTGGATTGCTTGGGTGTAGCCCCAAGGGGTCCTTGCATGGCCCAAGCTGGATCCTTTCAATAAATCCCTTTTTATTCTCTTACTCTGCCTGGTCTCTGTTTCCAGGTCAGCCTTTCTAGGCAACAGCACAGCCCTTCTCCTGACCCTCCCTCCCCAGGCTCAGCCCCGGGGGTGTTGCTGTCCCACATGGAGGGGCTGGAGCTCTCCTGTGGAAAGATCTAAAGGAGAAAAAATGCACCAGCACAAGCTCTGAAACAGGATCTGGGCTGCCATGCTGCACACGAGGAGGGGGAAGGGGAAAGGCAAAGCTGTGTGCTGGATCCAGGCTAAGCTGCCCAGAGTCAGCAGGATGTCTCCCCATGATTTCCATGCTCATGGACTCAGGGCACCCTTCCCCTCTCACTTCGGCCTGATAAACTTTCATCCCACAGCTGCCCGAGCATTCTCAGCCCTCTCACATTTTTTTATTTTATTTCTTTGCTTTTTTTGGTTCCCTTGTTTATCCCAGGCTGAATCTCAGGCAATGTCTGAGCAGCTCATCCTAAACATAGAATCCCTGAGGCTGGAAAAGCCCTCCCAGCCCAGGCAGTCCCAGCTGGGCCCAGTGCCCACCTTGTCCCCAGCCCAGAGCTCTGAGTGCCACCTTCAGGTGAAACCTGCAGGGATGGGCGCTCCCAACCTCCCTGGGCAGCCCCTGCCAAGGCCTGAGCACCCTTGCCATGCAGAAATTCCCCCTGAATTTATACATGGCTGTGTGTGCTGCACAAACTGCACCACACCTGGATAGATGGGATTGGTGGCACTCATGGCACCCAGGTATGGCAAACCCCAGGAGTTCAGCTGGCATCGCTGCTCCACATGCATTTCTGGGAGGGGTTTGGAAGCCCCAGACTGGCCAAACATCCCCCTTGTCCTCAGACACCTCTGAGAAGAGGTTTGAGTTCACTGGTGGTGGTGTGAGTAGAGAGCAGCTCCCCTAGAGACTGTCTGATGGAAGGGATGGGATCAAACACGATCCAAAGATCATCTCCCGTAGTTGTTTGCCTTAACTTTGGACTGGTAACACTCATGGATACCTCTGGATCCCTGGAAATGACCAATGACAGGGCTTGGAGCAACCTGGGATAGTGAGTGACATCCCTGCCCGTGGCAGCAGGTTAAGTGAGATGATCTTTTAGGTCCCTTCCAACCCAAACCGTTCTGGGATTTTGGCTCCCGAAACGCGAAGTTTTAGGCCCTGCCACTTGCACACCTTCATGGGAGACATTTTATTCCCAGGCTGACAGAGTTCCATGACCAGTGGCTGACTGACACAAAGCTCAGGATGCCTGTGGCTTTGATGGGTACAATGAAAGGATAAAAGGGATTTATTGAAAGGATCCAGCTTGGGCACTGCAGGAACCCCTTGGGGCTGCACCCAAGTCAAACCCACAAATGGGAACAAAATGGATCCCTGGGCACGAGGCCTCACACTTTGATAAGTTTGGGTCCATCAGCAGATTGGAGTGAATTGTCCAATTCCAGCTCCAGCTGATGAAGCTCCATCNATGAAACCCAGAACTGCACACTAAACCAGCATAGAATCTGAAAAATATAAAAGCTCAAACTTAAGGCATGAGCTTCCTGCACCAGACCTGGGGCACTAAACCTCACATAAAAATCCCTGGAAGCACCAAAATTTCATTTTTCCTTGGAGCCAAGCTGTTGTTGGACTCCTCACTGCCACACTTTAACCTTTATTTGCTCCCTTAGCTGTGCCTTTGGCTATGTATGAAATTCTCCCCTCATTTTTGATATTTTCATTTGTTTTTCAGAGTGACATCAGCAGAACCAGCACTGTCAGCCACAAACTCATTCGTCTTTCCTGCGGGCTCTCAGAGACTGCCATAATTATTTAGCTTCTTAAAACCTTCACACTCTTACAGCTCTCATAAAGTAGTTATTCAGCTCTTGATATTTTCTCCCCAGCTGTGATGATTTAATCTGGCCTGGGGTTTGAAAGGCTCAGCCAGGAAAATCCCAGAGCGCAATACAGCTCATTTATAAGGCTCAGCATTTCTGCAGGACCCAGCCCGAGCTGGGCTCTCCGTCTGCCTTATCTAAACACTGCCATCACACTGCATTTAGGCTTTCATGGTAAGTTAAACCACCACACAGAGCTCAGGGAAACTCCTGCATCTGGCCTGGAAATATCATCCTGCATTTTAAACATTTTGTGGTATTAATTCAGGTAGAGCACATTTGTCTGGGGAGGTTTCGTTCTCCTGCCAGCAAGGGGGAAGCACTGTGGTCTCTTCACCACAGAAGTTCTCAAAAAGAAAAAAAAACCAAAAAAAACCAACCAAAGTTCCCTAACTATATAAATCACAGCTCTTTATAAGCATCACAAAGTTATTCTGAGGTGATTATAACACAGGTGAAATCCCTTTTCTTTCCCAGTGATGACAAAAACCCCAAAATAACTCAGCTATGCAGCAGTGCCATTTTATTTCAGAAACAAGCCCTCTGAATTCCACAGGCAGGAAATTCTCATGATTAAGATGCCTCTTCGAGACCTTAAATAACCAGTATAGTTTATGCTGCATATTAATGGTCAACAAGAAGACTTTTAAAGTTTAAATTTCACATAGAAATTGCAAGTACAAACTCATCTCACTACATATATTTGCTGTTGCTGAGCTAACATTGAAAGACACATACTAACTTTTTAAATTTCCTGACTTTTATGATTGCTCAATTTTGCAACCTGAACATTATTTTGAAAGTAGGATTGTGTAAAATTTTCCTCAAGGGACTCAGAGAGCTCTGTGCTTTTGAAACGTGGCTTTGCTGTAGCTAATTTCCCTCGTTTTGTTGGAGGTTGGATTTTTTTTTTCCAGCCTTGCAGACAGGAGCAAAATTGCAGGACCTCAAAAATAATCAAGCATTTTTCTGGTACCCTGGTGCCTTAATTTTGTGCATTTGCTGGGTTTTCATTGTGCAGTGCAGGTGTACATCTGCTCTGGATCACAGCCCTGCCCAGGAAAGCACTTGACATCCCCAGAACTACTCACGGGCCTGAGGTGAAGCTCTTGCTGAAGGGCCATACTGGATGGGGGAATATCTTCAGAGATGTTTAAAACTGAAAGGAAATTGAATTCAATTTTCCTATTGATGTTTAAACAGATGACAAATTACAGGTAATGGCTGCAGGAGTGAGCAGGAGTGGGAAATGAATCCTTTGTGTCTAAATGGAATTATAAAGCAACACCGTAAGAAGGAGAAACTGTGTTCATCTGAAACAATCCCAGTTTGTTCTTAGCTTGTTTGGCATGGCAAGGTCCTGTGCCCACCCCTGGGGGTGAGCAGAGAGTGGGAGCTCTTCCATCAAATGGAATTTTGTTGGAACCCTGGTCACTGAGAATTTTAGACTTTCTGTGCTGCCAGGCACTTAATCCCAGGAGAATACTGCATCTGACCTGAGGCCGTGGAGAAGGCTTCCAAAATTAAATGATAATACTGGGATTATAGGTATATAGTTTAAATAGAAATATGTAACATCACATGGTAGAAAACTTAGCGTTTAAGGTTTTAGAATGTAGTAATATATATATAAAGCAAATCAGAGGTTTTAGGGTGAAAGTTTGTTTTTCTTCTTTACCTTCTTCATGGTCTGGGTGATTTTGTGTGATTGGATAGAAAAGTCCACATTACAGGACATGGGTGGTTGGTTATTGGGTTAAAAATAAAAATAATTTAGATGGCATTTCTTAATTGGACAGTTTACCCTTAAAAGGCCTTAGAAAAAAAGAACTGGGGCCATTTTTATTTTGTTAGCTTCAAGTGCTGTAGAACTCACGGCTTGTGAGACTGTAACATAGATAAGAACTAATAAACAACTGAAACCAAACAAGAAGTACCATCTCACTCATTTAATCCTGACTCTAGAAAAAGAAGATAAACTTCAACAGAATTTTTAGGTGCAAATTCTCCCCTTGTGAGGGGCCTTAGCAGAGCCACACAACATTGAAACCCCCTCAAAGAGGATTATTCAGTGTCTGGAGGTTAATGCTGGCTCTCCACAATGAGGTGGCTTTTGGAAATGTGACTTGTGACAGCAAAGGAAGGACAATATCCCTCAGCTCAACAAAGAACAGTGCCAGGCACCTGCATCTCACCCAGTCCTCTTCCTCTGGCAGCAAGAATCCCATAAATCCCATAAATCCCACTCTACACCTGTCTGGGCTGATCTGTTTTTATTACTAACCCTAAATAACACTCAGAGCAGACGTGTTCACTGCAGGAACTCACCCCTACGTGTAGGACCTAGGGTTGCAGTGGAAAACCAGTATCTTCTCAAACAACAAGCAAATCACTCGGGCTGCAAAAGCCACAAAACCTGCTGGAAGCAAAGGTCTTCCAGAGGGCTCAGTGTCACACAGGAGAAAATGATTCACACTGCTGGCAGCCTGGTTTGCAAAAATCTGCACAATGATGGGGGGGTTAAATTTGGGAAGTACTGGGAGATGCAGGTTCTTTTCCTTTGAACACTCCTTAATGCCTCCCCTTTCTTCCTTAATTTTCAGAGGAAAACACCAAACAGCATCCTCTTTTTGTCCACAAAATGAAAGATGTGTTTCCACTGCCTTTTTCCCAGCATGGAGCAAGTTTTCTTACAGCAGAGAAAAAATTTGCAGTGTCAGCTTTTACAGGGACCCAGGGACTCGACCATTACAGAATCACTGCCTTAATTAATCTCATTATTCCTGATTTCTCACTCCTATTTCCATGATGTCAATACACTTTCCAGAGGCAGTCACATCTTCCAAGGAGTTTATCAGTGCCCATCCAGAGATGGAAAAAGGAGTTTGTTGTTCTGACTGGGCCTAGCACAAGGAATTACCCCTCCAGTGCTTCCTTGGAGCTGCGATTCCCGGTGATGAAAGCTCCAGACCTGCTGGCTCCAAGGAGTTACTTTTTACTGCATCAACTTTTCACATGTCATAAAAAGCGGAGCCACACGAGAAATTGAAGTTATCTGTGTAGCCCCAGGTCTCAGGGAGCAAAAGACTTCTAAAGCAAGTGATGTGATTAGGAGAAATAAGGAAATGAAATCATTTAATGGGAATGCGCCGCGCGGAGAAGGAATCAATAAATAGTTCCCAGGAGTTATCAAGGGGCCATTTAGTGCTTTTTTGGATCTAAACTCTCTAATCCCTGCTCTTTCTGGTTTATTTGTCCTCCATTCTACCACGTATCACTGGGCTGTGATGCATCCTGAAGATCCCAGCAGCTGCTCAGCCCTGGGATGGAGGTGCTGGGGAAAGGTTGAGTTTTCCATCAGTTCCATTTGGATTCTCCCTGAGAACCCTCTGTCCTTCACAAGTGCTTTAAAGCCTCATTAAGGATATGGATAGAAGCCTGTTTCCACACACAATGAGTTCCCTTCCTCTTCCTGTAGATTAGTACCTGCTATGGAATAATCATCCTGTGGGATTGCCCAGTAGCAGCGAGTCCATCTGGATGCTGATAGACAAAGCAGTGCCTGGCTGCTGAATCGCTTAAAAAAGCAGCTCTTGCCAAAGAAAAAAGGAGGTAATAAAAGCCTACAGGCCTCCTGTGACATCTCTGTGACCTTGCTGTGGCTTCAGAGTCTGTCCCTGGATGTTTTCTGAGTTGCCTGCCTGGGGATGAATAAACAAGGATTGAAAACTGTCAGGCCTGAATTCAGCAGCCACTGATGTTACCCTTCACTTGGGCAGGCCCTGGGCCAGGATCTGAGTTCTGGGTGGTGTCACATTATTCTCCCGTCACTGGTGACAATGATAAGCTTCACAAGGTGAATGCTGATCAAAAACTCAGAGAGGAACAAACTCCAGACAGAATTTGGGCCAGCAGATGCTTTCAATGCGAAGTTGTGTTAAGCAACATCAAAATTTTTTGTTTATCTGACACAAATTTTTGTGTCTACCTGAGCTGAGGACAGTGTGCCAGCTACCAGTGGGGCAGGTTCATTAATGTCCCTGTCACACACCTTGATTTTTGACCCTTATTACACCCTGTATTCAGTCAGGATGATGCCTCTGTCCACTGATACTTAGCATTGCTGGAAAAACCCAAAAATGCTTCCCTGAGGGCAGAAATCCCACTTGTTCTGCTGGAAGCTGAACCAAGCTGTGCAAAGCTGAGGGAGGCTTCAGGCTTTGCCCTGCTCTCCTGATGATTAAAAGGATTAAAATCTGTGGAATGGACAAAGTTTTACACACTAACACAAACAATTCACTTTTAATCAGCCTGAATTCTGAAGTCAGGATATCCCTACATCAAATTATTCTGTGTGCCATGGGATCACACCAAAACTAAGCCTGAAGACATCTAATTTGGGAGATCTGTGTTATGGTTTAGACTGAGTTTACAGCTGAAGTTGTATCTCCACACAGAGAAGTCTTTTTGTGTGAGTTTTTCTCATTCTGTGCCTCAAAAAATGTGTTTTACTTACAAATGTAAAAATTGTGTTGGATTAGATCAACACAATGCCCCAGCACTGCCAATAGCTGTAATTTAGGAAATAAATAAAAATAGGAAGAGGATGTAGCATGGCTTTTGCAGAATATTGTCCCTTCAAGTTTGATCACCACAGTTTTCTTCACCCTAAAATGTTCCCTTAATGATTCACCCTAATGATTTTTTGTGACAGAACTGACATTGTTCCATCCAGTTATTTTTTGAACCCATGAAGGTGCTTGATGTCGATTGTCTCACGACAAAAGGGACAAAACTCTTTGTTTTCTTAATATTTTGAACCTTTTACATCCCAATTTCGTTGCATACTCCTTTCTCCCTGTATTAGAACCACAGAATGGTTTGGGAACCTTAAATATCATCTCCTTCCCACCCTCTGCCGTGGTCAGGGATATCTTCCACTAATCCAGGTTGTCATTCCCAATTTAACATTGACTCATGACTTTGGAGCGTGAGGACAACGGGAGGACAATCCAGACCCACACAGTTCAAATTTATTTGATATCAGGAGATAGAAATCAGTTTGGCTTTTCATATTGAAGCTCCATTTCTACCTCTGTCCCCCCTCCTTTTTCTACCCTTTTCAACCTGCAGTTCTCAGCATAATAAAAGGTAACAAGCACAAGTTCTTGGCAGATGGAGGGAAGTTATTTAATGCCTGTGGAGAATCTGTCCCCACATGTTTAATAAATGCTTTCTTTCAATAAATGTATACTCAGCTTTAAGGAACATGGAAAACTACAGGGTTTTTTTGCATCAAGTGCCAAGATAATAATAATCTGGCAAGTGACTGCTTACTCCAAGTAGTAAAAGGCCAGTGAAGCCAAGACTCGCTGTTACCACTATTTTAATCATTATCTGCTGGTGACCACCAGTCTTCAGTGAAAATTTCAGGTGCCTCTGGTATTTTTCAATTTTTGCTGAGTGCCAGGTGACTCAGGGCCCAGCTCTGCTGCTCTTTCTCACAGAGTTTTATCTGATTGAAAATTAGCCTCCAAAGACTCGAGCTGAAGCAGAAAAACCACTTGTGCTAAGGAGCAGCAGCAGAATCTGATCCCATGTTTCTGGTCTCTAAATGGTTTTTGAGTAGCTGGCACCAAGGCTTTACATTCATCTTTAAATACTGGAGGTCTGGGGTTATTACAAAGCCTTGGAGGTTTTGTTTTCTTTTTTTCTTTTTTCTTTTTTCTTTTTTTTTTTAAATAAAAGTATGGTTTTTCTATTAGATTCTGTTTATAAAAATTACATATTGTTAGGATGAATAGTGCAAGCCTCAAAATGAAAAGTAAATGACAAATTCAGACTTCTGCAATTGTGTAAGCTCCACTGAGAAAATAACCCTGAAACCTCACCAGCCACATCTGTGTATATCACTGCTCAATTATTACCCTTTTACTAGACTGCAGGTTATTTTGCCTTACACCCAATGGTCCAGGGGAAAAAGAAAAAAAGCAGCCCTTATTGACAACCATGGGGAAAAAGTTAAATCAATAAAATGAAAAATTATCTGACAATAATTACAGTTGCAAGGCTTGCTCCTGGGCACGCCATGAAAGCAAGCTGAACTTCAAACCTATGTTATTGCACTGTTCCAGTTCAGCTGTACAGCAATCCACTTTGGGCTTGGGAGTGCCAGATGCTGAAATCACTTTTGGGGGAAAAATATAGACTAAAAAAAATAGACTAAGAAAGAAATAGACTGAAAAAACAGATTTAAAAAAATAGACTAAAAAAAAAAAAAACAACAGGCTAAGAGTATTCTCCAAGCAAAGTCTGAACAAGGATGGTGCTTGAGTGGATTTATGTTACCGTGGAGCTCAGCCCAAAGAGACTCACCCACAGAAGGTTTTGCACTTGCTGCTGGCAAGGAAAATGAGGGTAGAGGGATAAAAAAAAATCATGGAATATTCTGATTTGGGAGGGATCCCATCCAGTCTCACTCCTGGCCCTGCCCAGACCTCACAACAATCCCAGCCTGGGCATCCCTGGCAGCTCCTGGGCCTCTGGCAGCCTCGAGGCTGTGCCCATTCCCTGGGGAGCCTGGGCAGTGCCAGCACCCTCTGGGGGAGAACCTTTCCCTAAAATCCAACCTCAATCTCCCCTGGCCCAGCTCCAGCTGCTCCCTGGGTACTGTCCCTCTCCCAGAGCAGAGATGGGAGCTGTCCCTCGGGAGGAGCTGCAGGCTCTGAGGAGTTTCCCCTCAGTCTCCTCCCGCTGGACATTCCAAGGTCCCTCATCCCTTCCAGACCCTTCCCCATCCTCATGTCCCTCCTTTGGATGCTCCCTAATAATTTTATGTCTTTCTCAAATTTGGTCCCACACAAGACTGGGAGGAGCGCTTGGAACGAATTCCTACATTTCTCATTTTCTGAGGAGGAAATTTCTCCAGACAGAGCTGAGATCCCTTCTGAGGACACCAATTTAAGCCCAAATCTTGCTGGCCACACCCCAGCAGCAATTCTTCAGGACAAGCTCCACGATGTGGTCTCAAATATCCCAGCCCAGTGAGGAAATAGGAGGCAAGCAAAGCTTTATGCTGTGGCAGTGGCTTCCCGTGGCTGCATCTTCCTTCTCTTTGGGAAGCCTCCCAAAAGAGAATTATAGTAATTCAAAAATGAGGCCAAGAGAGCAAGCACTGCTCTTGAATGATAATTGCAAAGTAAATAAGGCTGCACACAACATTTGCAAATTTTACAGACATTTAAAAAAAGGAAAACTAAACCACTCTTGTGACCCACAAGTCTTTCCAGCAAGAGCTCAGCATCAAAATGAGCCAGGATAATCTTATTAAAACACTTCTAATTGCATTCTCTTCTGATACACACGACACAAACATGTATTAATCACCTACACATTTGCATTTGCTCTGCATTACCTGGCTTTTCAAGACTGCTGAGCCCAGAAAAGCGTTTCATTTCAAGAAATGAAATGAAATTAAACAAGAGCTCAGCTGTAGGACATCAGTGTGCTGATAAGATGTTCCATATTCAGCACAGTCTGAATGAAAGGCCTCACAAAGTTCTCTCAATGCCAGATTTCAAACCCAGCAGTCCTGCCTTGAAGTGGCTCTCAGATGAGTGGTGACTGTTTCATGTGTCAAAAGCGGTGTGAGGCTCGTTTCTGAGAAAAGCTGTGAGGACAATCTGTGATAAAAAACCCAAAAAGCTGCTGAAATGTGCTGCCTTGTGAAGGATCCATGACAGGCACTGCCTCAAGAAGGAACCAGATGGTGGGAGTGGGCAGGAAGTCTCTGCAGAGGGATCTGGACAGGCTGGATCCATGGGCTGAGGCCACAACAACCCCGTGGAGCTCCAGGCTGGGCAGAGGGGCTGGAAAAGCTGGGAAAGGCCCTGGGGGTGCTGGTGACAGCGACTGGACACAAAACCAGGGGTGCCCAGGGGGGCAGGAGGCCACTGGCACCTGGGCTGGATGAGGAATTGTGTGTCCAGCAGGAGCAGGGCAGGGATTGTCCCTCTGTGCTGGCACTGAGAGGCCCCTCCAGGGCTGGGTCCAGCTCTGGCTCCTCCAGGAGAGACCTGGAGGGGCTGGAGCATGTCCAGGGCAGGGAACAGAGCTGGGAAGGGGCTGGAGAATTCCTGAGGGAGCTGGGAAGGGGCTCAGCCTGGAGAAGAGGAGGCTAAGGGGATGCAACAAAAAAAGGGAAAAGCCACCAGGCCTGTAGGAGCTGTGGTTTCATCTCTGCCCTCCTGCAGCTCAGGTGGATGTGGACTTAAGATTCCCACTGCTCTCTCTGCTTCAGGAAACCAAAATAACAACAGGAAAACCTAATTTCACCTCAAACTAGCCAGGAAATCATGCCACTCACGTTTGGATGTGGAGCTTGGTTGAGCAAATTAGGTTTTCATCACCTTCAAGTTCAACTATTGCAAGGAATATATTCTCAGGCTGGAGTCAGCCACAAAAGGCACTCAGAACCTGTGGCTGGTTCAGATCTGTCCCCTGAGTCAGACATGCCAAAAAAAAAAAAGCACTTCACACCAGTTCCCTGAGCTCCTGGTCCAGTTAAAGGTTCAGCAATCTTGTCTTTTATCTGTAAAATCTCAAAATGGCCCAAGTGTGGCTCACAGAATGTGTTTCTTCCTTCTTCCTCTGTAAGGAAGAGGGATCAGTAAGGGCAGCAGTCACGATTTTCCAGAACATCAATGGAGATTATGAGGGAAAAAAAATGTTCTCTGTGAGGGTGGGGAGGCCCTGAAATTGCCCACAGAAGCTGAGGCTGCCCCCGGATCCCTGGAAATGTCCAGGGCCAGGCTGGAAGGAGTTTGGAGCACCCTGGGGTAGTGGAAGGTGTCACTGGCACCTGGATGGACTTTAAGATCCCTACTATCCCAAACCATTCTGGGATTCAACGGTTTAGGAGCCTTTATCTTTGTACTTTGCAGTGGCTTCATCTTCTACCACTCTTGGATATTTGTGAAAATTTTATCCATGTGGAGAATCTGGAATTTTGAAGAGCTCATGTGCAGGGAAGAGGGTGCTCCCAACAGCTGAGCCCAACTTCAGAAAGGAATATGTTTGAATGAAAAGCAAGGATTTAGGATCCCACCTCCCCCATGGTGTTCTTGGCATCAGAAAGCAGGTGGTAGGTACATTTCCTGAGAACAGATAAAATAATCTCCCCTGTCCTCCTAGAGCCCGGGGAAGGTGACAGGTTGGTGATTAGATTCTCCCTGGAGCTGCCTCACGGCCCCAGTGTGGAAGGTTCAGGAGTTTACTTGGCTTCTCTGCTTCATGCTGAGTTAAAAATCCCACAAAAAGTTCTTTGTGTGTGGAAGTATCCCAGAGGACAGGAGATAACATTTTCCAAACCAGTTAAGTACCGGAGGAGCTACATCATTTCCATAATAGTTCCTACCACAGGATTCAACAGAAATATTCACAGAGTGCCTCCGACTGTATATTTAAACAACAATTACTCCATAAAAACTCACAGAAAATTCTATTATTTTCCTTAAATAATAAGGAAAAAGCTTTTCCTTTTCCTTTTCAGTGATCTGGGGATTTGACAAAAGAAGCTGCAGGTACAGTGACTCCTCGTCCTGAGAAGAAGCGAGGGAAAGAAAATAAATCTCATTATAGATGAGAATTGTAGAACTCAGACATGAAGCAGGGATAAGAAATAATGAAAACCACTGAATGGGAGTAAAAAGGGGATGCGACAGGAGATCCCCAGCCCTTGGCACAAGGGAAGAGGAGGCAATTCCTGGGGCAGAAAAGCAGGGAAAGGAGATGTGGGGCAGGGTAGGGGATGGAGGGCAAGAGCTCGGGGTGTGTGAAACACATTTGGCCTGCAGTGATGTTCTCCCTTTCCTCCTGTTCCTCTTTGTAGCTGTTCCCCATGACTCACACGTCTCGTTTTGCCTCTCTCTCAGGGCTCTTTCCTCATTAAAAAGGCTGAATTTTAAAACATCTTGAGGACAAATGGAGCCAAAGGTGTGATGATTGCTGTGGCCGACAACAAGTAGAGATAAATGTAAAGGACAGACTAAAATCCCACAGGAGACATCCCTGGGGTCTCTGTCAGGAAGGTCTTTCGATCAGACACTTGCATGAACCTGAAAATCAGGATTTTCCCATTCTGAAAAACGGCAATTTAAAGAAAATAACTGCTGAGCTCCTCTAGTTAAGGCTGGTGGGGTAGAAAAGATCAAACCCTTTGTATTTGTCTGCTGTACAACTGTTATTTTCTGATTTTACACTCTACCTTTCCTAACATGTTAAAAGCTTCCAAGAATCTTCTAAGAAGTGGCTTGGATCTAATAAATTCTTTTGTTTTGAGAGCCAAGTCTTCTTGTCTTACTCACAAAGAATAGTCCAAGTACTCACCCTGCAGTCCAGGAAAGTGGAGTTTGACTCTTTAATGCAAACCCTGATTGAATTGCCCCTATCCTTCATACACTGAATGCCATGTTCCACATTTATCCTAAACCCATCTTTTACAATCCACTCTAAAAATTCTTTTTAATTCAACAAGGAACAGACAAAATTTCTTCTACCATATTTATCATTACTGACTGTCATTGTGCAAAAAACAAAGTTTAACCGGTGTGGTGACAGAGCAAAATCTGGGTTGGTTTCCCATCATATTCAGTTCCCAAGGAGGAAATTCATGGAGTCTTTCTTGCTGGTATTTTATGATCAGTTTAGGTTTTGAGCTGTGGGGATGACATGTGAGGGGCAAAAAGAAGGGCAGCCACAGAGAACCTGAATATTTTCTTCCTGCAGCTTCTTTCACATAAACTGCAAACTTCTTTTTGTGGCTAGAAATGGTTCCAGGGAGATTGTGGGCAATTCTGTTGTAGGAAATTCAGCCCAAATGCCAAGGTCTGTGTGGATGGGGCCAACATTTAACACAAGAGAACAAGACAGAAGACACCAGGAGGAAGTTTTTCATGGTCAGGCCTTGGCAGGGGCTGCCCAGGGAGGTTTGGAGTGCCCATCCCTGGAGGTGTCACCTGGAGGTGGCACTCAGAGCTCTGGGCTGGGGACAAGGTGGGGATGGGTCACAGCTGGGACTGCCTGGGCTGAGAGGGCTTCATGGAGAGTGGAAGGATTTAATGATCCAGCTGGGGAATATTGAACAATAATCTGACTTTTGGGTGGCTGACAGCAACAGTTTTTTGATTGCTGAGTGTTGGAAATGGAGGCTTCAAGGCAGTGTTTACAGACAGCTCTGAGAAAGGCATCTCTGCAGGAGTGTGAAAACTCAGCCTAGGGTTGAATCCATGTCCTCAAACACTCTAAGTGGATCCTTCTGTATAATAAGGGCTTTTCCAAATCATCTTCTTCCTCCTGGGAAAAGGAGGAATATGAGGAAACCCTCAGCTACCACCACTGCTAAGCACACACTTCAGTTTGCTTTCCAACAGGAAAGGATTTAAGGCTCTGCCTCTTCTCTCACACAAATTAATTATCACCTCTTTTATCTTTAAGCAAACTCAGGATAGACCCGAGGAGAAGGACAGAAATATTGCACTGCAAAGGCAATATTGACATGATTATTAAAGCTGTAAAAGTCAGGCAAGATGAGATGAAGGTGAAAAATCTCCATCAGCCAGGCCCGGGGATTTATGGCAGCACTCCTTGCCTGGAAAAGGAGGGGTGAGGACTAAAAGCTCTCATTTTGATTCATAATATGTTATATTTTGGGGGTTTGGTGTCCTTTCCCCTTCCTTCTTCTGAGACTAAGAGTAAGGGCATTAAATTTATCTCTGCAGGATGCAACTGGTTCAAGTTTTTGTCCTCTTGCACCTTTTATCCAAGTACTGAGTTAATTTGAGCCAGTTAAATACTCCCATCATCATGATCTTTGTGATAACAATAACCACAAACATTTCTTATCACACACATTGGTTTTATGTGTGTGCATAATTACACTAAAAAAAAAAGTCCCACTTCTCCAAAATTTACCCCAGTTTTGAAAACTGGATATGAAAGAGAAAGGATCTTAGTTTTTTGTGGCAGGTGTTTTTAGCCCACCCCAAAAATTCAGTAGTTACATACTGCTGGAAGATTAAGTGCAGCATGGGAGGCAGCAGAAATTAAATTCAGGTGTTATTAATTTTGTTACAGACATTTTACCCTTAAAGACTGAGGGTCAGGGTTATAAAGCAGGGAAAGAGAGGTGCTGGGCTTGTTTGGGTTGTTGAGGACAGGACAGTCCTCAGCTCTGCTTTGTTGGGAATTAAGATGCAGAAGAGAGTGGGGAGAAGCAGGTTCAGACTCAGTCCTTCTGTATTTGAGGGAGGGAGGGTTAGAAGGGTGTAGCTCAGTAAAAAATTATATAATTTACTCACTTGTCCCTGTTAGAGCTCTGGTTTACACAGGAGTTTTAAAATTCCCCAGTTTTCTGGCTGTGGCTGCCTTTACTGAGCCAAACTGCTCTGGAGCTGGAGAGAGAGCTCATGTGAGGATGGCTTTGGCTCCCAGCTCCCTTTTTAATGATTTTCTTAATGTTTGCTTCTTGTTCTTCCCAGAACCTGAAAGAGAAAAGATTTTCCTCTGCTCATCTCTGTTGGGACAATGAAATGAGCTACAGCTGAGGAAATCTTGGGGCAGGGAGTTGTAATTAACCTGTGGTATTTTTATTTCTTAGGGAGATGAGGGGGTTTGAGTAATTGGTGTGAGAGTTGGGACCTACATTCAGCACCCACCTCCCTCTGAATGTTCTGTACAGCTCCAGGAGGTTCCTGGGTTGGATTTCAGCAGCTCTCCCAACCCCCAGGATGATCCCAACCCTTCCATTGCTTGGTCTGTAACAGGCTGAAAGTTTGACAGGGCAAGAACAGCCTCAGGCTGTACCAGGGGAGGATCAGGTTGGACACCAGGAGGAATTTCCCCATCAAAATGGTGGTCAGGGCAAAATCTGGGTTGGTTTCCATCACATTCAGTTCCCAAGGAGGAAATTCATGGAGTCTTTGCAGTTATTCCATGACCAGTTTAGGTTTTGAGCTGTGGGGATGACATGTGAGGGGCAAAAGAACCTGAATATTTTCTCTCTGCAGTTTCTTTCCCACAGACTGCCAACTTCTTTTTGTGGCTAGAAATGGTTCCAGGGAGATTGTGGGCAATTCTGTTGTAGGAAATTCAGCCCAAATGCCAAGGTCTGTGTGGATGGGGCCAAGATTTAACACAAGAGAGAAGACAGAGGACACCAGGAGCAATTTTCCCATGGAGAGGGTGCTCAGGCCTTGCAGGGGCTGCCCAGGGAGGTTTGGAGTGCCCATCCCTGGAGGTGTCACCTGGAGGTGGCACTCAGAGCTCTGGGCTGGGGACAAGGTGGGGGTCACAGCCTGGACTTGGTGATTTTGGATCTCTTTTCTGAAATTCTAAGTACATGAATTTATTAAGAAAATTGTGTTTCCTGCAGAGCACTGAACATCCCTGTGGTGAACAGTGCTGTGTAGCTGTGTAGCTCTGCTGCTGCCTTTCCTACCCTGGAAGCATTCCAAGGAGAGTTTTTTCTGCCTCACTGCTTATTTTCATAAAATGCTCAGGAACCTGGCATCTCAGAATCTTCTTCTCTCTCAGGGCTGGCTGATGAGGTCAAAATTAACATTAAATGTGTGTTTCAAGCTCAGTCACAACTGTTCTGCTCTAATCTGGGGGAAAAGTGACATCCAGGTCACAAGTTTATCCTGAACAATGCCCTAGCAGGGAATGTTTGTGAGAGACACACACAGCCTTATTGATGACATTTGCTATTTCAATCATATAATTATGGATATGACTCAGAAACTGAGATGTCCTTATGTCCTGGTTTTTCTCTAAGTACTGAGGACTTGTGAAGGAAGTCTGGTTATTACTTAAACAAAAAAAAAGAAATATAGCCTGAGTAGAGAAGAAAGGCAGGGGGATCTCTCAGAGGTTTAATTTTGTATTCTGTTTGCCTCTATTATAAAATTGTTAACATACTCTCTCCCTCCCCTGGAAGAGTAATGGCAATATTAAAGCCAGTTTTACAATTTTCATCCTGTGTCTAAATCCTCCCTCATCCTGCTGCCTTCTTCCAGGCCTGAGCTTTTCTACAGTATTCATTACCCCTCTCCAACAAATAAAACACCCCACACCTGCAAGTGGAATTTCATCTGGGCAGGAAAAATGGAAACTTTGTCCTGATGGAGAAGGGTTTGTGCAGGTCCTGCCACTCTGAGGGGCATTTCTGCAGCAAGGGGTGAGCTGAGCACCTCCAGGATGTTAAATTGAATGATCTGCACTGGCAGAGAGCTTGGAAAATAATGCCAGGGGGCTCAGGTTACTGCATCAGCACCTGAAATGTAGGCCACTGGATCTTAACAAGGTGGATGTTCCCTATTCCTCTTTCCTGGCTTCTTAATTAGCTGGAAAAAGGTGAGCAGGGTTTTGTGGGAGTTGATATCCTCATTTCTTGAATTCCTCTGCTAATTACAGCTCCCTTCATCCCTATATTGTACAGTTTTACCCAAACACTTAAACCAGAGTGGGAAAAACCATCATAAGAGCAGCACAGACCAAAGCTGCAGGAGCAGCAGACTCAGCACCTGCACTCTGTGAATTAATAAGTTCTTGGGCTTTAGTACAGACTGGCTCTGTTTGGGTTAGTGCTTGGCAGAGCTGTGTTCAATTTGTACTCAGGAGTGTGTGAACCAGTTTTCTGGATCCTTTCAAACAGTTTCTGCTCGTTCAGAACTGTCTGCACTTGTCTAAAAGCTAAGAAGGCTCCAAGAAACTTTGGCAACCTGTGATGTGAACAGAACACGAGAAAATGATCTCCAAAACCTGAAGTTTGTACAGAAATAAGGTGGCAATTACTGCAAAATGAAACTTTGTACATCTGGGCATCCTTGGCCTGACTTTAATTTATTTGTAGAGGATGATGTACTATTATTATTAATGATAATATTGTTATTTAAAAGTCTGAGACTTTCACAGCTGCGCCTAAAATTCAAACAAACAAACTTGTGATGTTGACTTGTGAAGCCATGACGGGGAAGCTGTTTAGAAGCAATCAGTGAGGTACCAAAAAATTCCTGTGGCTGGTGCTGTTAAGTTACAAACAACAGGAACCATGCCAAGCAGCTGAAACAGCCCTCTGTGCTCACAGCAGGCTGGAATAAACTCTCTATTACCTTAGGTGAAAATAAAAAAACCCTAAAATCACTCCCACTCCTCTTTCCCTGAAGTTTCATACCCTCTTAACACATGGTGTTGCCCCAGTTTTGTTGTTGTTTTTTTTTCCAGTTCTTAATAAATCAGGAGAAGAGGAGTCTTCATTTGGAACAGCACTAAGCCAACATCCCACTCTTGTAAACTCAGCCTGTGGAGGAGCTGTAATTTTTTAAAACCCTAATTAAAACATAAGCTTCTATATTTCATCCTACAAATAATCAGCTTTATATTGCTCAGGAAAATAGGTTTTGTGATGCGTTGTCTCTCATCCCTGCATTTAACAGGAAAGACAAGAAGAGCCTGTTCTCACCCCGGTGACTTACGTGCAGCTCTCTGGCATCCCAGAAGCTCTTCCCTCTCTGTGCTTCAGGAACATCAGCTTGTGGAGATGATCCCTGGTGGGTTACAGGAGCTGAGGGATGACACCATCACCCCCTTGGCTGGGGAAATGTTCCGTGTTCTCTGTGAAGGGAAGCGGAAAATCCTCAGCAGGCAGGGACGTGCTCAGCCCATCCTAGGTCTGTCCTGCTGCCTGGAAAGCGAAGAGCTGATCCTGTCTCTGCATCATCAGCTGCTTTCCTACAGACTCAGAGATCTGACACGGATCCCTTGGAGGTGACATGGATCACCAGGAGATGCCGTGGAGGATGAGCCCAGCAGCTCCCAGAGGGCAGAGTTCAAGGAGACCTGGAGAACAGGAATTCCAAGTACATCTTCCCGCCTTGAAATGCTCCAGGCAGATTTGCTGAGGAGGAGCCTCCTGTCAGTACCCAGCTGGGAGGACATGACCCAAGCTGTCTAAATTTGTCATGGCAGGGGAGGTGTCAGAAAACAGAGCGTGCCCGCTCCAGGCGGGATACAATGCTGGAAAAAGGAGCATCGGGTTCAGCTGATTGTTTACAGTCTCCTAGAGACCAGGGGCTGGGAGTTTTGGAGGGATGGGCACTGAAATGGAGACAACAGTGCAGCTGGGCAGGACTGGCTGAGATGGGGTCACTTCAGTCTAATATCCATGATTAATTCCCTTTTTCCCTACAGCAGTGTGGGTTATGGCAGGGAATTGAGCTGCAGGATCCAACCAGGATGGGTAATTTATTTTCCTATCCCTCAAACCCAACACCAGAGCCCCTATTTTTTTGTAACATGAACTTGGAGGGATGTAGCTAAACTAAATCTATATTAAAAGAATGTACCTGAAAATATTTTACCACCACTTTTTCTTGTTCCATTCCCCTGCTACGTTCCTCTAGAAGGAATCACTTCCCTTTTCAGGAAGGTATGTTGAGTTGTCTTATCCCTCTCAAATCCTAAAGGGCACTTGTCAACTGCACCTGGAAAATAGCTGAAAACTGTGGCCAAAATAGGGATGGAACAAGGAAGAGGTTCAACTTTCTCTGTGTTAATCACAGAATGATTTGTGTCAGAAGGGACCTTAAAGATCATCTTATTCCAATCCCCTGACATGAACAGAGAACTTTCCACTTGTCCCAGGCTGCTCCAAGCCTCACCCAACCTGGCCTTGGACACTTCCAGGCATCCAGGGGCAGCCACATTTCAGGCCTTGCCCGATGGCTGAAAATCGGTGAGCTGCAAAACCCTCCTGGGAACTTTTTTTGGGGGATTTTTGCCAGCAGAGGAGACAAGGCAGTGCTTTCCCCTGACCCCACTAGATGTCAGTGTGCTCTGCGGCTCCAGGCCGGGGCCGGGCCGGGCTGGGCTGAGGGAGATGCTCCGGGCCGGGCTCTCCTGCCCCCAAAACTGCTCCAGATTTCAAGGGAAATTGTGCCGTTGTTGTTGTTTTCTTCGTGCCTTTGGGAATCACTGAGTCGTAAAGATGGGAAGAACCCTTCGGGATCATCCAGTGCCACCCCAGCTGCACCAGNTTTCAGGCCTTGCCCGATGGCTGAAAATCGGTGAGCTGCAAAACCCTCCTGGGAACTTTTTTTGGGGGATTTTTGCCAGCAGAGGAGACAAGGCAGTGCTTTCCCCTGACCCCACTAGATGTCAGTGTGCTCTGCGGCTCCAGGCCGGGGCCGGGCCGGGCTGGGCTGAGGGAGATGCTCCGGGCCGGGCTCTCCTGCCCCCAAAACTGCTCCAGATTTCAAGGGAAATTGTGCCGTTGTTGTTGTTTTCTTCGTGCCTTTGGGAATCACTGAGTCGTAAAGATGGGAAGAACCCTTCGGGATCATCCAGTGCCACCCCAGCTGCACCAGCATCACCCCAAACCCTGTCCCCAAGGGTCACATCCAGACTTGTCTGGGACAATTCCAGGGACTCCAAACCTCCCTGGGCAGCTCATCCCAAGGCCTGACCACTCTGCCAGGGAATTTTTCTTTGCCGATCTCCAACCTGAGCCTCCACTGGTGCAATTTGAGGCCATTTCCTCTCCTCCTTTCCCTTGGGACACAGCAGCAGAGCCCGACCCCCTCCTCAGTGCTCCTCCTGGCAGGGACTTGTGCAGAGCAGTGAGGTCCCTCCTGAGCCTCCTTTTCTCCAGGCTGAGCTCCTTTCCTGTTGGAATCCAAAATGCAGAGAGCTCTCAGAACCCTGGGCCTGCGGGACAAAACTTAGAATTAAACCCAGGGTTTGAGCTCAAACCCTGGGAGCAGCTTCCAAGCTTAGGTGCTGGAAGCAAGACTGTGGATTGTAATCAAAATAGAGACATCTTAAGCTAGATAAAGGAAAGTTCAGAGTTTAGAGCTTAAGATATAGAGAGAATATAAGTAGTTACAAAGGTGACAAGAAGTCTGTAGAATGGATTTGTGTGACGGAACAAGATTGTTTAGAAAAGGTCACATTAGATGAAATTTCTTATTATTGGTCTAATGGTAAAAACATCCAAGCTGTCAATACTTTATTGACTAATGAGTCTTTAAAAGACAATGCAAGTTAGGAGCCCCATGACTTCTAGCCATGCTTTCAACACCTATAAAAGACCTCACACTTTTTACTCCATGTAAAAGATAAAATAAACTGCACTTTTAAGCATCTAGAAGTCCCATCTCTTACCTCATCAGAAGATTTCCCCCTGGAACGGTGAAGGTGGGCCAATTAGCCTACACTTTCTCAGCCCCTCAGCCATTCCTCATAACTCACATTTTCCAGACCCTTCCCAGTTCTGTTTCTTTCCCTGGATGTGCTCCAGCTCCTCAATGCCCTGTTTGAAATGAAGAGCCCAAAACTGGGCCCAGGACTTGAGTATGGCCTCACCAGTGCCGAGTACAGGGCAATGGGCACTCAGAGAGATGAGCACAGATTTGGGGATGCCTTGGGGTGGTTGAGTCTCATAGATGAACAACCCTTCCCAAAGTAATAGGCTTGAAACCCTGAACTGCCTTGGGAACATTGCAGACACCAATATCTGAACTGGAAACCTCAATATCTGAATTGGAATCATGTTTGTTTACCACTAGGCTGCATCACAGAGAAGCATTTATTAAATGATTCTCCCAGAATTCCTCTGGAATAAGAGGCTGTAAATTTTCCCTCTGTTTTGTGAATGCTGCCACTGGCAAGGATCCTTTGGGAAGTGCCAAGGCCTCCAAAGGCAGATCTTTGCAACAGCCACTAAGCCCCCCATCCTTGCCTCCCTGGAAAGGTCAGGGATGTTTATGCCTGATGCCTTTGGTGCAAATCAATCCAAAGTGAAGAACTGGCCCAGCATTGGATCCAGATGTGGCTTCAGAGTCCCCGACCCTGCCTGTCTGTGCTCACACGTGTTGGAGCTTTCCTCATCCCATGTTCTGGGCTTGCCTCAATCACAGACATTTCACTCTTGATTTATTTTTAAAAAATTAAAAAAATTCCCACTGCCACTATATCATCGACTCCTGGCAGATCTATAAAAAACTACTCGTTATGCTGTTTCAAGGGACTGTCTCTCAAATAATATTAATATTCCTGAGGTTTGGTGTTTTACAAAAGAATTCTGCGTCAAACCATTGCAGGTGAAGAGGCAAGAGAGGATCCCTCCTTCAGATATTCGATGTACATCTGAACTGGAAGATTGGCAGAGCCTACCCAAAGCCGGAACAAGTATTTGAGTCAGGCATTTGAGCATTTTTCTCTTTTATTTATTCCATGATGGATGTACAGGGCCAGCCTGAGATGCTCTCTGAGGGAAGAGCTGTGCTGTTCAATGTAAAGCAGATTAGAGGATGTAAATTCAAACTGAAATGCAGGAACAGGGGAAGCCAGATATCCACCCTATTGATCTCATCACTACATAAAATATTAGGGAAAATTCCTGAACTGACCAGGCTTTCTGGACTGTGCAAGGTCTCCCCAAGGTGATGATGCACTGGGTTCCTAAATAACATCCCTAAATTAAGATTTAGGAAATCTTTCTGTTTCAGCAAACAGCAGAGGTGTGTGACCAGCTATTTGTAGAATCACTCAACGTCCTGTGCTCTGAAATGTATAGGATATTTAGAAATTATTAATTATTTAATATATCTCAATAAAACCTGTTACTCCCACAAGGCATAGAAACATTTTTCTGTGCAGCAGAAGACTGACATGGTAATTTTTTTGAGCTCTGAAGCCCTTTCACAGAATACCAGAGTCACTGAGGCTGGAAAAGCCATCGCAGTCCAGTTTGGGACTAAGCTCCACCTTGTCACCAGCCCAGAGCACTGAGTGCCACATCCAGGCCATCCTTGGACACCTCCAGGGGGGAATTTCCACAGCAGTGTGCCCTCATAGGTGCTGTACAGATCCTAAACCACAATATTTCTCATTCCTGGTGCTGCTGTGACATCATTTTGCTGTGGGGGCTTGATTTTCATGAAGAGAATCCTAAAAACTCCACTGGCCAAGAACCCACAGCAGATACTGAAATATTTCTGAATAATTATAGTAATAAATCATAATTGTTGGTGAGGTCAGGAGTGGGCAAAATCAAGCAGGAGAAAGCTTTTTGTGCAATGTGAAAAGACCAAAGTGTTTGTGACCCAAATTGTCTGCTCAGACTCACAAACCCTGCTGAGTGGTCAGAGCTCAGCTGACTTCTCATTAATTGCCCTTGGGCAAAATGGAATAGTCTGCTCCTGAGAACAAATTCCAGGGATGGAGGTTAAGATGGAGAAAAGAGAGATTTCCCAGCCCTGGGCAGTCAGGGATGGGGCTGCTCAAGGAAACTGCTGGAGGGCAGAGGCTTCTCAAGTGGCTCAGACATAATTATCTGGATTTTGGATGAAGAAACACAAATATCTGGATTCTGGACCAAGAAACTTTCTCTGAAATTCTGTCCTGCACCTTTGAGTGCAGAACTTGCTGAAGGAAGTTTCTCCTGGAGAAGCTCAGACATTGCAGGAGAGCAGGACGCTCCAATAGAACACTGAATTTGGAATTTTAATGAAAGCTCAGGAAAGTGGGAATATTGAAGTGTGAATTTTAATGAAAGCTCAGGAAAGTGGGAATCAGCTGAAACCAAGTGGCTTGCAGAGGGTCACATCCTGCTCCAGCCAACCATCACTGCAAGTAGTCCAAAAAGGTTTGAAAAATCCTTCTTTTCCTGGATTCTAGGTGAAGAACCTTGAATTCTCAGAAGAGGGGTGTGTTTGTGTGTGTGTTTTGTTTTGTTTGGAAATTTTTAATTCTGGATTTTTAAAATTTGAATTTCAGGTAATGAGGAGTGGAAATATCTGCTTTCACTCTGAGGTGTCGCTTTTGCTTTACCACAGCCAAAAGATTCCTCACAAATGTCTCATGATTGACTCCTTCCAAATCCTTTTAGGTTTTTCTCCAAGAATTTCTTGGATACATGTTTTTAATTTTAAAATTAAAAATGTTGTGTTCTTCTAGGTTTTAACTAGGTTTCCCCACGACATTTATTTATTGGTAACAGAAGTGGGGAGATGTTTTATTTTCTCATGGTGTCAAACTGTGGGCCCTACTTAACCCCATAGTTTGGTTGGAAAAAACCTCTAACATCATCAAATCCTACCTTTAACCTTTTATTTTAAAGAAAAATCCATTTTCTTTTCCTAATGGGAGCAGAGCACCAGTCTGGCTTGGATGTGTATATCTGACTGCTGGCTTTACTATAGAAAAAAATATAAAGAAAAAAACTAAGAAATCATGTCCAGAGTGTCCCAGGGAGGTGGAATTGGGAAGGAGTTTCTTGTTACCTGGAGTGGAATCAGCACAATATTTTGTTTTGGTTTTTTTTTTTTTTAATTTAAAATAAAAGGCCTTTTAAAGAGTATGGAGCAGCATCATTTGCAGCTAAACTCTCCAGGCTCCCTGAATCCCCTTCAGACTCTGGAAGTGCTCTGAGGTCTCCACACAACCTTCTCTTCTCCAGGCTGAGCAGCTCCAAATTTCTCATCCCGTCTCCAAAGGGTGCTCCAGTCTCCTTTTCAGCTTCATGGCCCTTTGGGGTCACCTCTTCTGTCTGTGTCCCCTCTCAATCTCCCTCTCACCCCTCAATTTCTGCCAGTGTGCCAGAATAAAAGCCAGAAAAGGTCCTGGCTCTGTGTAAGCCCTGCTCAGCAATAACAAAAAAAATATCTCAGTGTTATCCCTCCTGTGCCCAGCAAAAATCCAAAGCACAGCTCCATCCCAGCCACTGGGAGAAAATTAATTTTACCTCAGCCAAAACCAGCAGAGATGGTAATAATGACAATTATGAGTTTTGGGGTGCAGCACAGAAATGAAATCCAAAACAATGAATCCAAAAAATGGTTCATATTTAGCCATTTGTAACTAAGACACAGATTTCCTCCCAGAGCTGGCAGACTGACTATTAGCAAAAATGATTTTTGTATCACTACAATTTGCCTCAGGGTATGAAAATCATGAAGAAATTTGTAGGTGAAGATCTTATATATTATTTTAAATAATTGAATCTCCTTGCAAGTTATGTGAAAAGTAAACCCAAGACTTTGTGCTTTATTTTCTGAGTGGTGCCAGGCAATAAAGGTTGTTTTATCACTAGTCCCAGAAGTCACTGTGCCTGTTGAGGTTGGCAGTGCCTGTTAAACACAATCAGTCAGGCTTTATCACCCAGAAATGTGAGACAAGAAAGTTGGTTCTGGTCTCAGTTTCAGCAGATACCAATCTAGTTACTGGCTGGGATCAGGATTGTGCAGGAATCTCCTCAGTAAAATAATTTCTGAGGCAAAAATCCAGGTCTTGTTCGGGTTATTTTTAAGGGTTATTGATTAATTTGCGCGCGGATAATAAATATAGTCCCAGCTTTGTCACCTGCAAGAAAGGGATGTGAAGGTAATGCTGTAATCATTGTATCCCTGGGTCTGGGATTCCTGGAATCAGATTCCTGGAACCCCAGAATGGTTGGGTTGGAAGAGATTAAAGTTATTTATCCCTCTGCCACGGGCAGGAACACTTTCCAAAGGACCAGGTTACTCCAAGCCCCATCCAACTTGTCCATTTTCTGTGGATCTTGTACAGAAATTTTCCAGTTTGGAGGACAAATATGGATAAAGATTGCTGAGAATGGAGGAAATGAAGGGGCAAAAGTAGCTGCAGCATCAGCCTGGGGTCTAACTCCTGCTTTTCAGCAATCCCTGAGCCAGTGGAAGAGAAGTCACAGAAAGAAAACATCTCACAGAGGCACAGCCAATAATCCTCACATTACATGCTGAAATCGAGCCTGTTTTATTGTGATCCTAATCTCAACCCTCTGCTTCCACATCCCAACTGGCCTGGGTGGAGGAGAAATTCCCTCTCCATCCCAAGGAATGCAGCAGGTACGGAGCCTGGGCCTACTGCTGCTGCTTTAACCTATTATCTTCACATTTTTTTCCTTTTGATTTTTTTTATATTTTAGAATTTGAGTCTCAACCTCAGCAGCTCTTGAGCCTGTCTGAGGGTTCCTCAGAGGGTCTCTCCTCTGCAAAGACCATGTCACAAACATTAAATCTGTAATTACAGACAAAATTAGACTTTGCTAAGCACGAGGCCTATCTCTAAATCAAACTGACGTGAGGCAGGGTGGTGTTACTGGAACAGGCTCAAAATCAAGTTATGAACCATGACTTGGCTCAAATTCTCTCCCTAGTCCTCAGTCATTAGGTTTGATATATACAGGAATTTTGCAGGGACACACCGGAATTTCCAATTTATTTTTGATCAAAGTCTCCATAGAACGGGGCAGGAAAGTTTTGGCAGCTCAGAGACAAGTTCTGTTATCACCGAGATCTTTTGTAGGTTCATAAATATAACAATTTCAATTAAATGAGCTGATAAATTAGGAAACATGAATTCCAACCTTTCTGCTAGATCAGACTGACACTTAATTAGGGTGCAGCTACTTCAGTGATCTCCTGATCATTGCCACTTAGCACGCTTTGGCTCAGAGCACAGAGCAGGCTCTGAAGGCACAAACTGGGTTCTTTTTGGCTTAAATAAAACCAGACAATGTTCCAGTGTTGCTCTTAATTCTCCCCAATTATTTCTACACATTCAGCCCACAGGCCCAGACGAAAACCAGCCTGAAGTCAAGCCCCTTGAACATCTATCATCCTCACATCAGATACTCAACACTGGTTTTTCACTCTATAAATCCACTTTTATCAGGCCTCATGCTTGTTGATGTAGATTCAGCCTTAAATTTGCAGTTTGTTTGACAAAAATCACTTGGAAAACATTTCTGAGAGGTCCTCAGACTCCACAGTGAGGCTGTTGGCTGTGGATCCATCCCCCTGTGTGAGCATTTTGGATTTAAAAGCTGTCTTTAAAATCCTTGTGCTGTCAGAATTTGCCAGAGGTTGCAGGAAGCGCATCTGAAGTTGGAGTGTGGGATTTGCAAGTTGTCCCTTTTGACAGCTGATAACAAATGAACATCTGAAGATTCCTGCTCTGCCAGTGGCGCCTGAGCAGCACAATGGGGGTGAGGATGTAAACAGAGCTGGAAAGCTTGGATGGAAGGGATAAAAGTCCAAAAATAGAGGCTGTGTTGGGCGAGTGGTCACCTCTGGATATTCAGCAATGGGATTTCTAAAACTTCTGGTGTTCTTGTGGGATCAAAATTATCAAAGGAAGAGAGAATTCGCCAAAACATCCAAATCCTCTTGGATGGATGGGAAAAGACAGTAGAGGAGAAGAACAGGGACAAAAACGAGGGAAGGAAGCATTTGCACCTCATGGCAAACTTGATAAAGTGAAAAGAACTGGGACAAAATAGCCATGGAATCAGAGAATCACAACTTCCTCACAAGGGGTGGTGGAGAAACACTTTGGGAACAGGGACAGGGCCTGAGGGAGCAACTGGAGCTTGGCCAGGAGGGATTGAGGTTGGATTTTAGGGAAAGGTTCTTACCCCAGAGGGTGCTGGCACTGCCCAGGCTCCCCAGGGAATGGGCACGGCCCCGAGGCTGCCACAGCTCCAGGAGATGCCAGGGATGCCCAGGCTGGGATTGTTGTGATGCCTGGAAAGGCTGACCTGGAAACAGAGACTAGGCAGAGTAAAAGGATAAAAGGGATTTATTCAAAGGATCCAGCTTGGGCAGTGCAGGAACCCCTTGGGGCTGCACCCAAGTCAAACCCACACAAATGGGCACAAAATGGATCCCCGGGCACAAGGCCTCACACTTTGATAGGTTTGGGTCCATCAGCAGATTGGAGTGAATTGTCCAATTCCAGCTCCAGCTGATGAAGCTCCATCCTCCTTGTTCCCTCTCTTCCTTCACTGCTGTTTCCACTCTTGGGCCTCAAATTTGTCCTTGGTGCCCAGCTGGAAAGGAATTGTTTTGTGTCCCTGCTCTGTGCAGAGATCTCAGCAACCCTTCATATGAAACCCAGAACTGCACACTAAACCAGCCCAGAATCTGAAAAATATAAAAGCTAAAACTTAAGGCATCATTTGGGGGGTCTGGACAGGGCCAGGGGTGGGACTACATGATCCCTGTGGCTCCTTCCCACTCAAGATATTCTATAATTCCATGATTCTTTGATAAATAGAGCCTGAACGTACGTTTGCCTTCAGGACATGAGGCTTTGGCTGATCTACATAAAAGCTGCCAAACCAAATCTTTTTCTTTATGTGGTGATAAAAAGATGCCTTTAATCTGGTGAAAACTTTCTTTCAGCTACTTGTCTGCTATGTAAACTCAGCTCAGATTAAACAAAATAAAGAAAAAAACCTCTTTGTTTTTCCACAGGTTGTTGTTAAAGTAACTCCAACAATTACTCCTGGAATTGTGTGAAGCCTGGTTGTTCCTCCCAGCTGTGATAGTGCCACAGCCATGGACCACCCCGCCAGCCTGTCAGCTTTAAAATATTACTCCTGGAATAATGAAAAATTGCCAGTTTCTCACTATGGCTTCATGATTTATGTGCAGTTCCTCGGAGATTGATCTGTTGGTTTGTTTCCTTACCTGGAATGAATGATGAATATTTTAAAAAACACTTAAGGCTGGATCTGGTGCAAATGAGATAATTTTACAGTGACTTGTTTGGTTGTTTCCAGAATAATTGGGCATTATTACCTGCCCACCATGCATGAACTATGGGTCTCTGGAGGGGCTAAATGCCTTCAGTGGATGTTTCCTTAATATTTCCATGGAGTTCATCTGCTCTGTTCCTACAGGAGCTTTTACCAGATGGTTCTTCAGCCCCAGAATGACATTTCACATTTTCCACCTATCACTCACCAATGGAAAACGAAACAATTTGATCTGGAACTTTTGACTGACTCAGTTCTGTACCTGCACTAAGGAATCCTGTCCAGAGTGTCCCAGGGAGATAGAACTGGGAAGAAGTTGGCTCTTACCTGGAGTGGGATCAAATTGAAGGGAACAGCTTCGTCTCTGTTATGGAAGAACAAAGTGGGGTTTGTAAGGCTGTTCCTGGGATGGTTTGGCCAATAAAATATTTGGGTATCTACCCCAAAAGAAATTTTTTAAAAATTCATGAAGAATTTTTAAATTATTTTTTAAAAGAATTCTAAAATTCTATTTAAATAATTATATTATTCTGTTATAATTTGGAACTGCTCCTGGGAGAGGGCCGGGAACAGAGGTCACCTTGACTTTGGTGCTTTTTGGGCAGTGGGGAGCTGAGGGCAACATATAACCCAAGCCTACCTTTGTTTCAGCCTGGGAAAAGTTTAGGCAGCATTTTTTTA
>VXBQ01015223.1:54039-90887 GCA_013400175.1 Phainopepla nitens
TGAGCACATCCAGAGGAGGCAGCGAGGCTGGAGAGGGGCTGGGAACACAAACCCTGTGAGCAACCACTGAGGGAGCTGGAGCTGTTCAGCCTGGAGAAAACGAGACTCAGGGCTGACCTCAGCACTCTCTGCAACTCCCTGCAGGGTGCCTGTGCTCAGCTGGCCTTGGGCTCTTTCTCCAGGCAGCACTGACACAACCAGGGGACACAGCCTCAAGCTGCACCAAGGCAAATCTGGGTTGGATATTGGGAAGAAGTTCTTCAGGAAAGGGTGATGAAGTGCTGGAATGGCTGCTGGGGAGGTGCTGGAGTCCCCATCCCTGGATGTGTTTAACAAAGCCTGGATGTGGCACTGGGTGCCAGGGTTTAGGTGAGGAGTTGGGCACGGCTTGGACTCCATGATCTTGAAGGTCTCTTCCAGCCTGGGCATTCTGGGATTCTGGGATTCTGTGATATGATTTTATGATGAACCCAATCAGGTTTCATCCCTGGATCTGCAGCTCCTCATGGAGACAGCCTTTGCCTCAAGGAGTCAAAATCTCCAACAAGAGATAGGAAAGGCACAGACATGGTGATTTCCCCCTTTTCTGCAGCACATCACCATCAACTCCAGAGGTGGAACCTCCTCTTCAAACTGCTGGGACATTCTTGGGTCACATCTGGGCTGAGGTTGGGCACGGCCAGTGCCTTTTTCAAAGCCTGTTGGGATAAAAGTGAAAAAATGTTTCGATAGTTGTATTTTATATCCCTCATGTCATTAAAATTACATTATCTGGGGCCATGAGGCAGCAGAGAATCAAAGTAATTTACTTGAAAAACAATTTTGTTTTACTTTCTTACTGTAATATTTAATAATTCTGAACATACAGGTAAATTGTGAGCATGGGAAGATCCTGACGTGGCAAAACTGCATTTTAAATGCTGCAAAAGGAGAAATATGCATTTGGTATTGAAATATGAGTGAAAGAATCAAATCTCTGCCTTCCAGTCCCCAAAGTAAGGTGAGATAATTTCACTAACTTGAGGGGTTAATTAATGATTCCTGCAGGTATTCTGCCTGTGTTTGTCCTTCAGAGACATTTTGGGTTTCCCTCCTCATTGGTAAGCTGAGAAACGAAGAATTTTTGAACACACCCCTAAATAAATTGTAACCATCTGAGTAATCCCTCGTGGAATTCCTATGGAAGAGCAGAGCTTTGGTCCTCCTTGTCCCTGCCCCTTCTGAGAATGGTCAGGGCCAGCAAAATGAAGAAACTGTAAAATATTCCAGTTCAAGCTGTTGGTACAATAGCAGATCCTAATTACTTACGCCTTGCCTTATTATCTTGATGTAAAAGTCTTTATATACCTACCAAAATGCACAAATCCTCAGCAAAACACCTCTGGCTGTTTTTATTATTGGTGTAAATCACAGCTGATGTGCTGAGTGGGGAAAAAATCAACGAAATGAGCAACTCCTTATGATAAACAAGTTTGGAACTGGAAAGAAATGAATAAATGAAGCAGGGCAGTGCAGGCACTGTTCTGGGAGTCACTGATTTTTTTCCTTAAAAAAAATGAAGTGAATCATTATGAGAGGAGAGAATGCAAGGAAGAAAGTGGTTTTTATAAAGTGCAAAGGATGGCAGGTAACTGCATTTTGACACTGCGTTTTCTTACAGTTGAAATTGTCCTATTACTTCTTTAAAAAGTTCATCAGTGTAACAACCCTGCTGTGTTTATTTTTATGAGCAGAAGGCCAATCATGGAGTTAAACAGCTATTTTTGATAATTTTCAAGTTTTTTGGTTTGGGTTTTTTGTTGTTTTTTTTCTTTTTTTTCATCGTAAAAAGGGAAAGTGCTGCTGTCTCAGAAAATATCCAAGATTTGCTAATGGTAAAAAATAGGATAAATGGTAAAGTTACTGCATTCATCAGTCAACCACCCCAAAACATTTGCAACCCATTACAGATTTCAAAACTTGGCTGGGAGTCCTGAGGTTCCTTGTAAGCAACTTTCTGCACTTGTGCCAAATGTAGGAAAAATAGAAGGTACTGCTGAAACATGTGCTGAGAAAAATACCTGACTCTTGTTGCTGCTGCAGTAGTAATAGTAGTAATAATTATAATAATAATTATTGTAGGCCAGAAGTACAGGAATAGGTTTGGACTGGTAGTAAGACGATTGTAAAGTTACAAAAATTAACCATAATAAAAATGTCTCGTGCATGCACCATTTCCTATTTTATTGTCTACGAGCTGCTGTTAAACCATGCTCAGGTTGGGGCTCTTCCTGCTCTTGCTGGAATATTTATCATGAGAATGAGGTGCCAGAACCTGAGGATTTGTCCTGGGAGAGGGAATTGTCACTCGGGGTTTGTTGTCAGAGCCTCCACTAATGGTGGTCTTCAAGTTAATAATATTTTCCTTCCTCCTCTTTCCTTTCTCTGACTCATGTCTGGTATGTCCCGGGTTTATAGCAAAACTTTCTTACCCCACACGTTGGACATCACTCATCCCTTCCCTGCTCTCTCACACCTTCCTTCCCCTCATTATTCCTCTTTCAAGGATGGCAGGCTCCCACCCAGACTTTGGGCCAGGAACTCTTTGTTCTTTCCCCCTGCCTTGCCACCAGGGATGGAGGGAGAAAGCTGAACTCCTTGGGTGTCTCACTTTTTGGTCACTGGGCACTGAGATGTTGCTGTTTTCTGTCTGTTCTGCTTCAACAAAGGCAATTTTAAAATTTCTGATGGTTTTTAGGTCACACCCTTCCTTCCCTGTGCTGTTCCTAAGTGATTTTGCTCTTCCTAAGTGATTTTGCTGCCATTTCTAGCCCAAGAGGGTGGGAATGAGCTTGGGACAACTTTCAGGATTGTAATTGTAAAGAATATTTCAAGCAATATGCACAAGAAATGTGCACAAAATCATCTGTATATTGGAAATACATGGGACTTGCCTGTGCAGTTGTTCCCAAGCGATTATGACTCAGTTTTAATTACCTGTGATACAGATTTTGGAATATAAAATCCTTTACATCAGATGCATTTTTTAAAACTCAAGGCAAGGCTTTGTCTCTTGCTGCCTTGTTGGAACAGATGTCATTAGATTGGTATTCTAACCCTGTGGTGATTTAGTAGCACTTTTTTTTGTTTGCTTCCCTCTGCTCAGGTCCTCCTGCTAAATTACAGGGCTCTTCTTGCTGTCCATGACTTCTGGTTCCAATCAAATCCCCATTCCAGCCCACAGAAGTATTTTCAGTAATATCAGAGTGCCTGGAATTGAGCCCCAGTCGAGAGCAGAGCAGACATTGGTGAGCTGAGATCTGTGTCCAATATTGGCTTGTGGAAATCTTGGAAGAACAACCCAAAAAAAGAACAGGTTGGGAACTTAGAGCCCCTGAGTGGTTTGTGCTGAGGCCACCTGCTTGGGTTTGGGGTTTTTTAATCTGTGTTTGACATTTTGGGCTATTTGGGCACCTGCTTTCCCCTGAAATTTCACAGACTTTTATATCTCCACACCACTCTCATCTTCTTTGGAGGAGCAGTGTAAGCTGGAGGCTTGATGTATCCTTTTCCACCAGTTTCTCCTCTGGACAGCTCTAATCTGATCCTGGAGGAAAGGAGGCTCAGGGGGGACCTTCTCAGTCTTTACAACCATGTGAAAAGAGGGTGTAGGAACAGCAACAGGAGGAAATGGCCTCAAGTTGTGCCAGGTTGGACACCAAGAGGAATTTCTTCCTGAAAAAGGGTGGTCAGGCCTTGGAATGGCCTGGTGTTCCCATCCCTGGAGGTGGCACTCAGAGCTCTGGGCTGGGGACAAGGTGGGCATGGGGGACAGCTGGGACTGCCTGGGCTGGGAGGCCTTTTCCAGCCTCAATGATCCTTTTTGGTATTCTTTGATCCCTATTTTTAAGCTCAGCTACTTTGCTGGCCTCGAGGGAGGGGAGCTGCAGAGAAAAGCTGTGGTTGGCGCCGCAGCCAGACCCAGGAATCTCCAATTCAGGCAGAGCTCTCCTGCTCAGCTCCTACACAGAACTTGGGCCACATTTTACATGGGCCACGTGGACTTGTTGCCTCACTGAGCTCATTAGCCACTAACAAGCAAAAAATTACCAGGTCCAAGGACATCATCTACATTAAAATTAAATTATAGGCAAAGATAGTCTGCGGGGTAATGAAGAGGAAACTGCTCCTGAGGAAAGTTTTGCTCCTGCATAGGTTATCCTGATATTTCAAAGACTTCTCCAGGTCCCTCCATGACTTCTGCACTACTCTTTATAACTGGCTCAAATCTGAAGTTCAGATTATGAGATCATCACAAGTCACATTTAAAATGAGGGGAATTTACTGGCTGATGTTGCTTTTTCTAAAAAAATTACTAAGTGAAAACATGTCCAATTTCTAAAATCCACCCAAACTGAGCTTAATTCCTGGGTCATGACAACTCCAAACGAATCCCAAGGATTTTATATCCTGTTTCTAGGAGAGTTTGCCTCAGACAATACGTCATCCATGCTGTCACCTATGCTGAAAAGCTTCCCGGGCTTGGTTGTTATGTCTTTAAGGCAGTTCAGCAGCAAAAATGCAGAGAAATGCAATTTAATTGAAGACCTATTGGCTAGAACAAAGGGGCACAGAAACAGATGCTTCCAGCTTCCTCATCTGGATTCTGGGGATATTTTTTTTTCCCTTCCACTGCATCTCATAGGTACTGGGTTTGAGGAAAGGGATATGGAACACAAGGCTATCATTCTTCCTAACATGATTACAAAAATCTTATTGTATTAGCAGCATTCCAGATTCCCTTACAGAGTGCTTAAGTGAATTAGTGAGTTTTATTCTCGTGTGAGAGCCTACCATTATTTAACTCTATAATTTACTATGAAATCCTCATTGCTTTGTCCCAGCAGTTTTATGATCATTTTCCCCTTAATGATCTGAGTCTCCTTTGCACCAAGGAAGTTTGAAGGGACCCTTTTGTTTTTGATTTAATCATGGCCTTAAGAGATTTGAGACTTCAGGGATTAATAAAGGATCCCCCAAATCATAAAGCAAATCACAGCATACCAAATCATTTCTCCTTTGAGACTGGTGCCAAACATTTTCCGTGGTGTTCCAGTGAAACTGGACACTCCCAGCCCAAGAGGGGAAAAAAAAAAAAAAGGGACCAAATTTTATTTTCAGTGCATAGCTGGAATTTCAGCCTCTCTGCACACAAGTCCTTGCCATTACAATTTATTAGATGTTTTATGCAGCAGATTTTATTGAATGATTTAGGTAGCCTTGACTTGATCCTTTCCAAATGTGTTCAACAGTATTCGGCTACATGCAAAAAGTGTTTTTACATTCTCACTTTCATGTAACCAAAGCTCCCCAAATCTAGATGGAGTTACTCGCCTGCTGCAGGGATTGTTTTGTTTTCAGAGTTGCTTTGGAAAGGCCTGGCCTCTGCAGCCTTTTCCAGAAGATTTAGGATTATAAATCAGCTGGAGCCGGAAGGAAGAAGAGGGGCACTGGAAGCACCGAGCTAACTGAGAGTTGTTAAACTCCTGGGAGTGGGAAGGGTAGGGATAAAAGGAAATGGAGAATATGAAGGATTCAGGATGTACATTTTCCAGAGCGTTTCTTGATTCTGGGATGAGTTGATGTACAGCCCTGGAGTTTGTCAAATGCAATATCTCATCTCCAAAAAAATACCACTGTTAGTGGAAAAAAAAAGTTATAATTAGAGAAGCTGATATGTATTTATTTAGTGCTGGGCATATGTGGGGAAAATTCTTAAAATGGCATTATGTGGAGGGCTTGGGGGTTATGCCCTCCTTTTATTTCCTAAGGTATTATATATGCATAGAACTTAATATATATTAATTTCTTGATCTTTCCTATCTTTGTTTCACATGGTAGCTGGTTCAAGTTTTGGGAATGCATCATCTTTCTTGGTTTTTTTGGTAACTGTTTAGATTTTTTGCTTTGTTTAGTCTGGGAGACATAGGGCTTTTCTTTATTTTAGTTTTTCTTCATTCTTCACTCTTTTCATTCTATGTGTTTAGATTATATTCACTCTTCTTCTTATAAGAAATGCCAGGTTGTTTGTATTTTTGCAAGTATAGTGAAGGCCTTGTGAATTCATAGTGAACATTGAATACAATTTTTATGAAGTTTGTTACGTTCTAAAAGGCAATATACGATAAAATTATAAAATTGGTTAACTATAAAATCAGCTAAATTCTGAACCCCTTGTCTCATTGCATCTCATGGAAAACACCAGGGGAATGAGGGAGAGGGCCCCAGGAATAGCTCTCCACTGAAACTCAGGGAATTCCTCTGCTTCTGTGCTAAGTGTGCAGCACAAATATTTGGATTTGCCTTCACACGCAGCCACACCACAGCAGGATTTATAATCTTTGTTCTGAGAGAAAGGGAGAGGCTTTATCCTCCTAAATCACTTTGTAACAACAATTCCTCTGGAAAAACGCTTTTTATGATCCACAGAATCCCTTATGGCAGCCTGGACCTCTTCTGACAGTCACCAGGGCCAAATCAAAGGATATTTTATTTTAAAAAGCTGCTTTAAAATCTAGAAGTGGCAATTCTGGTGTTTTCAGGTGTTACAAATTCCTTATCTGAAGGTAACTTCCTCCCAAGTCTGATTTAGGGTCTTGATTTTTAACTTTGACCAGTTAAAGTCAAAATTTAAGTTGTGATTTGATGAAAAAGTGATTTGATTTGAAAATGTGATTTGATTTAAATCGCTCAAATTCTCAATAGAACTCAATTCACTCTATTCAATTCACTCAATTCAATTGTCCAGAGCAGCTGTGGCTGCCCCTGGACCCCTGGAAGTGTCCAAGGACACCTTGGAAGGGGCTTGGAGCAGCCTGGGACAGTGGAAAGGCTGGAATGAGATGAGCTTGAAGGTCCCTTCCATCCCAAACCATTCCATGATTTTAATCCCATTCTGCTCCTCTGACAATTCCAGATGGCACAAAAAACAACATCAGAGGCCAAAGGATTTAATCGATGAAGCCAGTTCTGGTAGGAATGAGCAGTGATCTGAAATACGCTTTAGTTTCGCTTTTTGGTTGCTCTTGTAATATTTGCAGTAAACAAATCAGATTTTTTGGTGTGAGATTTGGTCCTGTAAATGCACCAAAGGCAGGGAAAAAAGGATATTTTAACTTGAGCTGGGAGCTCACGCTCTCAAACAAATCTAGAGAATGTCCAGGCACCAATCTGCCCTGCTGAATGAATAGATAAAAATATGAATATATTAGACAGTGATATTTTAATATATTCAATTACACATTTATGTATTTATATATTTAAGTATTCAATTTATATATTCAAATATATTGGTATATATTTACATGAGCAAATCCTCAGTGGGATGAAAATGGCCGCTGCCTCCACAGACTTCTATCAGTAGAATTTCAGGTGCAAATATTTCCACCAGCTCTGTCTCTGCTGTTCTCATTCAACTGCTCCTTTGTTTCACTGGTGAACTTTCTTATCAGCATCATTCCAAAGTGCTTTTAAATTATTTGTGGTCGCTGGTACCTTGAATTTTCATTTGTTTCAGTTACCTGACTTCTGGAAATAAAAAAAAAAAAAAATCTATGTTTTCAGCTAGTTTTTGTGCCTTAAGGGATGCAAAGTGAAAGGGGTAAATGTCAGGTTTATCAGAAACACCTCCCTCTTCAGCTGAATTGAAAACCAGGCCAAATGTTTGCAGGGTTTCTTGTCTCGCCCTAAATCTACGCATCATTCACTTTTACAATTTGGTTATGTTTCAGTAAATTGCATTTTTTGGTGTGTTTTTGAACCTTTCCAGACCAGGCAGGGAAAGCTGAGGGCTTAATGTGGATGTGGCAGGGGGATATTTCTGGAAAAAGCTGCAGCATCATCTTTATTGCTGCAACCTCATATATAGAATATTTTCTTTTAGACCTTGTGCTCCAGGTCAGTTTATTTATCTTCATATTCTCTTTTATTTTGTGGTGGAAGGGATGAAAATGAGGGGCAGAGAGTAGTTTAGAAGCTTCATTATTGCTGTTGTGGTAATGAGGTGTTTAAATGAAGTGCTGCCCCTTTTCAGAGTCAAAAGACCAAAAAAAAATCCAACTAAAAATAAATTAAAAACAAAATTTAAAAAACCAACCTAAAAAAACCAAAAAAACCAAAACTGTCAAAACCACAAATACAAAAAAGAAATTAGTCATCCCCTCCCATCTATTGTAGTCACTAATAAAAGAGGAGCACCAAAAAACACACTAAGAAACAGATGCCTTATATAACTATCTAATTTAAAAGATTACCAGGAAAAATTTATCCACTACTGTCAGTCAAGTGATCCAGCAGTAAAACCTTTACCTCCAAACTAACCCCAAAAATGCCCCAAACCAAAATTTCATCAAATTTAAAAAAGGCGTAAGCCCAAGCAACAATAGCAAATTAACTTTTCAAAATCGCCAAAATATCTGTTGATATTTGGGAGATAACCTTTGGAAAGTAGCCAAAAACTTTCCTCTGAAAATACCATTTCCAGCAGCATAAATCCAAATGATCCTGGGGCTGAGCGTGATCATTCCCCAAAGAGGGGCTCTCCAATGATCAGTTAAAATAAATGTGTAATCTTTTAATCACTGGGAAGCTGATTAATGAGACTAATTGCTCTGGCACCAATCCCAGCTGGATGCTAATAATGCACTAATTGGTGTGGCTGCAGCTCCCTGATGGATTTCTAGGGCTCCATGGTCTAAGACTGAGGGAAATTCAGGCTCTGTGCCAAGAAATTTCCCACGCTGGAGTGAGAATTGGGTGCAGCACACCGAGGATCATTTCCTGGATAACCACGACATTTCTGTGCTGGGATTAAATGAGGCAGACAGGATTTCCAGTTTTTGGTCTCCAGATTTGTTGTTTATTATTTCTTATCCACATTGCAGTGAGCTCCTCACCACACCAGACTGGCACACCAGGAAGAAAGGCACTGGAAGTCACCAGACCTCTGGTTTCAGGGTCTTTTATAGATATTTTATCCAATTAACTCCCAGAACGTGCTTTATTTCTGCTTTACCACCAATAACTGATTATTTGTCGTCCAGGCAGCCCCTGCATTGGGAACTTTTCTATCCAATCCCTCTGTGCCACCAACACTGCAGGAAATGGGGTGGATGGAGAAGAAGGAGAAGCTGAGCCAACGCCCCAAATCCTCCATCTTGTCTTCTATCCACCACCATGTTAAAAACCCAAACCTCTCAGTTTCTCACCCAAATCCTCCATCTTATCTTCTATCCACCACCATGCTAAAACCCCAAAACTCTGAGTTTTTCACCCTGTGACAAATGACACTTCCATCTATTTCCCACCCCCTCAGAACCCAATCCATCCCAAAGCCTTGGCAGCCTCTCCATGGTGGAAGGTTAAAAGCAGAGCTCTCCTGAGGGTCAGAGCCCCTCAGCACAGGCACAGGAATACTTCCTGTGCCCTGCCTTCCAACAGAGGAGAGGTTGGATTCCTCAGAATTGAAAGCAATAGTCTGAAATCTTCTCTTCACGCCAGAGGTAAACTGGATTTTAACTGAGCAGAAGCAGAGAGGAACCAATTCTGAGACAGCCTGCTGATCCTTCCCATATTCCAGGGTCAGATTTGCACATAGCTCTTGTCTTTTGTTACAATTCCTGATTTCTTCGGCAACTGTTCCACACTCTCTAAAAGCAGCTTTGGGGGGTGTATTTTTGATTTCTGAAGGGTTTCACACTGGACCATGTTGGAAAATAAAACATCATCTGCATGTCTGAAAACCAGAGATTGTTTAGAGCAGAGATCTTTGTTCTCTCCTGGAGCTTCAAAATGCCAGGGGGCAGGGTTGGATGGGATTTTGGGAAGGAATTGTTCCTGGAAGTGCCCGAGGCCAGGTTGGATGGGACAGTGGAAGGTGTCCCTGCCATGGCAGGGGTGACACTGAATTTACTTTAAGGTTCCAACCCACACCATTCCATGATTCCATATGGAAGAGGAATAAATCTCCCTTTACCTCAGCCATGCCTGCATCAGCAAATTGTCTATTATTTCATAGAAAATGCTTTACACATCCAATGTACCAAATTTTCTTATAAAACTCTGTCATTTGGCTGATAATCAAATATTTTCACCCTTTGTCACTCAATATTTTCTCTTTACCTGTCAGTATTCAATAAAATCTTGTCAGTATTCAATAAAAAGAACCTTAAAAATAAAAAAGACCTTTCAAAGTATTCAATAAAAGAACCTTTATCACTCACCCTTCCTGAAATACAGGATGTTTTTCAACGTCTGGCACGATCTCTACAATGATATTTTTATTTCATGTTGCATTTATTTCCTTTTGAGTTTGGGTCAATGTATTTAAAGATGCTCTGCTCTGGCACCTTTCTTAAGAGACAGATGCTCTGGCTAATTTTTTTTTGTGGTCCCACTCCTTCATTTGGTCAATTTGATAAAATTTCTTTCACTGAAATTGCAGTTTCAAGGCCATGCCTATTTCTATTTTAAATTCACCTTCCCTTGTGGCCTCACATTATCAACAACAGCAAATTTCTCACAAGATGAGGCCAGATATTAAAGGTCACCTGAATCTCAAATGAATGATCTTTAATGCTTGGCTTATTCTCACTGCATGTGATTTTTTTTTTTCTATGAATATATTCTGGATGAATATTTTGCTATGTATTTGAGGTTTCTTTCACCAAAAAAATTCACCTCAGCTTGGCTTTTGGAAATTCTCACTTTATATTTACATTTCCTGCTTAGAAGACTGTTCCCAACCTTTTTTTCCCTGCACTTTACTCTCCATCCTTGAAGTCTTTTGCATTTTTGTAAAGCAATTTTTAAATTTATCCATTTGGCCTGGAGATCTTCCTTATCAAAATTTCCCCTTTTTTGGTAGGAAGGCTTTTCTACTTTTTCTTACAGAAAATGAACCCTCCTCCATCCTGAAGTTCCAGAGGTCTCCAGCTGAAGTTCCTTGACTGAATATTCTCGAATTGGTCACTTTGAATTATTGATCTTTTGAGCAGCCAAGATCTCCATTCTTTTCCTGAGGGTTTCTATCCTGTATTTCAATTTTCCCTCTTTTCATGGAACACGGAGCACATGGAATCATTCCCCAGTGCACTCACTCATGTGTTTCTCTTCCTACAAGGTGTGAAAACTCTTTTTTTTTTTTTTTTCTGAAAATCAGCTCCAGGCATCTTGACTTTGTTCCTGGTTTTAACTTTAATTCCATAGGAATCACAGGAATTAAATTTTTTCATCTGATTTTCTCAGAGTTCTCATTCCACCTCCGCCTGCCCAGGGTTAATTAATGCAGGGCACTTTTCAACCTTTTGGTTTTAGCTTTCTATCTAACAGCGTCAAGGTTTTTAGGTTAAAACACGAGCAAAAACCCCAAAAAGATGGAAATATTGGTGTAATGCAAATAAAATGTGATTTACAGCTCCCAGGTATCCTTGCATGTGCAAGTCAGGAATATGGATTGCCCAGTGTGTGATTTTTAAGGATTCTTTAAAAGGGAAAGAAGGGGAGCTTGGAATTGCATTTTTTGTTGTTGTTTATTTATGGAAATATTTACATATGCTCACATATACAGGCAATGAGTGCTTTTGTGTATATATTGCAATAATCTATTCATGGTGCAAAACCCCCAGAGAGGGAGGTTTAGAGCATCACCCCCTTTCCCAACAAAGTGGGAAAAATCCCTAATTTTGAAACAAACCCATCATAATGAAGTGGTTTGATTTCAGTTACAGAGCGAGCAGAAAACAGGGGCAAAAAATCCCAATTTTGGAGTGCACAGCCTGAGGAAAATAGAGCAAAAAATCGCAATTTTGAAGGGCACAGCCTGAGGAAAACAGGGCAAAAAATCCCAATTTTGGAGTGCACAGCCTGAAGCAAACAGGGCAAATAATCTCAATTTTGAAGGGCACAGCCTGAGGAAAACAGGGAGAAAAATCCCAGTTTTGGAGGGCATAGTCTGAGGCAAACAGGGGAAAAAAATCCCAGTTTTGGAGAGCACAGCCTGAGGCAAATTGATACATTCAGACTTTTTGGACACTGATTACTGGGCTCTCCTAACAGTGTTTGCAGGACAGCTTATCTGCCAGCTTATCCATTCTCCTCTCATAAGAGACACTGTTCAAAGAGCCTGAAAACACAGCTGCCTCTTTCCAGGCTTTCCCTGTCCCTGAAAAGCAGGAGAATCCCTGGATGCCCCCGGCAATAGAATCCCAGAATTAATCTTCATGGAAAGTGGGCAGCCTTGTTTGGAGGCAGCAGAAAAGGAGAGCACTTGGAGGGGAAATCTGCTTAAAGACCAAAGGGAAAACTTGGAGGGAATCCCTGTGAAAACGTTGGGCTGGGGAAGCTTCCTGGGTGTTTGGAACAAAGGGAATGAGATCTCAGGATAAAAGTTTGGAATGGGGAGAGTTTTCACCATGGTGAGGTGATGCAAGGCCAGAAGTCTGAAAAAAATGGGATTTTTAATGTGTTGTTAGAGCCTCACTGGTAAAAATTCCCCTTTTCATCACCTTTTCCTTCTGAGCAGGAGCTGTGACATCAAATCCATCAGATCCATCAAACCCATCAAATTCATCAAATTCATCAAATCCATCAGATTTATCAAATCCATCAAATTCCTCAAATCCATCAAATCCGTCAAATTCATCAAATCCATCAAACCTATCAAATCCATCAAACCCACCGAATTCATCAAACCTAGCAAATATATCAAACCCATCAAATATATCAAACCCATCAAATCCATCAAATCCATCAAACCTATTGAATTCATCAAACCCACATCTACTTTGTCCTCTCAAGAAAACCAGTGACAAAAAAAAGCGTACCCTGACATCTGTTTCAATAAACTCAATAATAAATTCTCAAAATATTGCCAGGATTCAATAAATCCTGGCAGTATCTCAATAAATTCCAGCTTTATTCATTATTATTTTGGTCAGCTGAGCAAGCACAGTGCTGGAAAATGTGGCAGAGGGACATCTTTTCCAAGGATTTTCCATCTTGGTGTGATTTCACTTCCCAGGGTGGGCAGGAGAGAGGATTTGATGTTATTTGAGATATTCAGGATGTTTTCCAGAGGTAAGCATGGCCCTAATCCCTCCCTGGTACCACCCTGGAATCCCAGATAAGAAACAGCAACAACTGGAATGGGATGGTGTGGTGGTTTTATTTGTTAATTTTGAATTTTTTATGGTTAATGTACTAATGAATGTGATGGGTTTAGCACTGGTTAAGTGTTAGTGTACCTATTAGAATTTCTTTTCTTTTTTTGTTTTGCTGTGAGGTAGGATTAGGAATAGAGTAAAGTAGGCTTAAACTTAAAGGTGTAAAGAAAAAAACTTTGATTATAGGTTGAAAAGAATAATAAGAATTAAAATAAACCTCTTAGAATGCTACCAAGCTTGGAAGCTACCAAGGTTTTTGTAGGTAATTACTTATAGTACTAATTCTTTTTCTTCCTTAACAAAAAAATAAATGAATATAAAACCAGCACAGATGGCCAAGGTGGGAGGACAAGAAAAATCAAAGTAACAAAACAGAGGTGAGAAGAATGATATTTCAAAAAGGGGCAGCATCTTTTTAAAAACACACAACCCAAAAGTGATGTTTAGGGAAGATCAGCAGCTTTTGGCTTCCATTTGAAGGAATTTTCATGGGAAATAAAAACCTTCCTTTGCTTTGTGCCAGTCTTGGTGCTCTGCACTCTCACCTTTGCTGAAATATATGTGAGGAATTTTCTTTCTGTTATTTTTTGAGCTCTGCTGAGGATTTTTGGTGCCTGAAGACCTGAAACAAAGAGTATGTGACGCACCCATGGCCTCGTGGCAAAACTGCTGCACCAGGGCCGTGCCTCGTCCTGCTCTTTTGAAAGTGACTTCTTTGCTTATCTGGAACTGAGTGTCCTGCCTGCATTTCTGTGAAGTGAAGAGTGGCTGAAATATTCTTGTTTTCCATCAAAACACTTCGTGTTTGCTCCCAAACTGTGGGGTTTCCATATGCAAAGCTCTGCACCTGAGAGACTGATATTTATCTTTTTTTTTCCCCCATGACGATTTTCATTTCAAAACCAGGTCTCTGGTGAGAATAAAAACAGCAGCACTTGTGATATGACTGGGGGCAAGTTTCCCTGGGGATTTCCAGGTCCCAGTTTTGCAACTCAGCAGTCCTGAGGCAGCAAAAATTGTTCAGTTTTGTTTCTTCTTGAATTATCTCTGAGATCTGCAACTCAAACTTGTCCTGAACAACTGATGGGTTCCCACAACCCCATCCAACTCCATCCCAGGGAATTTGCTTTTATGGAGGTTGGGCTAATGTGTGAAATCATGACATTGACCCCCAGCATTACGGAATCCCAGAATGCCCAGGCTGGAAGAGACCTTCAAGATCATGGAGTCCAAGCCGTGCCCAACTCCTCACCTAAACCCTGGCAGCCAGTGCCACATCCAGGCTTTGTTAAACACATCCAGGGACGGTGACTCCAGCACCTCCCCAGCAGCCATTCCAGCACTTCATCACCCTTTCCTGAAGAACTTCTTCCCAATATCCAACCCAGATTTGCCTTGGTGCAGCCTGAGGCTGTGTCCCCTGGTTGTGTCAGTGCTGCCTGGAGAAAGAGCCCAAGGCCAGCTGAGCACAGGCACCCTGCAGGGAGTTGCAGAGAGTGCTGAGGTCAGCCCTGAGTCTCGTTTTCTCCAGGCTGAACAGCCCCAGCTCCCTCAGTGGTTCCTCCCAGGGTTTGTGTTCCCAGCCCTTCTCCAGCCTCGCTGCCTCCTCTGGATGTGCTCAAGGCTCTCGAGGTCCTTCCCAAAGTGAGGGCCCAGAACTGGGCACAGCACTCGAGGGGCTCCTCACAGTGCCCAGGGCAGGGGCAGAAGGAGCTCCCTGCTCCTGTGAGGGGCCAGCTCAATTCCAAAGCTCAGAACTCCCAAGTGCTGGTTCCGATTGCTCTCAAAGTCCAGCGGGTTCGGCTGCAAGCAGAGCAAATTCCCACTTCCACATAAAACCCATTTCCCAAGCTCCATCCAGCAAAATGCAGCAGGCAGGGATCTCTGCCTTTGGAAGCAAAACCACCCAGGGGCTACTCTGAAGTGATTCTGACAATGTGGCTTGAGTGGTTTAGTGCAAGGTCAAGGATTCTGGCTTTTTTTAATTTTCCTTTTTTCTTGCATCTCTTCTTCCTTCCTCCCATTTCCCAGTTGTGGAGAAAATATTTCCACTTTGACTTAAACTGCAATCCCACTCAATGTTCTTCTCTTCACAAGGCAAAAAAGGAAAATATTTTAATGGCTTGCATAGTTGGATTCACTTAGGGAACAAAAATGCTTTTGTGCAGCGGTTTTATGCACAGCTGTGATTTTTTTTTTATTTGTTTTAAGTATCTGTTATTTTAAAATGTGCCATCTTCTCTTTGTTTCTGGTGCAACATTTTTGACTGGGGATGATTTTCCTCACTGGACTCCATAAAAATCTTTCTTATGACTAAAGGCAACTTGGCTGAATATAAATTATCAGGCATGGGGGATTAGCTGTGGCTTTAGATGTAAGGAATGATCACAGGTAAGAAGTAAAAGAAATATTTTTGCAAGCAAGCTCTGTTCTGGAAAGATTTTAAAAAAACCCAATTAAGATGAAAATGAATTATTAACTCATGTTCTGCTTCAAAAGATGAAAGAGATGAATACTTTTTCCTGCACAGAAATTCATTGAATGGGAAATTACCAAGTGCAGGGAGTCCAGACAAATTACTGAATTCAGCCTTCTTAACTTCCATTTCCTACAGAACAGGAGAAGCAGCCCGTGGGACTGCAGAAAGATGAATAAACGGCAGAATGAAAGAAGAAAAGGAATAATTGTATTATTTGGACTGCAATCCATTCCTCAGCTGCTTGGTCTCAGGGCTGTTTTTCACAAGAAATATTCTGAGAGACTTTTGCCTCACTCAACTCTCTCCACATAGACTGGAGGTCAAGAATCCCAGAATCCCAGAATGCCCAGGTTGGAAGAGACCTTCAAGATCATGGAGTCCAAGCCGTGCCCAACTCCTCACCTAAACCCTGGCACCCAGTGCCACATCCAGGCTTTGTTAAACACATCCAGGGACGGGGACTCCAGCACCTCCCCAGCAGCCATTCCAGCACTTTATCACCCTTTCCTGAAGAACTTCTTCCCAATATCCAACCCAGATTTGCCTTGGTGCAGCTTGAGGCTGTGTCCCCTCATTCTGTTCTGAGAGGAGCAGTGCAGGGCTTGGATTTGTCCTTCCACCCTCATGTAGCACAGGAATTCCCAGGGAATTCCATCAGAAATCCCTCAGAGATCCCTGACAGTTTGCTCTGCAAGAATGCCCTTCCACAACCCTTCTTTCCTCCTTGTTCAAACTCCCTTGGAAAACCAAAATATCCACAGCTGTGAGAAATTGATTTGTAGATTCTCAAAGCCTGACTGAAAGCTCGCACAGTCCTGCACATCTGTGTGCAAACTCTGAGAGAAGGTGTGCTGGCTTGGAAAGGCCATGGAACAGAACAGACATTGCTGAGAGAGAAATGGAACTGGAAACAAGTTTCAAAAGAGGGCCATGCAAACAGAACAGGTACTTGGAGAGTCAGAACTGGGAAAGATGCACTGGAGCAAGAGCACGTAGGATAAAAACAACAGTGATTGGTGTGAGAAGTATTAGCAGCATTGTGTGGCAAAAGCTAATAGGCTGAAAAACATTTTTAATATATTATAACCAGGAAATAGTTTGGCTTCTGATTGACAGGTGCTGCTGCAATATCTTCTGTGTCTCACCCATGGAATGGAATAAAATCTTTCAAAACACCTCTCAGTTGCCCCATCCCTGTAGAGCTGGGTTTTAATCCAACGTACAGCTTCCCCGAAGGCTGTGGAGAGTTGTGCTGATCCTATTGGTATTTTCTGCTGGAAAAATCCTATTTCCTGCTGTTCCTGGACCATGTGGAGTGGCCAGTTCCTTCTTTGGCCTCACCTGGGCACCAGGACACATCCTGGAAAAATGAAGGAGAGATATCTGCATGCTCAGGGAAGGAGGAAGGCGTTTCTCTCTGGGGTTTGCTGCCCTCTCACAGACACTTTGATCTTTGTCCTCCCAAAATTTCTGCTGTCCCATCAGGAGAAAGAAGAGTCTGCTCCTTGTGAAAGGGACAGGACCTGATGGAATGGTTGGAGCTGGGCCAGGAGGGATTGAGGCTGGATTTTAGGGAAAGGTTCTTCCTCCAGAGGGTGCTGGCAGTGCCCAGGCTCCCCAGGGAATGGGCACGGCCCCGAGGCTGCCAGAGCTCCAGGAGCTGCCAGGGATGCCCAGGCTGGGATTGTTGGGGGATCTGGGCAGGGACAGGGGTGGGACTGGATGAACCCTGTGGCTCCCTTCTCACTCAGGATATTCCATAATTCTATGAGTAAATAGAAAGTTCCCAGGAATTACTAAAATCCACATGGATTCTATTCATTCCCCCCTCCAAAAGCCTTTCTATAAATTAAAAGGTTTGAAAGCTTTTTTTAAACAGCTTAAAAATACCTTTAAATATTATTTTCTTTTACATCTCTCTAGATCCTTGTGTTGCAATGACACCATTTTGCCTTCATTTTTTGCAGACTTTACCTGCTTTTTATTCCAGCTGAATGTACCTGGTGGAGCACCTGGTGGAGCACTTGGCAGTTGTTAAGCCCAAAGATATCCTGCTACTTTTGTGTTTCCAAACATCACCTTCCTCCTCTCCCTCTCCCACATCTTTGTCTCCATCACCTGTCCCAAAACTTTGGGGACAGGAGCTGTGGGGAATTTTGTGAATGAGAGATGGGACTTCTGAGTTGCTTTAGATGGTGTGATTTATTATTTCTGATCTTCTATATAGGAAGGATGAGTTGGGCTCACATATCTTCATCACATGGTTCAGAAGGTCTCAAGACCTCTAACTACAAGGTGTTTTAAAGATTTATTAACCAATAAAACACTGCCAACAAGAATATTTACATTTTTAACCCAATCACTAAATAGGTCATCTTACATGTTTTGCCATAATGCTTTCTCAGCCTATCATATTATGGCACTCTGGCCTACTGTGCTACACTCTAAAACTCCTTATTACCTTTATAACTACTTCTGTTTTTTCTATATTTTTAACTCTAAACTCTGAACTTTCCTCTATCCAGCTTAATATGTTTCCATTTTGACTACAAATCCACATTCTCGCTTCTAGCATCCCAGTTTGGAAGTCTTTTCCAAAGTCTCAAATCAAACCCTGTATTTAATTCTAAGTTTTGGCCTGCAGGCCAAATGTTCTGAGAACTCTTCTGCATTTTGGATTCCAACATCGAGCCCTTTGTCCCAGCCCATCTGTCACTGCCCTCTTTGCACAGGGCCTCTCATGTGATATAAATTGTGATCCACAATCCAAAATTGTGTATTTCCAGGGAGTTAATCCTCACACATCCTCCTCTGGGGTAGGTGAAGCTCTGCCTTTTCAGGGAGAAGGAATCTCTGAGCTCAGAGGTGCTGATCCTGAAACTGAGCTCCCACAGATCCCCAGGGATAGAATCCATCCTGTTTGGTCCTGGCCTGAACAATTCCAGCTCCCAGATTTCCCTCAGGGGTCTATATTGGAACCAGAGTTATTTAATCCCTTAATTCATCAATTGGACCAAGGGATCGAGGGCACTCTCAGCATGTTTGCAGGTGACACCAACCTGAGGGTGCACTGACACCCCTGGAGGACAGGATGACATCCAGAGGACAGGATGACATCCAGGGGGACCTGGACAAGAAGAGGATCCATGGGAATATCATGAGGTTTCACAAGGCCAAGTGCTGGAGCTGCCCCTGGGACGGGGCAAGCCCTGGGACCAATCCAGGCTGGGAGGAGCAGATGGAGCAGCCCTGGGAGAGCTGGACCTGCCCCAGCCCAGAGCCCCCGTGCCTGGGGCTGAGCCCGAGTGTGGGGATCAGGAAAGGGATTGGGATTGTGTCCCTGTGTCTCCTCAGGTGTGACCCCACCTGCAGAGCTGCCCCAGCCCTGGGCCCAGCACAGGGAGGAGATGGAGCTGCTGCAGAGAGCCCAGAGGAGGCTCCAGGATGAGCAGAGGATGGAGCAGCTCTGCTGGCAGGAAAGGCTGGCACAGCTGCCATTGCTCAGCCTGGGCAGGAGAAGCTTTGGNCACTCCAATCTGCTGATGGACCCAAACCTATCAAAGTGTGAGGCCTCGTGCCCAGGATCCATTTTGTGCCCATGTGTGGGTTTGACTTGGGTGTAGCCCCAAGGAGTTCCTGCAGTGCCCAAGCTAGATCCTTTCAATAAATCCCTTTTTATTCTTTTACTCTCCCTAGTCTCTGTTTCCAGGTCAGCCTTTCCAAGCATCAGAAGGACAGGACACAGGGAATGGCTTCCTACTGCGAGAGGGCAGGGCTGGGTGGGATTTTGGGCAGGAATTGTTCCCTGGGAGGGTGGAGAGGGGCTGGGATGGAATTCCCAGAGCAGCTGTGGCTGCCCCTGGATCCCTGGAAGTGCCCCAGGCCAGGTTGGACGCTGGAGCTAGGAGCCAGGTGTTTCCCTGGAGCACAGATGGAAACTCTTTGCTCTGAGTCTCCTTTTGAACATCCAGCACCTCCCCATACCTCTCATATCTCTCTTATAGTCTTGCAATCAAGTTTAACTTCACATTAACTTCACCATTTTGAAACTCTAATTTCCATGGGCAGTTTATATTAAAAATTCCCTTCCTGAAAGTGTTCCAAAGTTTCTGTATGAAGCAACAAAACAATTCTTTCTCCCAGGAATTGCCTGCCCAGCAATAGTTGATTCAAACCTGGCGATATCCTTTATAATATTGGTTGATTAAAACCTGCTGGTTTCCTTTGCCTCTGTCTTTTTTTTCCCATAGTTCCTGAATAACATCCCACCTTTTCCCCCTTGTCTTCCCTGTACCCAAAAACGACACCAGATTCCCACTGGAAAAATCCTACACATCATCTGAAAATGAAAAATGATGGTTTCAGATTTTAATTAAGAAATTATTTCCAGTAGATGTTTTTTTTTTTCCTCAGTAAATTCAAATTTCACCAAGTTATTTGCATCTTCTGTTAAAGAAATTTCATAAAAAATAAAATGAAAATATGATGGTTTAGGCCCCAGCTGAGCAATGTGCTTAAACTCATCCATTAACACATGTTTGAGTGTGGAATAAATCCCTGTGGTATTTAATTCTTGGAGAGCATTAAAGTATTTTTGTGATTTCAAATCCTAGTCCTCCTTAGGAGGAGGAAGGAAATTAGATAAAAACACTTAAATTTTCTTTAAAAAAGTATAAAAGAGGGTTGATGATTATGGCCAGTGTTTTGGGGTGGGGAGGTGCCAACAACGAATTTGCTTCACTTTTATTAATCAGGACTTAATTTGCCCCTTCGTGCAGGAGCAGGCAAAAATTCTGTGTTTCCAACAGCTGCCAACACATTTTCACCTCCTGTTTCCTTCTTCAGCTCTGATGACAAAAAAAGGAGAACAAGATTCTGCAAATGAAACAAAAATCATTGGTTTTAAAGTGAACTTCAGACAACCTTCAGCTCTCAGTAGCATCTCTTTGAAGAAGCTGTCTGTCAGCCCAGCTTTTGGACAAATACCTGATGAAAGTTCCATGAGAGATGTAAAGAAAACACTTGAAAATCTCAGTGCTCACTGAGGAGGGTGGAGAATTGTTTTTCCAAGACAAAAGCCACATTGAGCAAAATAAGAGTGTGGCATGACTCTGCTTCTCTTTTGGCCTTTACATGAGTCCTGAAAGAACTCAGGCATAACCTGGATAAGCCTCTAAATATGACTCAGTTCATTCACACAAACTGCCAAGAAATCTGTATTTATTTAAAGAAAACTCTCCAACAATAGCTCTACCTGCTGCAGCAGGCAAGCCTGACTGGCAGGTAATGCCAGGCTGGAGAAAGTTTTATTTTAAATGCAGGATTTCCCCTCTTGCTGGTGTTTGAACAGATGGCTTTGTGGCAACAATTGCAGACCTCTTTTTAGTATTATTATTTTACTTTAATGCCAAACTTGTTTGAATCACAAGCTAGTAAAAGCAGCATAGTATTAGGATTGGAAGTATCTCAGTGTTAAACTCAAAATGATCTAATAAAACACTGAAGGGAATGATCATTAACTATCTCAGTATTCTCCCTGCCAGTGCCAGTGCTGGAAACACCAGGGAGGGCTGGAAAATTCTGGGATTTTAGCCTGAAAAAAAGGACACAAGTGTGGACACAGGTGGAGCTGGACTCCCTTGAATTTAAAGGGAGGAGGGAAGGAAAGGACAGGTAGAGAAGGTGTGTGGGTGATGAGAGGAGGATAAAGTCAAGGGGGTTGTTTTCCAGATAAATCGGTGCCTGTGCTTGCCGAAGTCCCCAGAGAATCAGAAAAGAAATCAGAAAGGAACCAGAATTCAGAAACCAGGAACAATCCCATCACCTTCCTTATAGGGCCAGCAGCAGGGGCCGTGTCCTTTTCTTGGTCCATCCTCCATCCTCTTTGTTCTCTCTCTCTTCTGTTGTTTACACTTTAAGGCCTAAAATTTGTCCTTGGTCCCCATAGGGAAAGGAATTGTTTTGTCTGTTTACCCTGTGAAGAGAGCTCACCAACCCTTTATATGAAACCCAGAACTACACACTAAATAGCACAGAGTCCGAAAAAATATAAAAGCTAAAACTTAAGGCATTGCTGCACAGCAAATCCTTGATGTAACAGCTACACAATTGTGAAGATTCATCTTTTGAACTCAGCCACATCCTCCCAACCCCACGCTGGACTCCTTCCTTCAGCTCAGCTCCTCAGGAAGGAGCATTCCCACATCCCTGGCACCCCTGGCATCCCTGCTGCCCCTCTCTGCAGGATTTGAGGCATTTCTTCACTGCGCAGCCACCCTGGAGAGCTGGAGCAGCCAGGCAGGGCTCTCAGGCACTGGAATACATTTTGGAGGAGCTCAGGTTTACCTCGAGTCACTCTCTGCAGCTTTTGGGAAGTCTGGAGCCATTGAGGGCCCTGTTGCTCCGTGGGAAGGTGGGAAAGAGGATGGAGAAGTAGCCCTGGTCCATGAATTATTTATTCTTTGGTAGCAAAGGTTATTCATGTGCTTTCTAGGAGAAAAAAAGGTGGGTAACTGGCCCAAATTCAGCATAGATATGAAATCCAGACTGAAATAAATCTGGTGGGTTGGACGGAAGGTGTTGAAGCAGGAGCAGATCCAGCATCCAGGTAAAATCCTGCTCCACTTGGCAGCCAGATCACCACAGGTTTTAACAGCTCTGGGTTGAAGTTGTCTGCAGCCACTCTCTGCATTTCAGTCGTGGTGAATTTTGAGAAAAACATGCGCTTAAATCTCCAAAATGCTTGTTTTGCATCAAACTGAGCTCTTTCAGAGTTTTTATTTGTGATCTTTTTAGCCTGATTAGAGCTCCATCAACTCCGAAAAACTGCATTTCTGCTTCTGATCATTAAGAAAGAAGATGAACCCAATTTCGCTTTAAGACTGTGTCTTCAGGGCTGGACATTGTGCAAACACTGCTGGATATAACACAGAAAACAGAAATGAATTCCCAGTAGCACCTCTTTTTACAACATCATTGTGGGCTTTGTTGACTTTAGACTGGCTTTTTTTTTTTCCCCGTGGATGCCATGGAATTTGAGATGACTTGAAACACTCAAACGAGCACATTTAAATATGTGTGTTTATGGTCGAGGGAGGGGGATTCACACTTTAAATCCTAAGTGCTGGAATTAGCTCCAACAAAGCCCGAGTGTGTTGACTTTCAAATGGGTTCAGCTGATGGAGCAGAAATTTGCTGGTTGGCTTCAAGGGTTGTCTTTTATTTCCCTCCTCCAAGAACATCTTTGCCAGTTACTTTGGAAAAACAGAATAAATACAAGATCTTTAAATGTGGAATTTTGGTTCCAGAGTGACTGGGGGGGCTGTGGGGTTTCTCTGTTGGGCTTCAGGATCCTTTTGCTGGTGGAATTTGGGGAGTCCCTGCTGTTCCTGCTTTGCAGGTTGAGTTCTGCCTTCAGTCCCAAATCCTGCACTCCAGGGAGGTGGGACAGGGAGATTTTGGCAAATTCTGCCCCAGAAATTGAAGATATTTATCAAGGTGCCCAAATGTGTCAGGTCCTTGTGCCGGGCATTTACTTTTCCCCTTTTACCAGAGGTGGTAACCTGGGATGAAATGGGAATCTGCGGTGGAGATGTCACTTGATGATCCAAAATCTGAAAGTTGGAGGTAAAACTGAATGTTCCAAGGTGCAAATCATGTTGTTAGAAGTGTCTTTAGAGCAGCTCTATAAATCAGATGATTTGTAGAAATTGCTGCAGGTTGAACCAGAAACCAACGTGGCAAACAGCCTCTTCTTTGTGTGGTGTTTGGGAATTCACATTTTTAACCACCTCTGCATCACCTGTCACAGTTATTTTTGCAGAATCTCATCTTCCTGGCTTTTCTCTTGGCCATGGATGCTGCAAACACCAGCTGGATGCTGTGGGGAGGATGATGCTGCCTTGAGGGGCTCACACCAAGGATTTTTAGGAGGCTTCTCCACCCCACTTCCATTTTTGTCTCCAGGCTGTGAAAGAAAGACATCCCACAAAGATCAATATGCCTGGCAGAATTCCTACAGCCCCTGGCACTTGATGGGAAAAAAATACAAACCCATCTGAGCTTGGCCCTTCCTTCAGGAGAGGAAAACCTACAATCTCCGAGTAAGTTTTGCTTTATGGATACAGCGTGTGAGCAACTTATTTATTTATTTATGTTGAAGGTGATTGAAGTTAATTCAACCCATTGTCCTTCTCACCACAAACCCACAGGAACACGAGGATTCCCAGCAGTTTGAGGCATTATTTGGTGCTCCTGACAGTTCAGGATGGCTCACAGGGGGTCGGGGGGGACAGAATTTCTGTAGCAGAAAAGCAACACATAATGCAAACATTGTGTGCCTGACATATTTTTATAACAGAGCACTAAGAAAATACCGGCTACCTGAAATATTTCTGTAAGTCACTGGAGCAAGCAGCCCAACATGTGGGTTACATTACACTCAGGGCTGATCTCAGCTTTGTAACACACACTAAACAGCAGCACGGAGGAGGCTCAGCTTTAATAAAACCAAAACTTTCTCTGCTGCGTGCAGCCAATAAAGATTTAAGCATGCTGGGCATGATCAGCATACTAATTGCTGCATTAATAAATCGTGAGGCCTGGCTTGTTTTGAAAGGCAAATAAAAATATTGTAGAAAGCTGGAGGAGCATTTACTCAGAAAAGTTAGCCTGTGTGTGCACTGGGATGTGTGTGGATGTGAAATGCCAGTGACAACGCTGAGCTGAGGGTTTGCCATGGGTTTTTCTGGGCAATCAGGATTTCACATCCCGTGTTGAGTTGTTCTGCCCTAGTGTTTACTGAAAAAACAGCACCAAAGCCAGGCCTGTTTCTGTAGCTGCAAGTGATAATGGGATTTATCTCTCAAGTGATAATGGAATTTATCTCTCGTTTTCACCACTGCTTTCAATAAGGGATCCCAAAAATGGATATGATTCACCAGTGAAGGGATCCCAAAAAATAAAGCTGGACAGAGTTGTCTCTTCCGTTAAAAATTCTCAGACTACAGCCACGAGCAAAAGGCAAAAGGGAATTACCCCAGCAGGAAAAATCATGCCAGGATTCTGTTTCACAAAATTCAGTATTTCCTGGGAGGCAGAGAAACTTCCTGCTGTGGAAACACCACCTCAGGTGGGGCTGAATTTCGGCCAGTGCTCAGGGTCTTGTCCAGCTGTCACCAAGAACTTCTTCCTTCTCTTTTCTGTTTCCCCCAGCTCTTCACCAGAACCACTCTGCCCTCCTCACTCTGGCTCTCAACAGCAAGAAGTTTTCAGCTCAGGAAGGTGGAAAGAAAGAGTAAAAAATTAGCCCTGAGAGTTTACAGAAGTGGAAAGTCCTCGGTGCCTTTCCAAAGCTGGTGATGGAATAAAGACAGCTTGACATGCAAACCAAAAATGTAAATAAGTGTTTTATTTTCACGGGCAGCTCGCTTGCCTGGCATAAAGCACACCCCACTGTTGGTTGCTTCTGAAATAAAAATTGTTTATTAAAAAGTTTGGAGGGTTTTTTTTTTTTAATGACTGGTAAGATTAATGAGCCGTGCTCAGGCAGCAATGATTCCTGCCAGCTTGTGCATTAGTCAGCTATTAACATACTTCTTGGGTAATTTGAAGGCATTTTTTTCATAGTGCATTGGAAATCACAAAAGACTCGTTGAGCTCCACGGGATCCTTATCCCATTTACTTTGCCTTGCAGCATGTGGCTGTTCCACGACATCCTGGCATTTTTCTCACATTTGGTGGACAAATCCAGCAAATATTTTGAGGTGAAAAAGGCTTCCTTATACACACACCACATTTTTAGTACAACAGCCATCCTAAACCTCTCTCTCTCCTTCTCCTGCTGCTGCCACACGGACTGGAAGAGAAAGGAAGTGGGATCTGGAGGCAGAGGAGATGAAATCAAAATCAAGATTTCCTTTTTTCCCCCCCATCAACTCCTGTCTGGCCAGCCTCACAGAGATAAGAGGTGGGTGTCAGGCTCTGAGTGCTGCATCTCCAGCAGAATATTTCCAGCAGCACGTGGATTATCCAAGCACTGCACCAGATATTCCCACTGGGAGAAAGTGATGAGCAAAATGTGGTTTGTTGTTGCAGAGGCAAAAGGAAACCCCGGGCTGGAGGAGCTGTGGTTCCTACTGAAAATCAGGAGTGAAATATGAATGAATGAATAAGAAATCCACATTGAGGCAACTGTTTTGGCAGTGGTACCTCAGAATTCCGCCAGCAGCTCCAGTGGAGCAGGGAAGTGGGATTATATCAAAGGAACTGGACTCAGATCTTGGATAGCAGACAAGATTATCAAGTCTGCCGCAGAATCTGTATAGGGTGTGGATCAAACTGGGCTTTCTGTGCCTCAGTTTCCCAGTTTTTAAGTGGGGGGAGGAGAAACATTTGGGTTTTTTCTAACACCTTTTATCTCCTTTGTTGATTTCCCTCAAAAAAAAGTGACCACTTTCTATAAATAATCTTCTATTTATTATCTTCTATTCACTATCTTCTATTAACCATCTTCTACTCATGATTTCTACTGTGGCCAACAGGGCTTGGTCTCAGCTAGGCCTGGCTGTTAACCCCACAAAATCATGGAATATCCTGAGCTGGCAGCATTATCAGAGTCCAGCTCCTGGCCCTGCACTGGATAAACTTTGATTTTGGATTGCACACATATCAAGATACACCTTTACAGTGTCTCGTGTCCCGAGTCAATGCCAGCAGCTTTTAGAGTTCTCATCTCTGTCACTTCACCTCCCAAAATCCCTTTCTCCTGCGGCAAAATAATCTTTTCTCCTCTTGTAATAACTGCAGAGATTGATTGGCCTCCAGCTTGCCCAAAGGCAAAGCTCAGACTCCCAAACACATCCCAGAGGAGATCTGCTCCTCCTCAAGTCACCTTTCCCTCCTTTCTTCTGCCTTAGTGTCCAACAAAGTGCTGCTGAGGATGTCACAGCAAGAAAAAGCAGAGCTGTTCAAATTCAGCCCTCTGAGGGGAGTGCAATCCTCCCAAAAAGCCCTGCCTGGAGCCATTTTCCACAGTGATTAAGCAGAGTTTGCTGCACTGTGGAGAAATTCCCCTTTCCCTGCAGAGAATCTGGAAGATTCCCTGCAGGAATCCCTGTTCCCATAGGGCTGGCAATGGGAATTTGTGGCTGTGGCTGCCCTGCCTGCACAGCAGCTTCTGGGGATCCTTTAACACCCCAAAACCCCTATTCCCAGGGCAGACCTGTCCTCGTGGTTACAAATCTTTCCTTTTTGATGCTTTCACTCGAAATGAATCTGACTCCCTCAGAGATCTGGTGACCAGAGCTGGAGGAAAGCGTTCCACGCGTGCTCCCACAACATGGCCTCCATGTCTTAGGAAATATCAGGGAATCCCAGAATTATTTAGGTTGGAAAAGAGCTCCAAGGTCATCAAGCTGTGGCCCCCACCTTGTCCCCAGCCCAGAGCTCTGAGTGCCACCTCCAGGTGACACCTCCAGGGATGGGGACTCCAAACCTCCCTGGGCAGTTCTTCCAATATTTCACAACCTTTTCCATGAGGAATTCCTCCTGGTGTCCAATCTGAGCCTCTCTGGCAAATTCTCCTGTGTATTCTGAATTTCCTGTATTTTCCAAGCAGAATTCACTCCTCCTCCTGTCCTTTGTAATGCCAGAAGTTTAGGATTAATTTTTAAATCTCTCAGACAGGAATAATTTCATTTATAGTGCCTCACACCATGGAGCTGCTTCCTGACTCCTGTTGCTGCTGCTGAACCCCACGTTTGAGCTCAGTTTAGCAAATTTTAGGCAAGCACAGCCTAAGGTTTAGGGAAGCCTGAGTTAAATCATTACCCAGGGTAGAAACTGCCACAAACCAAGAAAGGAGCTGAGTTTCTGGGCGTTGAGTTTTGGTTTCATCTGAACAACAAACCCAAAACTGAAGATGACAAGATCATTCAAAAGCTGCTCCTGCATTTGCAGCACAGGCACTGGGCCATGCTCAGCCCAAGATAAGAGTGAGTTTTAACAAATTAATTCTGTTTATTCTGACCTTCAGCCACTACAGGTATGCTGGAAATCTTTTTGCCCAGTGAGATTTACTGAAAATACCATGAAAATATTCCATTTATCTTACTCGTTTTGTCACTTGTGATCTTACTCAAACCCAAAAATCAAAAATTGCTGTGCTGAAATGGCAGATGCCATTTTTAAAGCCTGCTAATCTCAAGTTTTTATTGCTTGGCATGAGTTTCTAGGTTTGTTTTTATTTTATTTGAGGGCAAAAAAGGAGAGGGGAGCACAGAAATTGCTAATGAGCATAATTATGTGCTGCCCAGACTGAAAATGTCATCATGGCTTGCATGGCTTGGGGGAAGATTCCAAAATATTCCAAAATATTCCACCTTGTGACTCTGACAGAAGTTGAAACACATTTACCAGGGGTTTTTAGCTCCCTGCCAGCTTCATGTGTAATTAGCTAAAATAATAAGGGCTAATAAAAAAAAATTGGCACAGTTTTAAAATAAAAAGGTGTTGAGTCCACTCAGTCCACACCCTACAAAAAACAAAATGCTGCCAGCAACTTCCTTAAAATAAATCCTTTTAAAATATCAGCAGTAATGTGATACATCAGATAAAACAGAGAAGAGAGAAATTTCACTTTTATATTTTTATTGCTCCATAAATGAGACATCCAGAAGGAGATATTTGCCACAAACCTGGATTTTTTGACTGGTGATAACCAATTTTTGGTGGGGTATTTGATGTTGCAGCTCCTCCCATACTTCTCTGGGTGCTCTGTCCCCCATGAAAAGTAAGAAACTAAGATATGAAAAGCAGAAATTTTTTTAAAAAATTAATTTGGATTGATTATAGAAAAACTAAGGAAACATGCTCTGCTTATAACGCAGAGTAAATAAGAAGCAATGAGGGCTTTTGAAATCAAATATATATTTAAAATATCTCATCACAGTGTGTTTATACATCTGCCCAAGGTAAGAAATTCGAAATAATGAACGGGGAGAAAGCCAGAATTAATAATTGGTTGGACTCAGGATATATCTGTGCTCCATTTGTGCTCCTGTGCAAAAACAGGGAGTCTCTGTGGCCGCTGGGCTCTTTTCTCAGGGAGAAAGATGGATTACGTGGCTCAGCCCTCTTGGCAAGAAAACACACGGCCCCCACATGTCAGCAGAGGAATCCTCATCACCACTCATGTAAAATCTAATCCCTGCCTGTCATGACAGTCTCCAAAACATGGAGCATTCCCTGAACCACGGCCAATTTTTCGGTCCAGGAGCAGCACTCCCTGCGAAGGCGTTCACTCCGTCTGTGTGCTACGCCTCGACGTGGAAATACTCCCACTTTTAATGCAGAGACTTTAAAGCTGAGAGGGGCTGGGAATCAGTGGGAATCCCCTGGGATTCCTTTGGAGGGCTGACACTTAAAACTCAGAGTTTCACTCACGAGGACGCGGGAAGAGCGGCGGCCTTGCCGCACGTCTCCCAACAGAATTCCCAAACCCGGGAACGTTTCCCCTCAGCCTCATTTCGGGACGTGTGAGTGAAATCCAGGACACAATGGATGGATGGGGCTGCTTTAAAGAAGCCTTTGTCCGAAATTCCTGCAGTGGTAAGTCCTCCCAGAAACACGAGCTGGATCTGCAGCGAGCAGCACGAATATATCAGGATATGTGGTGAGCAGGACAAATGTGGCTTGGCATAAGCAGCTGCAGGGCTGCAGACGTGTGCCCTGATGGGAGGTGAGTGCTGCCTGAATTGCTGCTCTGCTCCAGAGGCACCTGTTGAAATAAAATACAGCCCAGGAGCAGAAGAGGCTGTGCTGATGTGGAGATCCTCGGGGGCACGTGAGTGTCCGGGCGTGGGTGGTCAGCACAAAATAATGGGAAAGCCCATTTTTACCAGGTAATCTGAGGGTGCTGTTGGGCTCCCACCAAGAGCCTGGGGCTGGAAGAGGAGAGGAACGATGGCAAGGCATGGATTCTTTTCAAAAAGAGAGGAAAAACCCCCAGGCTGGGCCAGGGCAGGCTCAGGGTGGGCACCAGGAGCAATTTCCCCATGGAAAGGGAGCTCAGGCCTTGGCAGGGGCTGCCCAGGGAGGTTTGGAGTGCCCATCCCTGGAGGTGTCACCTGGAGGTGGCACTCAGAGCTCTGGGCTGGGGACAAGGTGGGCATTGGGCACAGCTGGGACTCCATGGATTTTGGAGCTCTTTTCCAGCCTTAATCCTGCAGTTCTGGGGCAGAATCTGAATTACACAAGTGCTGCTGAATAAATGGATGGACTGGTGTGTACCAAAAGCAGCATTTTGATGCCTGGATCTAGTTTCAAGTTACTTGAACAGACAGGGAAGTTCTTGAGAGGTGTTTGGTACTTCATGGTCACTTTGGCATCTCCTCCTCTTCTCAGAGCTGGAAAATTGTCCTATGAAAGACCTGGGCACTGAAACACCAGAGGGGAAAATAATTTTATTCTTCTTTGCCTCATAGGTCGAGGGAAAATTTCTGAGGGTGCTACAGCACTGCTTAAAAAGAAGATTCTCCCATCAGTGGCCTGCACTGAACATGAGTTTCATGGCCCTGGAATCATTGTGGGTTCTGCTTTTCCTCCCCCAAAGGCTGTGCATTAGCATTGGATATTCCAAACTCACCAAAAATTGCAGATAAACAGATTATCTGGAATTAAATAGGTACCACTTAACAAAAGAGTGAAGCAGAACTAAAAAAAGAAGTGAGGCCCAAGCTGGGAATGCAAGTTTTTTACTCCTTAGAGTTAATCTTTCTCTTAATGAGGCTGAAAATCCACACAGCCTCAAGACCTTGCTCAGCAGGGCAGAGAGAAGAGGCAAAACCATGACAAACTGTGATTTTTAGCCATATTTTTTGTTGAGAGTGTCAGAAATTTAAGGTTACCATGCCACCGGAATTATTATTATTATTAATGTTATTGTTATTGTTATTATCTTAATTGCTAAAACAAGAGAACCACCCAGAAAAGCTGAGAGCAGCTTGTTGTCACTGGCCTTTTACAACTTTCTTTATTGTAAAAGCTTTTAAGAACTCCTGGTCAAGGCCAGCTTTTGCTACTCCAGACAATTTATTACCTGTTCATATCCACATATTTAGATCCATATTGACAATACACAATTTTACAATGTATTTAGAGGGCTTTATTCCACAAATTAAACATTATTTCAGTGGTATAAATAAAATATTTATAGAGTCACAGTGAAATTACAAATACAGCAATTGTGGGTGTCAAGCACCTGATGGGAGGAAGAAAGGAAAGGAAAGGAAAGGAAAGGAAAGGAAAGGAAAGGAAAGGAAAGGAAAGGAAAGGAAAGGAAAGGAAAGGAAAGGAAAGGAAAGGAAAGGAAAAAGGAAAGGAATTATGTTAATTTGACTTCTGCTCAAAATTTCTTTATCGTGGCTGGCTGAGTTTAAATGCCAAAAAGAGGAGTCTGATTTCCCAAACTGCAGAATGTGGAAGTTTTATGTGAAGTGGATTTGTGAACTAAATTTCACCTACACAGGGGAGAATTTTCTGCATGCTGCTGCATTGTTCTCCATGGAAGAAAAGAAAAAATAACCTCACAACTGTATTTTACCTGCTTCAGTAGCCAATGAGTCACGTCTTGCAAATAGGAAACAATTACTTGCAGAGGTAATTATTGTTTTAGTTTGAATGTCTGTTAGCTAATACTTACTTTTCAACCAGAAGATTCTGATACTTGAAGGGGAACAGGAGAAATTTGTTGAGGGCTCCTCCATTTATAAATCTCCAGCATTTTTATGGCTTCTTAATGTAGTCATGAAGCTGAATTTATTTTGTCCATTAATATTGGCTTTGCATCTCAACATATCTGTACAGTGTTTTTTTTTCCAAATGAAGAATTCATTTTTGCTTGGAGCAACCTGGGATAAGGTTTCATGGCAAGGGATGGAACTGGGTGATTTTTTAAGATGGATAGGGAAGTTTTTAAGCACAAAGAGTTTCTGGTTCATACAGGTAAGAACAGAAGAGGCAGATAAGCTTCTGTAGGAATATATGACATTATTATGAACTGCCAGAGATCTGATGGCACTTATTAGTCAGTGAGAAGGAACAAATTTCCAAGTTTTTGTTCCAAATGGCAAAAAATTTATGCCATTTCCAGGGCACGAATCAGCACCTAAATGAGGAATCCTAAAGCACCCAGTGGAATGAATCATCCTTTTTCCAACAGCAAAAAGAAAACATACAAGCACTATTTGTGTTTTATATACATTCAGTTCCTGATTTTTCTTGCATTTTAATGTCTTAAAATATCATAGAACAACCATGGCATTTAATCCATCATAAAAAAACCTTGTATTTACTCTTTATGTAGCTGTGGCCTTATGGGCTGTGTAAACATTAAAAAAAGAAAACAGTAATTCTGTGATAAGCACAACAGGAAATTGGAGGTTGCTGCTGATGAAACTGATATCCAGCTGGTAATCTGAGCGATGAAGTCACTAGAGCTTTCCTGCACTATAAATTTTATTTCCAGGGATGAATTTAATGTTTTTGTTAGATTTTTCGGATAGCGCGCACCGGGGTCTTTTCATTTGAGAGTCGTCGCTGTGATTTTGTGGTGTGATAAAAGACGTGCTGTGATAAAAGCACAACGTGGGTGCAGAAATCTGAAGTTTGCTGGTGTTTTAGTGCCAGAATTTCCATGCAACAGGGGTTGTTGTGAGACAGCACCCAGGAGCTGAAGGAGGAGGGAGTCTGAGCAGTGGCCACCCTTTACAAAGGCTGCTTAGTAACCCCCATCCCATTGCCTCCCTCCAAGCTTGGTGTTTGTTCAGCTATTTTCATTAAAAACCAACAAAAAGCCTTTCTGGAGGGGAGTGAGGAGGGAAAGCAGCAGCCAGAAAAGGGGAAATGTAATTCCAGGGCACCAAAGCCTTTCCTCAAAGTGGAGACAGCAGAAGTTGCAGGTATTTTGTGAGCTGCTAGTGATCCCTGAAGCTGTGATAGCCATTCCCTGGGGCCTGAGACTGTTTATTTATTTATTTATTTTGTGCTAAAATGCAGATGTTTCTGAGAGAGGAATCATCTCTTCAGTCAATGCTGGCTTTCATGAATTTACAGCATTGAGCCCAAATCCCAGAATCCCAGAATACCTGAGGCTGGAAAAGCCCTCCCAGCCCATTGAGTCCAACCTGTGACCCATCTCCACCTTGTCCCCAGCCCAGAGCTCTGAGTGCCACCCCCAGGAGACTCCTCCAGGGATTCCAAACTACCCTGTGATGCCTTGAGTTTTAGCTTTCATATTTTTCAGATTCTGGGCTGGCTTAGTGTGCAGTTCTGGGTTTCATATGAAGGGTTGCTGAGCTCTCTGCACAGAGCAGGGACACAAAACTATTCCTTTCTAGCTTGGGACCAAATTTGAGGCCCAAGAGTGGGAACAGCAGTGAAGGAAGAGAGGGAACAAGGAGGATGGAGCTTCATCAGCTGGAGCTGGAATTGGACAATTCACTCCAATCTGCTGATGGACCCAAACCTATCAAAGTGTGAGGCCTCGTGCCCGGGATCCATTTTGTGCCCATGTGTGGGTTTGACTTGGGTGTAGCCCCAAGGGGTTCCTGCAGTGCCCAAGCTGGATCCTTTCAATAAATCCCTTTTATTCTACCCAGTCTCTGTTTCCAGGTCAGCCTTTCCAGACATCACCTGGGCAGCCCCTGCCAAGGCCTGACCACCCTTTCCATGGGGAAATTCCTGCTGGTATCCAACAGACATTGCCTCAGTGAGAACATGTGATTTCCCTGGTTTATAAATGGCGTTCTAAATCGCTTAAGTTTCAGCAGAGAACTTTTGCAAGTCTTGTTCTCCTGTACCACTGAGAGCCAGAGGGGGGACCCAGAGGGTGGATTGGGATCTTTGAAAATTACTGGGCAGGGACACCTTCCACTGTCCCAGGCTGCTCCAAGCCCCAGTGTCCAACCTGGCCTTGGGCACTGCCAGGGATCCAGGGGCAGCCACAGCTGCTCTGGGAATTCCATCCCAGCCCCTTCCTACCCTGCCAGGGAACAATTCCTGCCCAAAATCCAACTAAATTTACCTTCTTTCCATTTGAACCCGTTGAGTTTCTGGAACTCATCACTGCCAGTCTCAAACAGAAGCACAGGGTGACAGCAGTTATTGCTCTGAAGAAAGAGCAGAGATGACACCAAACATCTTCTGGGGGAGAGATAAAAATCAGCTGTCCAGAAAACTTGAGGGACACAGTTCTGTCCATTTTCTTTTTAATGTGTTTATTTTATGATCAAAGAAAGCTGCTAGGGAGGAAATTTTCCCTGAGGCAATTCCAGGGGCTGGGAGGGAACTGGCTCACACAGAAGGAAACTTGAGGAAAAAGGACTGAAATTACAGAGCTCACAATCACGGGGAGGGAAAAGCAGCAAAATAGAAACAATGAGAGGGTGGGCAGGCCCTGGCACAGGGTGCCCAGAGCAGCTGTGGCTGCCCCTGGATCCCTGGCAGTGCCCAAGGCCAGGTTGGACACTGGGGCTTGGAGCAGCCTGGGACAGTGGGAGGTGTCCCTGCCATGGATGGGCTTTAAGATCCCTTCCAACCCAAACCATTCCATAATTCTATGATTCTGTGATTTCTCTGATCAGAAATTTGTAGGACCAATCTCTCAGGAAACTGGTTCAAGGTAGTGGTGCTGCCTGGAAAGGCAGAGCTGGAAANGAGCTCAGCAACCCTTCATATGAAACCCAGAACTGCACACTAAGCCAGCCCAGAATCTGAAAAATATAAAAGCTTAAACTTAGTGCATCAAAACAGCACCTGAGGTGTCCCTTTAGATGTTTTTTCTGCCTTCCCCCGTGGCTCAGGTCCAGCCTTGGCTCTCTTGCCTCCCCAGTTTGCTGCTGCTGGAGTGAAAAACACTTTAAAGAGCAGCCAGTCACGCACTTGGCTCCTTATGGGGGCTTTAGGCTCTTAACCCGGGCTGTTGTTCCTTTCACTGACGCAGCCAGAGGTCACCCACCCCTTTTGTCACCCCGGCTCGAAAAGAGCAAGAGGTTGCAATGCCCACAAAGCCCCTTTTGTGCCCCAATTCAGCAGCTGAAGCACTGCTGAGCCCCCAGGTTGTGCCAGGCGCTGCCCGGACGCTGCCCCGGTGACAGAGCCACGGCCGGGGCTCTGTTTGCTGGGTCACACTCACACAAAAAGCCTTCCAGGGTGGGTTAAGAAGGACTGGGATGCTCTAATCAGGTGCTGCTTGCACAGGAAGGCAGGCACTCATGCATTATGCATGCTGGCTGAAGGGGAGGAAAGTATTCAGCAGCTCCCAGGAAGGGTTTGAGCCCAACCTGAGCAGCTCTGAGGGCTTGGCAGCCACTCTGGCCACTTGCACCAGAAGGGATTTCAGGGCTCTCAAAACCCTTGAAGTGATATGGGCACAGATTTGATAATTTTCAGGCTCTGCATGAGCTGATTTCTCACCTGTGGATGATGTGGATGATCTCTTTCAATAACTTCAAAAGAACAAAAGAGTAAATTTCTGCTAAATCTCTTCTGCTTCCCCAGCAAATCTTCAGTGCAGACTGCAAGACAATCCTTTCAAAAGACTTGGAAAGAGCTTGACAATCAGTCAAAATACTGATTAAAAACCAGCTGTATATGAAATTATCGCTAAGTGTTGGTGTTTATGAGTGATGCCTGGCCAAAATTTAAAAAAATAAATTAAAAACAAGAGTGCATCAATGGGATTGGGTGAATCCACCCCTTTGCCACCTGCCCCAGGTACTGAATTGGCTTTCAGGGCTCTCCCAGAGGTTTTGTTGTGGAGGTTCAGCCCCATAAATGCTGGTTTCTGTCATGAGGTACCAAGAGGTAAATAAATGGCCTGTCTATTCGTGAGTGCCAACAGCAACTTGGTGGCAACAAAGCCTCAGTTGTTGAATTATTTATGAATGCCAACGTTATTCATGTAGTCCTGGAATCCTGGGGTCTCTTCTGTTTTGTTTATGTACATGCACACACGTTAGAGATGTAATTTATATATAGAAAGCACAAATAGAAGAAATCTGGAATATTTCCCTCTGCAGTTGATGGAGTTCAGTTTACCCCAGAACCGCATGACCTCCTCGTGTGTGAAGTCCTCTCACTCCTCATTTCAGAGCAGGATGTCTGGGAGAAGTTACCAAGAGATGATTGATGAGAGCATTTTCACATGGCAGCAATTTAAATATGGCTAATTGCAAAAGAAAGAAGCTTGTGTAGATTACTCAAATTATCCAAAATTTCTCCCTTTTAAATTTTTTTCTTTCTAATCTTAGTTCTCTTTAACGGGAATTTTTCTTCATTATAAAGCATCAGAGTGCTGGGTGAGACAATTCTGAGTCTGACAATCATCAAAATATAAATTTCATTGGAGAATTCTGACAATTCTCCATTTAAATTTATATTTTAGGAACTGTAAAAATTGTTCATCAAACTCCAGACCTTCCATTCCCTGTTTTTTTCTGGTGCAGAAAGAGGATTTTTGTTTGCAATTCTTGCATGTATTTCTTTCATTACAAACTGTAAACTCAGGTGTCAGAACATCACAAGCCGCCTTCAAAGGGTTTATCATCCATGACACAAAATTTGCTGCCACTTTTGTACTTTTCCTTTATATTTGAGGAGAATTTCATCTCCAGCTTGGAGCAACACTCCTAAAAATCATTGAATGCTCTCCTTGTGAGCTGTTTCATGTTTCCATATGCTCAAACTTACAAGGAAGAATTATAATGGGATTTTTTTTTTTTTGCCCTACCCAGCTGTCCCCAATTCCTAATTCCTCCTTTCCCGTGCCCAGCTTTGTTGCAGCACTTTGGATTCCCTTGGATTGACTCCATTGGAAAAGTCACCTCTGACTTGGTGTCCAAAGCTCATATTTGTTTATTAAAATGCTCTCAGGTCAATATCCTGCAAGCATGGGATCCCAGGCAGGATTTTCCTCTAAGTTATTGGCATTGTGCTCAATAGCATCATCCTGACAGCAAATTTATTGCAACTTTGAGCACCCTGTCAGGCAGGACCTCTCCTTTAGGTCAAATCCTGATTTTAGTGGAATTAAAGGGCAAAACTCACCCTTGGACAAGACCATTTCACCCTGGTGGCTCCCTGAGGCTCAGCAGGGCTTGAACAGACCCC
>VXBQ01015223.1:90929-102970 GCA_013400175.1 Phainopepla nitens
TTTTTAATCCTGATTTTCTCCCTTTATTTATTTTTCCACTCAACCACATCCAACTTCTCCCAACATTGGGGGATTTCTGGGTGTTGTAGAAGGAATCCATGGATGCACCTTCAGTTGTGTTGCAACCAAACAAGCCCATAATTAATATTTTGAGTTTTTCTGGTTCAGATGAATGGCATCTTAAAAAGTTCCACCGTGTACAGTAATCATCATAATCATGTAGGCAGCCCCTTCCCCAGCTCCTTTAGGCCTGACTTTTGCCCTTTTTTCTTGATTGATAAGTGACAGCTTTGCATTCTGGGCCTTGAAATATATATTTACAGTAGTCTAAGAAATTTGTCCTTAATCAAAGGAGGCTTGACTTGCCAGCACATCTTTAGAATATTATTGAGTAACTCATTAAAATGTTAATAGCTTCTGTCAGGATTTATTGATCCTGATGTCAGCTTTTCTCAGAATAAGAAATAAAGCTGATTTTTATCTTATCTTCACACCGTGCTGAGTGATCAGGACTTAAATAGAATAATGAGAAGGGCTTGAGGAGAATAATCAGCATTTATCCAGCACTTGTGGCTGAATACAGACAGAGCCCTCCAGATACATGAGTGGATTTTCTGTGGTGTGTGAAATGCTGGGGAATAGAGGGAAAATGAAGAGGACATTTTATCTGGAAGATTCTGGCCAAAAAAAAAAAAAATACTGCTGAAGCAAAGAGAGAGGATGTAATAACATCAAATATTTCTCTTAAATAAAACCAGATTTTTTTTCACAACTTATTAAAATAAAAGCCTGAGCGTCCTTGTTCAGTCCATCTTCAGTTATGCAATAAATAATGACAAAATTCTATTCCACTGAATTTCTAGAAGACAAATATTTGATACTATCAATATTTTTGGGGGAATGTGTAGCACTGGACAAAGTCCTGACTGATCCAGGGGAGGAGGGGGGGGAAGAAGTTTATTTTCCAAAGGTGTTTGTTCTCCAAACTGCTCATCTCAGGATCTTTCCCAGCAGGAACAATGTTGTCCAACAAGAGGAAAACAGCAAATCCCATGCTGAGCCCAGCACAGGCAGGGTTGTCAAGGGTCAAGATGAATGAAAAAAAATAAGAGAGAAGAACCTGTCTTTTATATCTTGCTTTAAAAATTATGAAGTCAGGTTTTTCCTCGTGAGAACATCGAGTGTTGCAGAGTCTGGCTTTTACTCGTGATGGGAGATTTGCTAATTCAAAAGGACCCTGATTAAGAAAAAATTAATTTTTCTTCCTTATTCCCTTAAAAAATTTATTTAAATAGCTGCCTACAAGGCAATTCCCTCTGAGCCTGGCATGTAGGGACTGGTAAATACCTGGAAGGTGAGAGGCACTTACTTGTTGTAGGATTGGAGCATTGGAAATGGGCTAAAACCTGGCAGTGAAAAGCCTAAAATGTGAGGTCTGCAAGAAAAAAGACTCAGCCTTCTGATACAAGAGATTCCTTTAAACCCTGTGCTCCTATAGCACAGAAATTAGAATTAATTTTCTAATTGTCAGCAAAGAACATGAGGATTGAGATTTTGTGGAACACAATCGAGATGTGAAATTACTCCGTGATAAAAATATTGCAAGGATTTTTTTTTTTTTTAATCCATCTCCTTTAGCTAAAATTTGCTTCAGAAGTTTCTCATTTTCCATCTGATCCAAAAGGTTGGATTTGAAGTGATTCTTGACAAAAATAGCAGGTCTACAGGAGAAGCAGGAATAAACCTACTTGGGGAGAATTAGAAAAAAAAAATAGGTTTAGGAAGGAAAAAAAAAAGTGGGTTTTTTGTAATTTATGTATAAGGGTAAAGCTACAGCCAAGAGGGTGGTGAACTTCAAAAAATGCTGCAAAATTTCAATAATAATAATAATATTAATAATAGTAATAATAATAATTGTAGGATATCCTGAGAGAAGCTGGTTCCTAAATCAGAATGCTTTGCCTGGATATTTTGAGTAGAGCTAGCAGTCAGACAGAATTTATAGGAGTAACAGCCATGAGTGATATTGTTCTGGATTTATTCAACTTTACCTTTTCAGCAGACTAGCCAACATAACAGAACTATGAAATTTGGCCAAGCAGCCAGATGTCATCACGTGCTTAGTGCATTTTAATCTGGCATTTCCACTATTTGAGACTCAAATGTGAAAAAAAACCCAAAATGATGCCTCGTTTATGAGACTCACAGCTCTGATTTTCATTAACACTTTTCCTGTGACACTTGCCAATAAATTCTGGAATTGCTTGCATTCCTTTAAAAAAGGAGGGAGGCAACGGCTGTGAGGATACAGAGCAGAAATATTATTTGGGGTGTGATAAATAGCATGAAATCTGGTTGAATTCTTAATTTGACATCTTTATTTTTATGTATAAAGTGCACAATTAATAATAATTTCCCAGAGTGACACTTATATATCAAGAAATTCAATATGCCTCTAAGTAATGATACATTTTTGTGCAATCCTGTTCAATATTCAAAGTAAAAGTTGCTCATATATGGAAATGACTTTAGGATCAAGGTCAGGGTTTTTATGGAGCGATTTGAGATTCCTCAGGATAAAAATGCCATCTAAATGTAAAGATACTGTTTGTTAGGCATTAGTGCTTTACAGACAGTAAATTTAATGGGGCTGATTTTCATTTACCTTTACAGTCAGATGAGGGATCTATTTTGGAAAAGTCACCACTGTGGGGAAAGAAAAACAATAGCCAGGAAATTGCTAATGTTAATGTGATGTAAAGTCAAGCAACCATTTCCAATCTCGTTTAAACTTTGATTCAGGCAGGGCCTGGAACCTGCGCTTCATTTTAATCATCTCAGCAGTCCCAGCAGTGGGGAGACCACTTAAAATTAGGATTTTTTTTCCTGCCTGCACAGAGGCCTCAGTCAACAGACTCCAAAATACATTAGCATTTCTCATCCCAACTGCCTGTTCTGTTAATGGATGGATGGTCTTCTCCCAAAACATAGGCATGGAATAGAAATTTAATGGAGCAGAAAAACTTCCCTGTTGGAAGGAGATGGGGAGGGAGAGGCTCATCTCTGGATAAAAAGAGGGAATTAGAAGGGAAATCCCTGCTGAGGTGCCCTGAGGAATCCCAGTGTTCTCCTAGAGGTGCCCACATTCCTTCCTTAACTGGGTTAAACCCCTAAAATAAGAGGGAAGGAATTTTTTCCAGAGGTTTCTCTGCTTTCTCCTACCCCCAGGGGGATGTGTCTTATCTCCCACAGAATCCCAGAACGAGCCAAGTTGGAAGGGACCCACAAGGATCCATCCTCTGTGTCAGCAATAAATAATTTTATCAAAGAACTCCCCCCAAATGGGGCAGAGCCAGAGCTGCCTCCCTCTCAATGGTGCTATTCAAATTATCTGTATTATTGGTCATTTTAAGGATTAATCTTGCCAGGGAGCTGCTTTGAGTGTCTGCTGAAAAACAATGTCCCCTTGTGCCTTGGATTTAAAAATAAAGTGCCCACTCTGAATTTCAGAGCGTGTATTTATAAATAAGACACGCTCACAGTCCATATTTTGCACTTTCAGTTTTTAAGTGCTGTGTGATCTCAGATTTGATGGGCTTTGGGTTTTTTCCCAAACACAGAGATCAGAAAGAGCCATTTTATGCTGCTTCTAAAGTAATGATGTGCAACTCAGTGTTCTGCACAGCCATTCATGCATGAGCAGAGATATTTTTATATATTGTGAATATGTGTTTATCCTTCAAGCTTTGAAATGCTGCTCACAACAGGAAATATTTACACAATCCTTCAGGCATCTGCACTCTTTTGAAGAAATCATTAAAATAAAATTTGCTTCTGATACTCGGGGACTTTAAGAACTGTTGTGTGTTTTGGGGGCTCTTGGAAACTTCTCCTTAAAATTGGCAAGATGTATTCAGTTAGCTTTTATATATATATATTTGTGTATTTTCCTAATAGAAAGTGGGAATTGTATGTGATTTTGGCTAAAAGACAGGACTGAAAAATGTTATAAACATCCTCCTGCATGATCCAGGACAATTTTGTAGATTTTAGGATTGGAAAGGATCATCACAATTTTCTCTTTCCTAGAAATATCCCTGGATCTCAAGCAGGATCCAGGCTGTGGGATGCCACCCCTGTGATTTGCCTGTGTTTAACTTTGTGTGATTGGGATTAAATTCCACTTTAAAGGCCTCAATTTACTGGAAATTTATCATTTTGAGTGGTGAAAGTTGGTTTATTCCTTGGCTGCTCGCACAGCTGGATGCAGAATCCTTTGGTCTGACAGACAAGGAGCTTTCCTGGGATGATTCTTTCTCCCAGCCCATTTCCAGAAGAGAAATGAGGACCCTGAGAGGCTCAGGGAATGCAGTGATTATTCCCAGCCTTGCATCTGCTGCAAGTTTGTGATCCCAGATCCTTTTTTTGTCAAGAAGAACTTTAGAAATCACAGGCCAGATCTGCAGCTGAAGCAAACATATTTAATTGGAGTTTGATGGGGTACAAAACACACCATGAATCAATGCAGGAATACTTAAGATCTGTTATTTTCCAGTGTTCCCAGGCTTCCACAGGAAATCCAGAGTTTGGAATATCTGGATAGAAGCAGTTAAGTGTTTCTTTGGGATGTTATTGATGTAGGAGCTCGGTCCAGTGTCCTCACAAGTTCCTACCCTTGTCAGCTACCAATAGCCATGCAAACAGAATGACAAGCTCCTCAGTTTAAATTCTAAAATAAATCTCTGCCTTCATCCAATAATTTACTTCTCTTGATCTCTGTATAAATCTGACTCACAAGAGCCTTGAGCAACCACACCAAAAAAAATGCTGCTGCTAAATATTCAGCTGCCCAGGGCATGGTCCATGTGGCCTGGCAATCATTCACACCCCAAGCCCAGCTTCACAGCCAACAAAGAATTTTCCAAGAGAACTTAAAAATAGTTTGCCAGCAGAGAGCGTGAGGAATGAGATTTCATGGAGCACAATTAGAAATGAGAAATTACTCCATGATAAAAAAATATTGCAAGGACTTTTATTTTTATTCCACCTCCTTTAGTTAAAATTTGCTTCCGAAGTTTCCCACTTTCCATCTGATCCAAAAGGTTGGATTTGAAGTTATTCTCGACAAAAATAGCAAGTCTAAATCTAGATATCAGATATAATAGCAGGTCTAAAGGGACAGGAGGAATAAACCTTCCTGGGGAGAACAAACACCTTGACAGAAAAGGAAATTTCTTTTTGGAGGGAAAGGTTTCCCAGAGAATCTGTGGGATGAACAATTAAACTGCCAAAATTGCTGGAAAACCTGTGAAACAAAACTGGTTCTGTTCTGTTGGACACAGGGCAGAGTGCTGGGTGGTTTGTGTCCTAAAACCCTTTGAGATTCTGTGCCCAGGACCTTGAGCACGTCAGACCAAGGAGATCCTAAAGGGATGCCCCAACCCTGGAATTACTTAAGGTCAGGTTGAAGGGAGCTCTGGGTACCTGAGTAGTTGAAGATACTTACTGCAGTGGGGACTGATGACCTTTAAACGTCCCTTCCAACCCCAACCATGGTTCTGTGTCACTCATAATACCAAATGATCCATCCAAGCCACCAAAGGAATTTAATAAATTTTTTATAAAGACATTTCTCTGTCTCTTCTGGCTGCCCAGATGAGGTAGGAGATAAACACAAAACCCTCTGGCTTCTTCCAGCACCCAAGCAGACAGAAGTGATGCAGGAAAAAGCCTGATGGGCTGATTTTTTTCTCCCCCCTGCATCCCATAAAAAGTGGTAATTGACATTTTAATGCATGACATGTCGCATTCCTTCATAACGCTGCCGTAATTGAATCCACGTGAAACTGGAGTGCTCTGGGTGACCCCGGAGTGTGCCACACACCTGGAAGCAGTGAAGTTCAATTAATATGTCATTGCTACTAATAACAGCTACTACTGAGAACCTCCAGCCAGTGGCTGCTCCAGGGGAAACAGTAATCCTTGGATTTAGGCAGATAATGTACAGTAAACACCAAGGAGCCATTGTTTACGTGCAGCGCTGCTTTGGATCAGCACTTAAAAATCTTGTTCTCTCACTAACTTGCTTTTTTTTTTTTTTTTCACTGAATTCCACCATTTAATTCACCCCCACGCTGTATTTGTCCAGCTCGGTGTGCAAAAATTTGCAGCTCCTAAAATAAAATCAGCTGAGGGCCATTAGTGGACTGAATCAAACAGCGCCGAGACAAAGGTCCGTGCAATAAAAAGGGGGCATAAATCACACACTTGCACAGAGAGAAAATAAACTGTGATAAAATGGCCTTAAGGATTTGATTTAATCTGTCAAAACCCAGGAAATTTAGAGTGGAGGGTTGAGAGTCCTTCTTTTACTCAGCTTGCTGTTAAAATCTAGTTATCAAAAGTCCTACATCAAGGAAATGGATGTGCACACACAGGGAGCCTGAATATCCCTTCATTAATTTACTGGTTCAGCATAGAGGTTGAAATTCTCCTTTTTATTATTTCAGCATCAGGTCTGATTTCAGTCAATTGTGGCTCTGGAGACAACCTGTGTGTCCCAGGTGCTGAACCTGAGAAATTATTAAACTACTTATCCAGAAGTTCATAGGGAATCTAAATGGATGGAGCTCTGAGCAACCTGGGCTGGTGGAAGGTGGAATTGCACAACCTTAAAGGTCCACTCCAACTGATGACTTAAGTTTCAGTTTTTATATTTTTCATATTCTGTGCTGGTTTAGTGTCTAGTTCTGGGTTTCATATGAAGGGTTGCTGAGCTCTCTGCACAGAGCAGGGAGACAAAACAATTCCTTTCCAGCTGGGGGCCAAGGACAAATTTGAGGCCCAAGAGTGGAAACAACAGCGAAGGAAGAGAGGGAACGAGGAGGATGGAGCTTCATCACCTGAAGATGTAATTGGACAATTAACTCTAATATGCTAATGAACCAGAGCTTATAAAAGTATGAGGCCTCGTGACCAGGCACCCATTTTTTTTTTTTTTGGGACCATTGCTGGATTGCTTGGGTGTAGTCCTAAGGGGTTCTTGCATGACCCAAACTACATCCTTTCAATAAATCCCTTTTTATTCTTTTACTTTTCCGGCTCAGCCTTTCTAGGCAACAGTTCTGGCATCACAACCCAAAGCATTCTAGGATTGCTCCTGAATCCACAATATCCCAGTCCTGGCTGGGATTAGGGAGCAGGATATCGAGTTTCAAGCACTACATCACTTGGAAAAGCCTCCACGGAGAGAAAACGCTGAAGACCACGGTGGTGATTCATGAGGAGTTTGGCCTCTTCACAGAACCCCTGTTTGCAGCAGCAGACCTGTGAGGTTTTCTTGGTGTTGAGGCAAATCTCAGGGGAGTTGTAGTTTCTGGCTGAGTAATCCCCAAAGATACCAGTTTTTATTGAAAATGGGGTTGGATTTGTGCAGAGCTCCCCTCCTCCTCCAGCACCTCTCATCACCACATCTATTTTATTCCTCCAGCCACGCCGGGCTCTCATCTCAGATTTGCCTGAGATTTATCTGTCAGCTTTATCTCTCCCTAAATTCAGTTCAGCTCTCCAGCTGATTCTCTCAGGAATTCATGATAAATAATATTCCCTGTGTTTTTCATCCTCCTATTTTCCCCTCACTTTGCTTTTGTAAATCTCCGTTTCAAGCCTGTTCCACTGACCTGAAATCCCACATTTATGGGTTCAGAGCCCAGATTTCCCCAGTGATGATGGGCAAAGCACTGGGAAAGCAGTAGGGAGCATATTCCTCTCATATTAATTACACAATTTTAGCTAATTCTGAGATCCTCCTTGGGTTTTTTTTTTTAAACTTTCCAGTCCACACTGCATTTTTTGAGGGTCAGAGGCATCGGTGGAATCAATCCCACTGTATTTACACTGCCCAACACTCCCAATCTATTCAGGGTAAACATTTCTCTGCCAATCCCCACTGCAGGAAACTTTCCCAAGATATGCTAATGGCACCTCTCCAGTGCTGGAAAGACCCTGCAGCAGAGAAAGCTGAGGGAAAAAAAATAAATGTAGAGAAGGTTCTGGGTTCAAAAGGGAGGGAAAAGGAGAAAAGCCCATTCAGAATTTTTCGCAGGAGGGGAAATAAAATAATTTCTGAAGCCACTCCAGTGGCAAAAAGAAGGTTTGGAAACAACAATTTGGACCAATTTGTGTTGATGCAGGGAATCTAGTGATTCCTTCCCTCAGAAAATGAATGTATTGAGAGACTTCAAGCCAAGGATCTTATTAACTGAGGTTGGTTTTATGGAGAGCTCAGTATGAGAACAGATGATTCCAGGAATCTTTGGGAATTCCTAATAAGTAGTACAAGAAAACAGAGGAATAATTCCATGTATTTCTCTATGGCAACAAGAAATTTTCTCCTGTTTGGTTGTTTGCTTTTTTATTTGGGATTTTTTGGGTTTTGTTTGGATGAGTTTGAGGTTTTTTTTACAGATAGGAAAATACCAAAACAATTGCTTTGAAGACATAAACCCAAGTTTTCTACTTCCTTGCAAACAATCCCAATCACAGCAGCATTTCCAAACTCATAAATTGCTCTGGGATGGGGTACTTCCAAGGAGAGTATATAAAATAACTGAGCAGTCACGGGGAGATTTTAAAGGAGTACTGGGCTGGTTCTTGGAGCCTTTTTGCTACTTCAGGCATAAACATCTTCCTCATCCTGACATTCCCTGGCTGGAATTTTCTTTTCATTTTTGTTGGATTTTCGTTTTTAGTTTTTTGGTTTTTGTTTTTTTTTTTCCTTTATTTAGGTGTGGGATTTTAAGAGAAACAGAAAAAAGAAAGCAGGGCTCAAGCTCTAAGTCTGGAGCAGAACACCATTTTCCCTTATTTTCCTCTGAGTGACCCTGAATTGATGAACTGAGGGGAAAGTTCCGTTGTCTTTGAGGGATTTCAAACTTTAATCTCCATCTTTTCCACAAAATATGTGGAGAGAGGAGCCCACACTGGAGCAGGTTTGCGGGTAGGACCTGTGACCCCACAGGAATCCCAAGCTGGAGCAGTTTCTAAAGGACTGAGTCCACGGAAAAGGGATCAATTCCTGAGGGATGGACCCCATGGAAAAGGGATCAATTCCTGAAGGACTGACCCCATGGAAGAGGAATCAATTCCTGAAGGACTGACCCCATGGAAAAGGGCTCAATTCCTGAAGGACTGACCCCATGGAAAGGGATTCGCCTGGAGCAGTTCCTGAAGGATTGACCCTATGGATAAAAGAATCCAAATTAGAGCAGCTCCTACAGGACTGATCCCATGGAAAAGGGATCACTTCCTGCAGGACTGACCCCATTGGGAAAAGGATCCACACTGAAGCAGTTCCTGAAGGACAGATCTCATGGGAAAAGGAAGCAGTTCCTGCAGGAACGACCCCATGGATGAAAGGATCAATTCCTGGAGGATGGACCCCATGGAAAGGACTCACACTGGAGGAGTTCCTACAGGACTGACCCCATGGAAAATGGGTCAATTCCTGGAGGACTGACCCCATGGAAAGGGACACACTCTGGAGCGGTTTCTGATGGGGCTCCCCCTGAGCCACTGGAGAAAATCAAGAGCCTCTTGAGCCTAGGAAGAAGAGAGGGGTGAGGAAAAGTATTTTTTTAAACCAACTTTTTCTTTCTCATTATCCTACCCTGCTTTGATTGGAAATCCATTATTTTTTTCCCAAGTCAAGCCTGCCTTGCCTGTGACAGCAATTCCTGAGCGTTCTTCCTGTCCTTATCTCAACCCAGGAGCCGTTCAGCATATTTTCTGTCCCCTGCCCAGCTGAGGAGGGGGTGACAGAGTGGCTTTGGTGTCCAGCACCCAGGCAGGGCCCACTCACCATGAGAGGCCATGGTTGAACTCCTTGGGACAAAGGAGGGAGTTGAGGCTGGATATTCATGGGCTGACTGATTTTGTGTATAAAAAAATCAGTCAGACTGTGACACAGAGTGACACAAGGACACTGCCTGCTGTTGGAGGTGGAGAGGGAGAAGCTTTCAGTGCATTTGAGCCCCTCGAGTGCTGTGCCCAGTTCTGGGCCCTCATTTTGGGAAGGACCTCGAGAGCCTTGAGCACATCCAGAGGAGGCAGCGAGGCTGGAGAGGGGCTGGGAACACAAACCCTGTGAGCAACCACTGAGGGAGCTGGGGCTGCTCAGCCTGGAGAAAAGGAGACTCAGGGCTGACCTCAGCACTCTCTGCAACTCCCTGCAGGGTGCCTGTGCTCAGCTGGCCTTGGGCTCTTGCTCCAGGCAGCACTGACACAACCAGGGGACACAGCCTCAAGCTGCACCAAGGCAAATCTGGGTTGGATATTGGGAAGAAGTTCTTCAGGAAAGGGTGATGAAGTGCTGGAATGGCTGCTGGGGAGGTGCTGGAGTCACCGTCCCTGGATGTGTTTAACAAAGCCTGGATGTGGCACTGGGTGCCAGGGTTTAGGGGAGGAGTTGGGCACGGCTTGGACTCCATGATCTTGAAGGTCTCTCCCAACCTGGGCATTCTGGGATTCTGGGATTTGCACCGTGTATTCCTCACTAATTCCTTGCTCTTGGTGAGTTTTGAGGTTCAAATTTCAGTATCGGCGCCCCAAGGCCGAACAGATCATTTTAGAGGGCAGCATCTCCTGGGTGTCCTTCCAGCAGTGACAGAGATTGAACTTGAGTCATCTTTGTTTAGTTAAGATTGAACCTATCCCAAACTCTCATAATAAAACATGGAAACTTTGATGATATGAACCCTGACTAAAGAAAGAAGGCAAGATAAGCGGGAAACCATAACAAGGAAAAGCAGCAAGTTCCTATATGGGTGAAATTTTACTTTTCCCATGCTAGACCTTCCCAAACAGCCTGATGGCACCAGAAAGGAAATTTTCCTTTTCCTTTTCCTCTTTCCTTTCCTTTTCTCCTTCCCTCTCCTTTTCTCCTCTCCTTTTCTCCTCTCCTCCTCTCCTCTCCTTTTCTCCTTTCCTTTCCTTTCCTTTCCTTTCCTTTCCTTTCCTTTCCTTTCCCTTTTCACTATTCCCAGTGTTTCTCCTGCCTTGTTGAAGCTGCACTGTGGGAATTCCAAGTTGATTTAAGCTCCTGCCTTGGAGATCTGGCTGATCCAGGTCCACTTGCAGGGCTGAGGTCTAGAGTTCCCAAAAGTGACCTTGACCAGAACTTCTGCTCTCCTTCTCCATCCCCTCCCTGCCCCTCATGTTCCAGTCCCTTGTGAAAAGCTCAGTTCTTGACTTCAATTTCTCTGCCTGTCCATGGTAAAAAAAACATTTAGAAATCAAAGGTGCAGTTGTTAATGACAGCACATTCATTTGCTGATGAGTGTGCTCAGAACAGTAAAGCATCACATAATTAGGCATAAATAGCATTATGCATAAATAACATTTTCCATCCATCATTTCTAAATCATGACTAAAGTATTTATGAACTTTACCATCAGGTTTTACCAAAATCCTCCTGACAGTCATTATATAATGTATTGAATGCCAAGCAGCATAAAATACCACCAAAAAAAAAAAAAAAAAAAAAAGAGAGAGAAATGTTTTTGAATCAGAATTCCTCTATTCCTCCCAGATCCATTATTCATCTCCACTAGATTAGTCACACTGTGCATATAAGCCAAGGACCACTGAGAAAACAAATCTCTGAGCAGAACTTTGAAAAAGTAAATAAAAATACTCACATTGACTTTTTACAATGTCCAAAGGATTTCAGACAGATAGAGTAAAAATGATCCAGTGTGTGCTTTTCCCACTAGGTTTTTTTTTTCCAGTTTTTCCAGCCAAGAAGCTTCCTCTCCCTGATTGATACACTCCCTCTCCTATTCCCAGCTTTTGCCTTTTAAACTATCTCCTGTACTTAAAAGAAACATGTTTTGCAGCTTATATTAGCAGCAGCAAATGTTTGGTCACGAAACTTTGGGTGTCATAATTAATACCAATTATCAGAGCTGTATGAAAATACTTGTGGAAAATTCATTGAATTCCAGCTCCAGTTGTGGGGTGGGGGGGGGGGGGGAAAAAAAAAT
>VXBQ01015228.1:0-14372 GCA_013400175.1 Phainopepla nitens
TCTCTCCAAACAAGAAAACCCAGTGTCCTGAGCTGCTCCTCACAGGACACCATGCCAGCCCCATCCACAGCTTTGGTGCTTTGGTTCCTCTGGATGCATTCAGGAACCTTCACATCCTTTTGAAATTGTGGGGCCCAGAAGCACACACAACACTCAGGGTGAGGCCACACCAAGCACAGCAGGATAATCCCTTCTCTGAAGTGGCTGGTGAGGCTGTGTTTGATGCATCCCAGGACATGGTTTGCCCTGGGCTGCCCGGGCACACCCTGCTGACTCCTGNCCGGGCACCCCCTGCGGCCCCCTGCTGAGCCCCCCGCCAGCCAGCACCCCCAGACCCCTCCTGCAGGGCTGCTCTCCAGCCACCCTCACCCAATTTAGACTTCTGCCTGCCATTAGTCCTTCCTAGGTGCAGAATCTGGCATTTATCCTCGTTCAATTTCATGCCATTGATGTTTGCCCAAATGCTCCAGGCTACCCAGATCTCTGCAAGGCCTCTTGTCCCTTGGGAGCATCAGCAGCACTTTCCAGTTTGGAATCATCAGCAAACTTGCTCATGGTGCCTTCAGGCCTGCATCCAGATCTCTGAGAGATGTATTGAACAGAGCTGGCCCTAGAACGGAGCCCTGAGGAACACCACTGGTGACCAGTCACAGACAGATGTGGCCCTGTTCACCCCAACCCTTGAGCTCTGTCTTTCAGCCAGATCTTCACCCAGCACACCATGAACCCACTCATCCCACAGTTGGAAAATTTGTTCCAAAGGATGCTATGAGGTACAGTACCAAAAGCCTTACAAAAACCCAGGAAAATTACATCCACTGCATTCCCTTCATCTGCTGGGCAGGTGACCTCATTACAGGATATGAAATTTTTTAAACTGGACTTTTTTTTTTTAATGTATCTGCATTGACTATGACTGATGATTGCAGCATTCTTTAAGTGTAGTGGTAGGACAAGTCCTAAGCTTTAAATGAAAAGAGAGTAGATTTAGATTAGATGTGAGGAAGAAATTGTTCTGTCAGGGTGGTGAGGCACCGGCAGAGATTGTCCAGAGAAGTTTGTCCAGGATCCCTGGAGGTGTTCGAGGTCAGGTTGGACGGGGCTCTGAACAACCAGGTCCAGTGGAAGGTGTCCCTGCCCATGGCAAGGGGCTTGGCTCTACATGGTCTTTAAGGTCTCTTCCAACCCAAACCATTCTGTGATTCTGCCATAGTCTAGGGCAACCTCCCTGTGTTGACTTTCTCTACCTCCCCATTATCTACTGGAATTAAATTTTCTGATTCCCTATGTAGTTTTCTTTTACTACCTTGTTCATTGTAATTTCTTTGAAGCTTGCAGCCTTCTGATTTTATACACTCATGCTATTATTTTTTATGTGCTTTGAGTCAGAAAGCTTTATTCTCACTTTTTATGATTCCCTATTCATTTTCAAATCTGTTTCAGGGACATTCTTCCCTACTGCTCTTTCTCTGCTTTTCAAGTTGTTAATACATTTTCTAAGTCACAGTCAATGTTTTGCCTGATTTTACCCAATGGATGAGCAGTTCTTCATTTTTTTTTCTGATTGCAGCTCCCCTTGCACAACTATAAATTTATTTTCTTTCAAGGTTGTAACTTTATCAGCCATCATTTCAATGAGTTTCAGCTTCTTGTAGAAAGTGTTCCACCACTGGAGTGGTCCTCTAGAGAAGACCCTGTCCTTATCTCTGTGGGATGAAGCTGAACACCACTGTCATTATTTGGCTTCCCTTTTCCTTCCTGATATCAGAATAACAGGCACCATCACTTAGTGGTAACTTTTATACAGGTCACTAAAATAAAAATAAAAATAATAAAAAATAATAAATTGCTATATAGAAACAATTATTTTATTGGAAATTATGAACACAACTGCAAGTTTTAACTCAGTGCTGAAATAGGTTACATTTTATCATTACAAAACTGGTCTCTGGTTGAAAGTCTCTCAACTGCAGCAGGCTTGAAAGCTGCTTTAACAGAATGTCACTAATGGCAGTTTTTCTTACAACTCTGTGCTAGCAAACCTGCTCACATGTGGCAAATCTAGTAGTTTGAATGAGGAAGTGGTAAACATGTAGAAAATGAATCTTTCAGTAGCTTTGGTAGTCTTTTTTTTTTTTTTTTTTGTTATTAACAGCCTTCATCTTGAAGGAAGTGACTCTTTCACTTCATTTCAGTTTACCAGGAGACTGACTTAAAGTTTTGTCATCATCCACCTCTAACTCATTCACCTCTTCCTGTAATTCATCCTGCAGTTCATAGTCTGAGGCTGATTCAGTGTTATCATCCCAGTAATCAGCTTCGTATCTGTCCAGTAAGGGTTCCTGTGGTGTAACGTCGTCATCATCATCATCGGGAAGATTCCTTGCTTTTTTCTTTTTCATTTTCTTTTGAATCTTAGAAAGCTGCTGCTGCTGCTTCTCTGTCCAGGCAATGTTTTCTATATGCCTTGATGCTTTCATTTTTTTATAGTCCATTATCTGTTTGTTCAGCAGTTCATGATCAATACCAAACAGATTAGACGGCATGGGTGAATCTGAAGATTGAGTTGTTGAAGGGAAGAGTTTACTGTGGGAAAGAAAACAAGTACTGGCTTGAGTTTTTCCCCTACATATATTTCTATTTTTGACAACTTGAGGAACACAGAAATAAACTGGACTTCTCAGTTTAACTTTATTAAGGCCCTGTGTTGCCTATGTTACGCAGGAAGAGACACCACCATACCACGTGTCCGAGGACAGTCTGTGTCAATAGATTTAACGGGAGAAAGCCAATAAAGCAGCCAGATGAAACCACTTGTCTCTGGGAAAAAGTGGACACAGGTGAGCACTGGACCTGGGAGCCCCAAGGAACTCAAGACTTCTCCCAGCTCTTCCAAGAAGCGAGAAGCAGCAGCCTGTGCCCAGAACACATCAGAACGATGTGACACCTTATGCTGGACTTGACTACTTCCCCAAGACACAGAGGAAGGTGTTGGGTGCCCTTTGGGAAATCTGTCACAGGAATGACTTCCCACAGGAAGCTATTTCTGATTCGCACCTGATGGACTATCCTGTGACATGCTGAGTCGCAGAAGGCATTTCTACCAACAGACTGCAGCACACAGGTGGCAAAGGCTGTTGGCTCTGAGAGCATCCAGTCCACAGAACCACTGTTCCAACAGGTGGTTCAGGCCTATCTCTCCATGGTTAAAAATCCCTCACAGAAGAACATTAAATTAATTTAGGAAGATTTGTCAGTAAACTTGCAATCCATGTATAACAAACCAAACATATCATAAAGAAGTGGAAAAGTAGAACAGTACTGGTAAAAACTGGTACCAGCAGTACTGGTAAAAACTGGCAGCAGTTTTCATCCTCATGAGACAATTACCAGTCAGAAACAAATACTACTCTTGCAGAGCATTTTTAAAATTTTGGTTATCATCAACATATCAAGTCTTGAAATCTTAGAAATTCTACATATATTTCCCTCATAAAAAAAAAAAAAATATTGATACCAGAACAAGCATCGGGTCTGCGAGTAACAATGCACACATCTAATTAAAATATACTTTCTCTTACCTCAAATAACACCAATTTAAGTTGGCCAGCAGAGATGAAAACAGACACTGGTACAATTCTGGACCAAAAAGACTCACCTTGAATCATTTTGAGATGTTTCTTCTTCTTCTGGAGGTCCAAAATCAGCAATTGCCAGCAAGTCCTCGACCTGTAAACACGGGAAGGCAACAGATATTTGGAATATTTAGCAAAATCACTTCAAAACAGCCTTTTTCTTCTTTTACATGGACCTGCTTATACTTCTTGCCTAGGAGGTTTTGGTCAAATAGTGGATCCAGAGGTTCCTATGAAGTTTTTTGCCTTATGTGCATTATGAGCCCTTGGCTAGGGATTGTCTGACATATATATTTTTTGGTTTATTTGTTCTTACCTTAGTGTCACAAATTCTTTTTCATAACATCCTTACACTGAGATTTTTTTCACCTCTTCTCCCTTTATGCAAGTTTGCATTTCTCTTATAGGCAACTATGAAGTTCCCAAATCCCTTTTAACGTGGCATCTAACCAGTAAATGCTACAAATCTATTATATGCAGTGCTTACAGACTCTACGTAATTGTGACAACTTTCTCTTGTTTGAAATTTCATTTCAGCTTTTCTTTACATTAATTCCCTTCTAATCCATTGTATTATTCTAGGAATTTAATTGGATTTTTTTCCCTTACTTACAATACTGAAAAACCAAGTTCAGCATGTTATTTGAATCTGTGACTGACATAAATCTGATGAACTGCAAAGTGGGACAAAATGATCCATCTATCTGCCCCCCAGTGTCATTTCCTGACAGAAGTGATATAAAGAGGGTTTTCACTTATCTTCTGTGAAACTCAAAATTTTTCTGATCACAGAAAGTTCAAGCAGTTCATTGCATTTCTAGAGAATCTGAAATTCTTTTTATCCCTTCCAGCTCTGCTCATGCACACTGCGGGAGCCCATAAGGGTCTAACAGTAATTGGCTGTTACAGTAACACTATTATAAATAATAAGGCACTTGAGGGCACAGAAACATGAACCTGTTCTTTTCAACTTCTGTTCACATCAACAGCTTGAGGAGACATTTCTCATCAAATTCTACTCATTGCCGTCATCTTTCTTTTCTGGAAATTTCACTATTTTAGAGATCTTGCTTCACAGCCCCAATGACACCAAATTCCTAGGAAACATCAGTATTCTAGCAATATGTCAATTAGTTAAAACTATCAACACCTTGACAGGAAACATGAAATAGTAAAGACAATTTTAAAAGTTAAGGAAAAAAATGTAGTATGAAGAAGCCTACACTCCTATGCAAAGATTTGCACTTCCCTACAAACATTTTAACAAATCCCAGATGGAATTTGTTAAAATGATCTTTGCAACTATAGAGGAAGACTGATTTTTCATGGAAATTGGTAAAGCAACTGAATGATCAGCTCTCTATCAGCCACTATATTTGTACATTGAGTCAAAGATTAGATTTACCTCTTTCACAGCAGCAGCTTCTTTGTCTTTTATAAATACTACTGGGGGTACATTTCCTACGATCTGCTGACTCTTCAGAAGGTACCTGGCAAAACCACAGCATTGACCAGCATGAGTATCAGTATAGCATCTCCAGGACAAGTAAAAGGTGTTAAATCAAATCCAGCAGTACTGTACATTTAAAGATAAGGCTTGCAAAACTTTCTGATGAGTCTGATGAGGAGCTACTCAGGTTAATGCTAAGCAATACATCACTGCAGCACCCCAACTTCAAATGCACAGCATGCAGAAACGACTGGCTGCAGCTCCAGCAGAGTATTGATGATATTAGGTTTGTCCATATCTGTATGCATAGGCTGGCACAGGTCTTTCCCCTTCATTTCATATCCTTATCCCCACTGTAGGGATAAGAGCAGTGGGGGATAGAGCCCTCAGAGCAGGGCAAGACAACTTATCCTACATGCTAGCTGCAGGAAGGACTGACAGGGCTCCCCTTGTCTTCTTCCCAGCCTTTCCTTCTTAGAGAGTGGAAGCTCTGAAGTAGAAGAGAGCATTATGCTGAAGCAGGAATTACATAGCTTAGGGAAACAGGTGGAAAGGAAATGGCTTTACAAGTATGCTTCTACTCCACCTGCCACATGGGTGAAGGCTGAACTTCCAACAGACTGGCTGGATAGCAGAGGGAAAGCCAAGGAAAGAGGGGAAGAGACAAAAATCTCAATGATACCATGAAAAATTACTAGACTCTGTGTTGGAAAAATGGGCAAAAGCATCACAATACATGGCAGCATTCGCAAATTTGGGGGTTTTTTGCTTGTATTGTATTGTAAAGAATTTCTGTAAAATCCCTTCTGGAGGCCCAAATCATCCCTAGCAATGAGAACTGCCCAGTGAATCAGCAAGAAGATCCAAGCAGCTGTCAGTGCTTTGTGCAGCATCCCGTTCCAGGCTACTGTCCCAGGCTACTGTCCCACACAGCCTGTCCAGCCACCACCACCAGGACACTGGAGTGAGACCTCACCCGCAGCACTCCTGCTTTCTGCTCAGCCCCCTCCTGCCCTGGGAAAGCAGAGAGGCCAAAGGAGCCAGCTGGGCTCCAGCAAGAGATCACACAGCTGGTCTGGCACAGCCACCCTTCCCTGTCAGGCTCCTCACGGGAGATGCTCTACTCCAAGTATCTAGAAAGCTAAAGCACGCCAATAGGTCAGGTCTAGACTGTCAGAAACACCTAAGAAATGGCTCTGGAGGTAGGAAGTGGCCTGTCTGTCCCACGGCAGTACCGTATACGTGGAGCACTCTTCCGCAGCACGCTTTCAATGTAACTGTCCTCCTTCTCCGTAGGGGAAGCAGGGTTCCAGTACACACGACACGCTGAAAAGTTGGATGACAGGGACACCTGTAAAAAAGGCAAATCTCTCTTTAAAAGGATGCATATACACGCGCTTTGTACACAACGAAGTCCGTGATGGATTGCAGAAAGCCTACTAGAAAATTTCTTTTGATAACAGAAGTAATGATATCAGACCAGAATCAGTTCATGAGTAAATCAGGACTGATCTACGCCCAGCCATGTCCCAGTGCAGCACAAACACTGTGCAGCTATAAAATCTGTATGGTATTGGGAAGAAGGCTGTTTCTTTCCCTCTCTCATGCTGTAAGTTGTTTAATTTACAGCAATGCCTCCTGAAAGCGCTGTGTCTTGCCCACACTGGCCAGCATTTTTACAGGCAGACATGTGATCTGAGACGAGCAATCCTCAAAGCCCTAGAGAGACAGGAATACTCTGTGAAGGATACTGCACATATACAGCCAAAGGACTCATCTTGCCCACGTCATTTTGAACACTTGTCTGACAACAGAATGAATTCAGCTGGCAAAAACATCTATTTCAGTCATGAATGACAAACCTTTTGTCATAGATGCAGCTATGAGGTACCATGTTTTTCAATGCTTCTAATATCAAAGCTAAGCCCACCAATCTTTTAAGCCAAACACTGATATAATTTAATCTTTACAAAACAGCAAAGGTAAGAGATAAAAACTGCAGACAACAAACTAGAGTGTGGAGACTCATTTAGCTCCTGTATCAGAGCTCTAATATCCCTTTCAAATCCACAGATTATGACACTACTAGATACAATTGCCTACAAATCTCAATTCTTTCTCAGATATGGCTTGACAATGACATTTTCTCAGGCTTGCCCTTTTTTTTTTAACTAATCTCATGCATCACTTAGGTCTTCTGCCAGTAATGTTGCTGGTGAGTGACACAAGGAGGTGACAATTCTCACACAGCTGCAAGAAGAACAGACTCTTGGAAAGATAGACTTATGTTGGTAAAACCAAGCTCCTCCTTCTGAAAGGGCAAGACAAAGAGTTTATGTCTGAGTAAGAGAAAATAAAGTCATATTAGGAGAATCACCATTTAATTGGCCTGAGTTGCATTTGCATTAGAGTGGCAAGGGTCTCCTAAGCCAGGTAGTACAGTGGCAAAGCTCTGCTCCTGTGTTCTCCAGAGGCTGATCTTGCTGCACTCTGCATCAGAAGCAGTGCAGTAAAACTCCTCTTGCACACCTCACAACACCCAGGGGAGCTCCTCTGGCATGTCCATGCCAACCTCACAACGTAATCAGAGTGGCTCAGCACAAGCTGTAGCTTTGGCACTTGCCTTGCAGATTTCCAGCTTGAGATCATAAAATTCTTGACTGACTTCACAGGTAGTCACCATCTCTAACAGAGCTTTATGAATAAGACCATTCAGGATTCTGCAGCGCATGTTACCTTCTTTCCTTGTTTTTGTCAGGTCATTCTTCATTAAAAAGTCCAACTTGTTTTGTTTATACAACTTTAAAAACAAACAAACAACACATTAAACAGTTACACACTTGTATTAGGCCACTATATACAGTTTCATGCACTTTACTAAGCATGCTCTTATTTCATTAGTGCAGCTGTGATGGCTTTATATCCTATGTATCCTATGGCTTTATGTCCTATGTATCAAGTGTTTCAATAAAGAATACTTCTGTTCACAAAATCTCTGACATTTGTGTACTACAGTCAAAGTTTCTAAAGTTTTTTTTGTGTTTTGTAGCAAGTTATGAAGTTCCACAGATCTGTTTTCTCAAATACAGCATATATTGACTGAAAAACTTTGCTTGTTTGGAAAAACAAACATTAAAAAAAAAAATCATTAAACAAAGCTCAGAAAGTCTTAATATGGATCAGTACTCAGGAGTGTGCAAGACAGCATTGGTGCTGGCAAGGATGAAAGATCAGTACAGAAGAGGAAACAGCCATGGGAAGCCAAATGGCAATCCTGCCACAGTCAGACTGGAGCCCTACTGTTTGTTCACAAAATCCTGCTATTTCTCCATTTTGAAAATGCTTCAAAGTTAGAATCAATGGCAGAAGCACAAGTCTGTTCCTCCTGGCACAAATAAACACATTGCCTTAAGAGCTCACACTTACCATCTGCGATCCCAGGGTAGGGCTGTCATACCAGAATTTCTTTCTTTTGGGAAAAGGAAAGGAAATCAGCTTTATCTTTCAGCAGATCAGAGAAATAAGGATTCCCTGTGTAATTAATATTCCACCTGCCTGAAAGCACAGCACAACACCCAGGTTTTCATGCAAGTAGCTCTCGTCACATCTGGGGTGCAGGGAACAATGCTTCCCATCCACAGCTGAAGCTGCCCATAGATGGCAAGGGGGTGGAAAAGAACAGCTCACAGGTTTTATTAGATTCATAGAATCATTAAGGTTCGAAAATAGGACTAAGGTCATTAAGTCCCACTATTAACCCAGCACTGCCAAGTCTAGCACTAAACCATGTCTCTAAGCACCACTTCCACACGTTTTCTGAACACTTCCAGAGACAGCGATTACACCACTTTCCTGGGGATCCTGTTCTATTGCTTGACCATTCTTCTCTTTCACTAAAGAAATTACTCCCAATATATAAACTGAAATGTCCCTTAGTGCAACTTGAGACCATTTCCTCTCATCCTGTCACTTGTTTCCCGGGAGAAGAGACCGATCCCCACTTGGCTCCTTTCCGGCTGTTGTAAAGAGCGATAAGGTCCCCCCTGAGCCTCCTTCTCTCCAGACTGACCACCCCCGGCTCCCTCAGCTCCTCCTCACAGCACTTCTGCTCCAGACCCTTCACCGCTGCCCTTCACCGGACACGCTCCAGCCCCTCAGTGGCTTTCCTGTACTGGAGGGCCCAGGATAGGACACAGCACTCGAGATGTGGCCTCACCGAGGCCAGAGCACAGCGGGACGATCAGTGCCCAGGTCGTGCAGGACGCACTCCTGCTGACAGAGCCAGGGCCATTGGCCTTACCCGGCCATTTGGGCTCGTGTTCAGCCGCTGCCAACGAGCTCAGATCGGCGGCTCGGGGTCGGCGTTTCTCTCTCGAGCCCCACAGCCCCTTACTGCCCTTGCCCCAGCGCCCACGACCCACCCCGGCAGGGCCCCGCACCTACTTATTCTTGCGGAGCATTTTCCGCAGCAGGTTCCTGGTGCCGCCCAGGGCTGCGGAGCTGCGCAGCGCCCGGCACCACCGCGGCACCGCGGCCACCCGGGCGCCCCACATTGCCGCCATGGCCCGGCCGCGGGGCAGGCTCCGGCCGCGGGGCANGGGCAGGGCTCGCACCCACGCAGAGCCTGTGCACAGGCTGCGCTTCGGCCGGGGCGGGAACGCGCACCCAAGGGCCGGGATTGCTGCTGGAGGGGCGGCAGGAGCCGCTCCCACAGGCCGGCTGTGATCGTGGCTGTGCCAGGCGGACCCTCTAAGACGCGATTTACACGTCCTTCAATTCGCTGCTGCACCAGCGGAGAGCTGTCAGGGGATGCGAGGGAAGTAAATGACACTGAGGCAAGACTCTGTGCTCTGGAGTTTTCCATTGAAGATTACGACAAACCAGTGCGGTTTTCCACACAGAACCGCTGCTGGGTATTTAAATAAATTAAACCTGTGCTTTAGACATTTTTATCTGCATAACACTGTGGGGTAATTACACAAAAAGTGATCGAATTACTGTTTCTGCACAGGTGGCATCAATCCTAAATGCAAGCTGCCTTAGGGCAGCACCTCACTAGGGATGGGAAGCCCCGCCAGGCCAGCCTCTATGCTTTCTGCCATTTCCTCCATCATAACCCAGCGCGTCTTCTTGGTGGCACTTCCGATGTGAGGAGTTATTATGACATTCTTCATCTTTAACAAGGGGTGATCCCTGGGAGAGGAAAAGAAATGCTCAGCTAGTTACTCAAAGCACGTTCATCTGTTACTTCATAACCTGCAGGCAGCCAGGGAAAATAATAATTAAAAATAAAGCAAAAGCTAATTGCATGACCCAAGCATATTCAGAGGAGTTCAAAGGACTGCCTAGCTTGGTGGGGCTTTATGCAACAAGTCCTCCAAATGAGTGAGTGGCTGGAACAGGATTAGGGACATGGTTTCAGCAGGACTAGTGCACATACCTCGTGTAGTCACACTAACAAAATTATGCAACTTCTCACATCCTCACAAAATTTGAAAATCACACATGCACCCTTTTGTATTTAACTTAAATACATGTCCTACCTTGGCAAAGGTTCAGGATATGTCACATCCAGAGCAGCTGCCTTAATAACTTTGTTTTGAAGGGCTTCCACCAAAGCATCCTGATCCACCACCAGACCTGGGTTACAGTAAGAAGGATACGTTTCTTTTCATATTTCTTACTGTCCTCTCAGTATTCTTTTGGGTGCAGCGGTCAGGCAAACAGCAGGGCAGGCCATGCTCACAGTGCAGAAGCAGCAGCAGAGTGTGGTGGAGTGGGAGGGAGAAGCTTGGGTGCATCAGGGAATTAGCAGCATGAAACAGAGTGCCAGGCGTCAGAGTAGGCTGTGCCACCCTAATGTGTGTGAGCAACAGCCCTGATTAAATAAATGAAAGGCTTAAGTAGCAGATATATAAATACACATGGGCTTCTAACACTCCAAGCTCACTAACATTTCAGAGGCCTGCTTTCTCGTTATTATGGGAACACTTAAATGTTTTACTGAGATATGACCATGGGTGTCTAAACTAGTAAAGAGAAAATTTATGGAAAATTTCAGAGAGACAGACTCTATATTAGAGGTTTTCTGAAGACTTATTATGCCAGCAATCCTTAATGCAGTTTTGTTTATTCTGCACCTTACCTCTGCTGATATTAATAAGAGTGGCGGTGGGTTTCATCAGCTCCAGCTCCCTCTTCCCAATCAGTTTGTGTGTCTGTGGAGTTAAGGTCACAGCCAGCAACACAAAATCTGACTGCTGGAGCAAATCATCTATCTTCTTACAGTAAACAGCTCCAACAGCACTTTCTTCTTCCTTTTTTCTGAAGGGAAAATCCCAAAATTAAACTTCAGTATCAAGAAACAAGAGAAATATCAGATCACCAGTAGCGAAAATGTTTCTTTATTGTTATCTTCGCTGTGTAGTGCAAAGCAGTTAGCTGCTTGTCTCAAACTCAGTAAAGACAAAGGTCAAGCTATTTCCCACAATAACAGGTGAACTGTACACAAATGTGCAGTACTGTAGGGATGGAAAGTAAGAAATGGGTATCACGTAAATGCACTAAATAAATGATAATAATTTCTACTTATAATGGGGATCTTTTTCCCACCCAAAAACAAGACTGATGTCTTGTGAAGATTAAGTAATATAAATAATTCAAGTGAGAATTACTGAGGAAACACACAAGACAGGGTAGGGGTTAAATCTTCCCAAATCTATGTCAGCATCAGCCTGATTGTGCTGTGCATCAGTGCTGATTCACTGAAACCACACACTGCAGGACCTGCTGGTGCACTCGATCTGTATCAGGACGAGGTTGGCTGGCTCTCATCAAATTCCCACAAAAGAATGGAATGGGCCTGATGGGAGCACAGGGGCACAGGGCACATACGCCTCATCTAGAAGAGAGCAAACAGACTGGCAAGTCTGGCCCTTTATTGGCACGTGGCTTTGGAAGGGTGAGACGTTTCTGCCTGAATCCCTGCCTCACCTAAATCACAGGAGTTAAGTCCTCCCAGTTTTCTCCTTTCCAGTCCATTGCAATGTCACCACCATGGCAGAAAGAACTTGGGAGCCCCAACTAACGGAGAGAACAGTGGGATATACCTCTCCTATTCCTCCCTGACTTTCTTTCTGTATAATTTGGGAAATTAATGACTATCTTGGAACAAGCGTATGTACTTTTCCATTTAAAATAAAGAGCACCGTAAAAAGTGAAAGCACAGCGAAAAGTACAAATAACACATAAAAGCAGTGACAAAATAGAGTTGCCACAGAGCTGCAACCAGCTTTACCTCTGATTTCTGTTGTGGTACAGTATCTTCATTTCAAAGGCTTTGGCTCTTTCAGCCACTTTATAACCAATGGTGCCCATTCCCAGGATCCCCAGAGTTGCTCCAGAAACCTCAGCCCCCAGCCAGTTAGCAGAGAAATACTCTGTGTCAGGGGAGACTGCCATCTCATGGCCTTGGAAGAGCAAAAGAAGAATTATGTAATGTAAAGGATGTTCCAGCGTCTGGTTACTCCCCCCCACACACACTTTTTATCCTAGGACAAGGCAGAAGCACAGTAGGAGCAGTAATACATTGTGATCGTGTTTCTGGACAAGAAGTGAGTAATGCTGCACTCTACACGTGACTGCTGACTGAGTTCTTTCTCAGGAGAGAAACATACCAGCCTCTCTTTGGCAGGAAAGGAGACAAGGAAGGTAAGGCCAAAGCAGCAGTAAGGCCATCCAGTTCCCAGCTTCCTTGCAGATCCACCAAGGTTGGCAGGGGAAAGAAACACAGAGCATGGTGGGCAGATTTCTGGACAGCTTGTTGATAATGACTCAGATACACGGCAGCTTGGCAAAGACAGGCCTCAAGCCTCCTTGAAAATACATTCTTTTAGTCCCCTTTCATTATAACTTGAAAAGCAGGACTGCAATGAACAATGAATAAGCGGCTGTGGGCTGAGGGAGAAGAGGCTGGCCAAAGAAGGAACAACTCTACCTTGCCAATATGCCAGTTTGAAAACAGAATGCCAGTTATTGTCAACAAGACAGATTTGTCTTAACTTCTTCCTTTCCCCCTGTTTCCCCTATTTCTAGTTTTAAGCATACTTTTGCATCAGCACACATTTTCTGCATGTTTTGAAGTCATCTTTTCTATGAAAATACTAAGACCATTTAAGTTATTACCTTCCACAAGTCTCCTGGCAGATGCCAGCAACAAAGCCATCCCCATGTCTGCAGTGTCAGTGGAGACAATAAATGGAGTATTGGACACCTTCACACCATAGCTGGAGAGGAGTTTCAGGTCCAAGTGATCTATTCCCACTCCAGCACTTGCAACTATCTTCAAGTTAGGCAAGCTCTGGAGCAGCTCTTCATTAATAGCTGGTTTGTGATACCACACATAGAGAGCCCTGATCTTTTTGCTGAGAAATGTCTTGTTTTCAAGATATTCTTTCATGGTGATGAGATGAAAACGTTTCTTCAGAAATCCAACATGGTCTTCATATACTCCAAGCCTCCCTCCTATAGAGTCAACTAGCACATAAGGCAGTTCCTGACCCTCCATGCCCTACAGAAGCAAAGAGAACCAAAAGGACGTGGTCTGAAGCGATCCATTATACCTCTTTTTCTAAAAACCAGGAATTGACTGGCTCAGTTATGTGCTTTTTTCCCATTTGATGAAGGATAAAGGCTAAAGATAACCACTCCCACATGCAGAAGTCTTTTGGGTTCTCCCTGTGTTATTCAGAAGGATGTTTAATTTCTGTTTAATCTTGTTAATAAGAAAGCATTTCTGGCATACCAAGTATGCTAACACTTAAACAAACAAGCAACCAGTTGTTACTCCTATTCAATATTCAATATTTAAAGCCAAAGTCTTGATAATTTAAGAATCTGGCCGTATGAGCAGTAAGGTATCCTTCAGTCTGCAAGTTCTGCCACTTCTGCAATTACATTAAGCAATTATCACTGGTGAGATTATCTCGGTAAAAATCTCATTTAATGTAACAGCGCTATAAATTGTCAACTATGAACTCTGGAGTTACCCACGAACATAAGTTTACCCTTTCTTTCTTCCGTCTCCTTCGGTGCTTTGCCAACTCTTCACCCTGCCGGTTCTGCAAGGAGCCGAGGCTGTGACCTGGGCTTAAAGCGGAGACCCCCTCAGCCCGCGGCAATGCTCCCGCACCGCCCCCGCAGCGCGGTGTCCCGGGAAGTTCTCCCTGCCCGCGGCGGGCAGAGCCTTTGGGACTAAAGAGGGCAGGGAGCCGGAGCGGCGGCCGCGG
>VXBQ01015228.1:14403-34151 GCA_013400175.1 Phainopepla nitens
GCCGTGCCGCCCGCACTCACCCGCCCGCCGTGCCGCCGCTCTGCGGGGCGGAGCGGGGCAGGGGCGGTGCCGGGGCACGGCCCAGGGCACCCCGATCCCCCGGGGAGCCGGGAGACAGCAACGGGAGCTCTCGAGCGGCTCTCTGTAGCAGTGTTTCTGTGCCGTTCGTGATTTCAGTATAGTCGAGATTTTGCATTGACGTCCTGCACGCTGTTTTCCATACTGCCTTTGAAAAGCAGACGCGGTCTGGTCTTTCCGCTGGTCACTCTGCGCACATGGATTAACACAGGATGAAGAGCTGTCTCTGACCGACAGACACCAGTGACAGCTCTTACTGCACACATGAAGGTTGCTTCCAACCGATATCATTCTAGGAAAACCCTCAAAAACTCTCTTTGAGAGCTAAGCAGCCGGGGCAGGCTCAGTGCTTGGACACTTGAGACATGTTATCCTAGCTACAGGCAGATCTGTGCCAATTGCCGCTGAGAATGTGTGAATTTTTCTGACAAGGTTACTTGGTCTGTATCACAGAATCACAAAATGGTTTTGGTTGGAACGAAACTTAAAGCCCATCTATTTCCAAACCCCCTGCCACAGGCAGGAACACCTTTCACTAGACCAGGTTGCTCAGAGCCCCATCCAACCTGGTCTTGAGCACTGGTAGGGATGAGGCATCCACAACTTCTCTGCACAACCTGTTCCAGTGCCTCATCATCCTCAAAGAGGACCATTTCTTTCTAATCTTCTCCATTCTACTACTTAATCTAAGCCTACTCTCCTTCAATTTAAGGCCATTCCCCTCGTCCTACCACTACTTGTGAAGAGTCCCTCTCCAGCTCTCTTGCGGTCTCCCTTTAGGTACTGTAATGTTGCTATAAGGTCTCCTCTGAGCCTTGCCTTCTCCAGGCTGAACAATGCCAACTCTCCCATTCCATCTTCACAGAAGAGGTGCTCCAGTCCATTTAGTGGCCTTCTCTGCTTCACTTCAATATGGTCCATACACAATATTCACTTCAGTAGGTCCGCATCTTTCTTGTGCTGAGGAGCCCAGGGCTGGATGCAACACTCCAGGTGGGATCCCACAAGAGCAGAGTAGAGGGGAAGAATCACCTCTCTAATCACCTCCCTCGATCTCCATACCCAGTGATGGGGACTGGGAAGTACAGCTTCAGTTCTCAGCACACAAAAGCTATTCTGAAGTGATTCCCCTGGCTGATGGTCATAATCCACTGGGGAGGATGCCTGGCTTCTGAGATCTCAGGAGCCAGGACACACCACTGCTGTGGGCATCCAGGGATATTTCTCCTTTCCCACTACAGAATAATTAGCCATAAGGTGCTGCTGTGTCTCTCCCGACTACTGTAGTGCTTTTCAAAAGAATGGATTACAAAATGCTGTCTTCTTGAATTCTGTCAAACACATTTTGATATGCTGAACATGAAGACGGTCAAGTTTAACACCAATCCTCTATAAAATTGCTACTAAAAAGAAAATATAATAACAATTCATATCAATTACACAAAAACGTAAACAGTTCTTGTTATCCTGNCTTGTGCTGAGGAGCCCAGGGCTGGATGCAACACTCCAGGTGGGATCCCACAAGAGCAGAGTAGAGGGGAAGAATCACCTCTCTAATCACCTCCCTCGATCTCCATACCCAGTGATGGGGACTGGGAAGTACAGCTTCAGTTCTCAGCACACAAAAGCTATTCTGAAGTGATTCCCCTGGCTGATGGTCATAATCCACTGGGGAGGATGCCTGGCTTCTGAGATCTCAGGAGCCAGGACACACCACTGCTGTGGGCATCCAGGGATATTTCTCCTTTCCCACTACAGAATAATTAGCCATAAGGTGCTGCTGTGTCTCTCCCGACTACTGTAGTGCTTTTCAAAAGAATGGATTACAAAATGCTGTCTTCTTGAATTCTGTCAAACACATTTAGATATGCTGAACATGAAGACGGTCAAGTTTAACACCAATCCTCTATAAAATTGCTACTAAAAAGAAAATATAATAACAATTCATATCAATTACACAAAAACGTAAACAGTTCTTGTTATCCTGGTGATGATTTTTGAATGCCAGTTGCTTACAGGAATGTCAAACAGTTAAACTTTAAAGCAAAAATTAAGTAACTAGAAATATGGATTTACAGCATGTTAACTGGATTCTTAGTTAAGTTTATCTGCATTTTCTTACTTAAAAAAAAAAAAAACAACAAGCATAAAATGATTACACAAGTTTCCAAACTACTTTGGTGATAAGATGTAATGAGTAAGCTTTTAACTTACTGCTCATCTGAGATCGATGGACCCTTGTAAAGTCCCTGTCAAAGATACAAGTCTGAGGAAGGAGGCCTAGCACATTTTAGTCTTGAAGGTAAAGAAAAACCTTTGGAAGGGCAACACAGTAGTTTTTGCCTTTGTATATCAAATCCACGAATTTGAATGAACAAAATGAAGGAGGAATTAGTCAGAGGAGCCAAAAAAAAGTAACAGTCAAAGGAATGTTACTCCAAGCAAAAATCCAGGATATACGTATCAAAAGTCAAGAAAATGGGTGTGTTATGTGGTTAGATGTGGAGAGAATGTTTTCAAAGCTTTTCTGTGCAACTTCAACATCCTATTTTCAAGCCATAGATTAGGAGCTGATACATCCCTGCAGAAGATATATCTGTTGAGCATCATATGTGAAAGAAGTTGCCAATTTCACGAGTGCACTATCATGTTCTAAGTATATTTAATTTGTAGACTACCTTATAGACCTCTGTGCAATGTGTTAAGCTGAATTCCATTGTGTGCACATTGTTGCTGTGTGCCAGTTTTCCCTTACAGAAAGGGATTTGATGTACCAGCATTGTACAGAGCACTTTGAAATGAGCGTGGTCTGTGGGTACGTAGAGAGAAGTATTGCATCATCTGTGGACTTCATCCCCACCATTAAATATTGCTGTTGGTGTCCATGTAATCCTGCAGGGTGAGCTGATGACTGCAGTGTTAATAAGGTGCTTGCATATTAGTTGTTTCTTAGCATTAGGCTTTTGAAGTATTGCATTACCCTAAAAGACTTTTGTACAATGTAATGCACACATTTCCCTGGTGGGTTCTACAGACTAGCTTAAGCATGAAGCTGGATAAAGACACACATTTCCTATGTCTACATTAAGTTTTATAAGGCAGTGTTATATGTGAACAGGATTTGCAGGACAAAAAAAAAAAAAAAAAAGCTGAGGAAGGAAATCTGTATGCATGAGCTTGTTGTTTCAGGCAAGGCCAAACCAAGTGATGCATTTGTTTTCAGTGACTATAAACCATCATAAAGTGTTATGTGGTATCAGCCTGTCTAGTTGTTGTAGGTAAGGCCAGCTTTCCCAGTAGACTTCTGCATCAGCACTTTATTCCAGATCATGTACTTGTTGCACATCAAAATATTTCAAAAAACCTGAACCAATTGAGTGAACTATAATGGATCATCACTTCTCTCATGTGGCCACTGCATTTTTGGACCCACTTTCAGTAATCATGAGATTGAATGTATTGTGTGTAAACCAACTCATCACTCCAGTGACTGACAGTGTTTTCCCCTCTAAAGCACTCCACTGGCAGGGAGCACTTCTGAAACTAATCAGCCCAGATTCTTCAAATATCTGCAAATGTAGGAGTAAAAACTCCAAGCAAATGCCAAACACGTACAATTGTTTAAGTAGAAGTGAAGTACTGCACCTGATTTTGTTTGCTTCTTCACCTCTCGAGAAAAGTTTGCAAGTGCAAAAACCTTGTGTGTTTTTTGCAGTTTTAGGATATTGATCTAAGACTAGGCTATTTTTTTTTTCCTCTTTTCTATTTTATGGTATAGTAACTTTGTTTATCAGCTCTGTAATTTATTGCTTAGCCTTTTATTTTTAAATAAATTTAACTTATTTTTAAAGGTTATACATGTGACAATGAAGGTGTACTGGGCACCCGTACCCCAGAGAGCAGGGAGGTCCCTGGGGCAGTCTTGCAATTCTTGACAGCCAATTTGCTGTGCCTAAAAAGCTGCAATGTCTTGTTTCCTGGAGCTGCAAGAGTTGGTAACATCATCATACATTAAAGTGATGGGAGTAAGTGCATTTTGGCAAGCACAGGTGACAAGAACCTGCTAGACAAAGGCTCTGTAAAGATGCATAAGGCTCCAAGCAAAATCCTGGCTGCACTTAATGGCAACTCTGCTACAAATTTTACTGATAAATAATCGTACTATTCATAAAGGCACACTACATAACAAAAGGCATAGCACTGCCACTCTGTGTGTTGGTTTATTTGTCTTTTGGACTTGCATTAGAGAACGGAAAGTATATAAAAACAACTGAGAGGATGGCAAACTGTTTCCTTCCAAGCTTTAGTGAGGTGTATGGACATTCTTGTGTTTAAAAAGATCTTTAGAGCTGATGTGGAGGGGAAAGATAAGAATAAAAAGAGAAAGATAAGAATAAAAAGAGGTGAGATTTCCTTTCACACATCAGCTGGGGAGCACTTCATTGGGTAGGGGGAGACCACTCAGGGCTGCTAGTATGTTTTCAACTGCTTCCTCTGTTATCATGAAGGTGGCCTTGTCTGTTTTAATGCCGAGGTGAGGTGTTATAATGACGTTCTTTAATTTTAACAATGGATGATCTCTGGAAGAAAAGAAAAAAGAGTTAACTATTGTAGTTCATCTAAATAAAGAGGAGTCTTACTTTAGTTTTTGCACTGCATTTAATTTGATACAACTTTACAAGTCCCATTTAGACCCAGAGAACCTGACCACCTATACTGAAGTAATTTTGGACTGTAATGGGACATGCAAAGCATGCTTCATAGCAGCTCTTTTTTCCAGAAACACACTTCTGCCAAGAGACAGCAATTTGAACTATGTCAGAAGAGAGGATTAAGCCCTCCTGACACATTTACCCTACACAATAGTCTGAGCTGTAGTTATTTGCACACAGGCACATCAGGAGCAAACTCCTCACCACCTAAAATGCAGTTAACTCCAAAAGGCACCATCCTGCTACAGTGGTCTTTTTAGAGGAGCTAAGCAGTGTCTGGCCCCAAGAGGTTTGCAGTACTTCAGCCTTGTATTGTGGAAAGAAGCCTGTGGGCAAGGACATCTCCGGGCAATGCAGCAGTCTTAGGCCTCAAGTAGCTCCCAGCCATTAAAATTGGCACTTTCTAATAAAGCAATTTGCAAGTGAAGCACTGCTGCAGCTTCACAGGGTGATTCTAAGGACCGGCTTTAATGCTTTCCCTGCCTCCGGCCCTTTCCTGCCTCCCAGGCTTGCCTTTGGTCTGTTATCAGCCCCAACATCTGGGCTGCATCCCATTCGTATTCATGGCACTTTTATCCAAACTCATGCCAGGGGCAGGGGAGGCAACTTCCTGCCTGCTGCAGGGATGCCTCTGGCCTCAGCAGGGCTCACCCATCCTTCCCCAGAAATAAGCAGAGATGGCAACCTGGGCAGTGGCTCCGGGGAGGTGACATCCAAAGCCGCGGCCCTGATAACACCGGACTGCAGAGCTGCCACCAGCGCCTCTTGGTCAACTACTGCACCTGGCGTGGAATAAGAGTGCCTCTGGTGCCCCTTGCAGGTGAAGAGCAGAGAGCAAAGAGAGAAGGGAAGGGGAGAGGGAGGAATTCCCGGCATGCCCGCTCATCCTCGGCAGGTGCTCCAGCTGTGCTGGATGCAGGAGCTGGACCACGCCGCGAGGCCAGCCAAGGGATCTGGACGGTACCTCGGCTGATGTTAATGAGGGTAGCTGCGCGTTTCATCAGCTCCAGCTCTCTTTTCCCGATCAGCTTGTGTGTCTGAGGTGTCAGGCTCACCACCAGCATCACAAAATCTGCCTGCTGGAGCAAGCTGTCTATCTTTTTGCAGTAAGTGGCACCGACAGCTTGCTCCTCTTGCACTTGCCTAGTGGGGAAAAAAGCATTTTAGTCATGGAAACATTTTCTTCAATGATATCACCAGTGACACACAAACCAAAGAATCTGATTATCACATCCACATAGCAAACAGGTGGCTAACAAAGGCGAATTTACTCTCAGCTTGGTGTTTAGATCCTTCCGGAAAGCTTCAAGCCCTACAGCACAGGATGGATTGCATGCCTGCCTCTCAGCCACTCCAGTGCAGAGTCCCAAGAGCTTCTATGAAGTCTGCAAATGAATAAAGGCTGAGTACTGAGGCAGATGGCAGCACACAGTCCATTCTCCAGGATCCCCTGTGCACCTCAAAGGATGCAGCCACTGCTCAAACCAGAGGAGTGGTATTCACCAGAACTCACCCATGCAAGCTCTGGGCATGGCAGTGGTCCGCATCCTGCTGGCACTCCCAGTAAGCCTGTCATTTTTTTACGAGTGAAATCAGCAAGGCAGCTCTTTGCCAGGCCCCTGGCTGCCCCAGGACTTTCAAATAAAGTGTTCAGCAGAAAAAATTACCAGAGTAGAGAGATTTTTAGTTTTAACTTTTCACAGTGCAGAAGAATACTTGCCATTTCTCATGTTCTTTGTAAATTTAACTGTCTGAACTTTGGGAAACAAAGAAGCAATGGTACGGGATCATGTGTACAATCTTCTGCTTTTGGTTGCAAGAGAAGGGCTTTAAGTTATCTCCTCCCTAATCTAGAAATAAAGAGGTCACACTAAGAAAATAACTTCAACGTAACTTTGACCCATGTCTCTCCTAACAAATGCACTTCACTGGTTTTTTTTTCAGGTCAACTTACAGAGAGTAAGCGGGAAAAGAACAGACTGGAACTGCAGACAGTCTTGCAGCACACAGAGTGCATCTTGGTTCAGCACACAAGCTGGAAGTTTAAGTGTACTTTAAATATTCTTTAGGCTTTTAATTTCTGTTGCACTGTGCATTGATCATTCATCACAGCAATCTTACATAAATATTACTTTAAAGACTAAAAAATATTAAACAGAGGGAGTCGAGGATGATACACATAAAAAAAAAGAATAAAGGGATTTGTACCTTTTAAATTTTTTTTGTGGCCTATGTGAAGAAATTCTGAAATTTCTTGTGAAGAAATTCTGAAAGATCTTAAGGAGTACTTTCTTTTAAATGTGAGTTTGTTCAGCTGTTTTCTGAAGAAACAGGAATGCCAAGCAGGGCTAAAAATTCCTGGCCTCATTCACCCTTGTGATTTGCCTAGGGCTAGCTAAAGCAGTGACCCTCCTCCTGCGGTCTGTTTACGTGGAAAATCCCTGAAAGCCACATCCTAGCACTGCAGCTTCTCCCTTCAGTCACAGAGGAGTAAAGCTCTCTCAGGGTTGGTCAAAGTTCATAGCAGTAAATATTTATTCTGCTCATTATCTGCACCTTGCCTGATTGCAAAGGCCTCGAGTTGTTCATGGGGGTCTTGCTCACTTTAAATTGAAGAGCCCCTGTGCTGAATGTCTAACAAGGTTCAGATTCCCAGATACACAAGCTAGGAGGGGCCAGAAATAAAGGGTGAAATCCAGTTAAATACTTGTTAAAATTCCTACTGGCTTGAGAAGAAACAAGGTTTTCTCAAGAACAGCTCTCAATCATACTGTGCCAAGTATATGCTTCCTAGTTTCCAGCCACTGTTTCAAAAATATCCCTCCTGAACTTCAAAATATGGGGAAAAAGATGAACAACAAATAGAGTAACGTTGTCACTACAGTACAATGTGATAGGAATAAAAAAGTATAAACTTGATTTCCATTTTTCTGCAGGAAACCTTGAAATTTCTAATATTAAACTTAAGTTTCCAAGTGTTTTATCATTAAGTAACTCTTTACACTGATTTCAGGCAGCCATTCTTTTTTTTTCTTTTGTTTTAGTCTTGGCCCTATTCCCTCATTTCTTGCTATATTTCTGACATAATTCCTTGAAAAGAAAATACTGCTTGTCTGCAAGAGTTTCTGCTGCAATTAGGGTCAAGACATATCTTTACCTCCGTGTCCTGTTGTGGTACAAAATGTTCATTTCAAATGCTTTGGCTCTCAGAGCAATCTTATACCCAATGCTGCCCATGCCAATGATCCCCAGAGTAGCTCCAGTAACTTTAACTCCCAGAATATCAGGTTCACAGTACTCTACACTTGGAGAAATGGAAATGTTATGGACTGCAAGAAAAACACAAAAATATGAGAAATGAATGTGGTGCAACACGAAGGAACAAAGCAAAAGAGTCTGGACTTGTGTCACTATAGCATACTTCTGATGGTTACAATCACATGATTTTGTAATGTCCTAGGTAACTCCCTAATGTTCCCTGATATTCCAATTCCAATATGATATTCCAATTTATTCTCACCATACTACAAAAAGCCTTTTGATATAATCTCTCCAAAAACATTTTTACGGCTTTAGACTCATGAAAATATTGCCCTGTTCCTCATCAACAATCAAAATAATTATTGTCAATAACGCAGAGTTTGAAGATGTCACATGGAGAACAACACCAGATATTGGGTTTCCTCTTCACATCTGCCACTGTCCTTGGAAAGAAAACTGTGACTTCTTTAAAAATCACAACTTGGTAATTTCTGTAATTACCTGCTAAACCTGCACAATTCTGGATAGTTCTACAACACATAAAATACAGTTATATACACAGTGTCAGCACTGCTAGCAAGGTGACAGCCTTTTGATATTTCAATCTTCTGATATTGCCAGCTTTCCTAAAATACAAGCAGAATATTGTGGAAGGATATTACTCAGGAAAAAGCTCAGTCATGTCAGGACAGAGCTGTCAGAAATGCCACTAGGGATAGTTTAAGTAGATGGGAACAAGAAATTAATCTTCCTTTTAATCTGTCTCCCTTTTGTGAGGTAGAAACAGACTTAGAGGGACACAAACCCCCTTTGAGTTTCTATGAATCCTGTGGTACAGATAGCAAGTCAAAGTCAGGTAAATGTAAAAGGATATATCTGAAGGATTTTTTCCTGAAGAAGGAGGCATTCTAACCAAGTCAAGGGTAGTTCTATTTGGCAAAATAGCAAGAAAAAATTGTTTATGAACCTAGAAAGAATGCTATTAATAAAAACTGGAGTAGGCTGCTTTATTTGCTATCTAATGCCCCTTAAATGCCCCAATTCTGCACCAATTCATTTCAGTCTAATATGCCCATGCCTCAGCCTTTTGGGTCCCTTCTAACTCAGGATCTTCCATGATTCTATATAACCTTGTTCTGCCCCATTGTTGCCTCCCACACTGATTTCTTCTGCCAGCCTGTGACTTCATTGATCATCTGATCTTTGGCATCTCCCAATTTTAGTCACAGCACTGTAACACCATCACGTTTTATTTATACCTGGATGAAATATATGTTATGTATATCTGTGTATTGTGGAATAATTTAAGGATACCTATTATACATAAAATATATGAAAATACCTATTCTGTTTGTCAAGCCAACATACTTACATTTTCACATTTCATGTAAAACCATGTGCACTTACAGGTAACTCTAAGAAAAGTCAAATTAATGGCAGGTAAATCTTGTATGATTTTTAGAAGCCACAAAAGAATTGAGATGTTACCTTCCACTAGTCTTCTAGCAGATGCTAGCAGCAAAGCCATCCCAGTATCTGCTGTGCTGCTGGAAACAGCACGTGGAGCATTGGCCATCTTCACACCAAAGCTAGCTACAAGCTTCAGATCCAGGTGATCCATCCCCACTCCCGAATTCGCAATCACTTTCAAGTTTGGCAGGCTCTGGAGGAGCTCTTTGTCAACGACTGGTTTGTGCCACCACAAATATATTGCTTGGATCTTTTTACCTACATTCTTTCTGTTTTCAAGAAATTCCTTCATGGTGATGAGGTGGAAATGTTTCTTCAGGAATGGTACATGGCTATGGAGTATACCAAGTATGCCACCAATTTCATTTACCAAAAGCCAAGGTAGTTCTCCTCCTTCCATGATCTGCACAAAGAAGAAAGACACAAAGTGTCAGAAGAAAGACATGTTATTATTTCCAGACATTTTAAAGAATACTGCCATGTCCTGTTTCATGACATTTATTTTATGACATCTATAAACCACATAAGAAGATAAGAAAACCAAGACAAGCAAGCAGCTCTTTTAAATATGCTAGCAATTATACACACAGGTGCCCACACACACACAGAGGCGTTCTCACAATCAATCTGAACAAGTCCTGTCCTCGTGACCTAAGATTTCGTATTACTGCTACCCATGCTCAAAGCACAATACTTTTCATTAATTACTTCGTTTCAGATCATGAGTAGTCTGCAGTAAATAGTGCAATAAATATCCTTTGCTACCGTGAAATCACGAAGTACCCTGTCTAAGTAATTTAGAAAAATGTTGGCCCAAATCTCTGTCATGAAAATAAATTGCACAGCTCCATCGTGAACTTTGAGTTTTCAGGTTAATTTTTAAATGGAGAGATTTTTGCAGCCACCTGTCCTGAAGAGACCCCAGTGACTGCAGAGCCTTTTCATGAGCCTACTGTAAATTACCAGAATAACAAAATAATATATGCTTAGGCAAGAGCTTTCCAAGAAGGACATGCACACTCTAAATTGTTCGTTTTGGGTTTTTTTATTTTTTTTTCCCAGAATCCCTGACCACCTGGTTTTGGTCCCAAGGTCTGTGAATTGACAGTTATTTTGGGGTTTTTTGACAGACTATTTATAGCTACTTTTGATTTTCTATAGCAATTTTGGGAAGAGCAGTGGGGAGAGTGTTCAAGGGTTGAAGATCTTGGAATAGCAATCCTGTAGCAATTCTGTTGCCATGTTAGTATTATTTCACTATTTCCAACGGAATTTCTAACTCTTGCCCTGTCTACACTTTCTGTGCTAGAGCTTCATTTTACCATCCCTTCAGGGAGCCTGACCATGTTGCAAAATAATGGAAAGCCTTCTTGACTTTATGGAGGTGACAAGCACTTTATTGAATTTTCTGAATTTCTTGATTGCTAATAGGAAAGAGAATGTAAGAAAAAGCTTGGCCCTGGGCTGCAAGTCAGGACTGATGACTAATTTTGCTTTAGGTTATGCCCTCACCCATGTGATTTCAATGGTAATTCTACATTTCCTTCATGGGCAGTCAAGATAAAAGCATCATTTTTTGTCTCCATGGAGGAAATAAATCTCTTGGAATTTACTTTGGTTTTCAAAGGATCGTCTCATGAAAAATAAAGACACTTTTTCAACAATTGGCTGTGTTTTAACATATAGATGATGTAGGGCTCTTCTTAAATTAGAAAACCTTCGGCCTCTGATCACTTCAAAGAACATTTCTTCTGTGTTTTCATATAAAACTAGAATATTGGAATATGGGCTGTAAAGTGTTTCAGGATACAGTCAAATTTCTGCAGGGAATCAATGCTCATTCATCTTCAACAGATTTGAGAGCGTTACACTGCTGGGTGCACTTGCCTATCATTATGTAGCAGCAAGAACTGGGAACAAAACACTGGTATTCACTGGAACAGACTGAAGATCTCAAAATGCCTAACTGCTCAGTTAAAATCTTCAAACAAATCTCTTTTATTAGTTTCACTTTATTTTTTGGAATTGCAAGTAACAGAACAGATCAAATCTGACAGTTTTGCAGCATCATGATGAGCAGTGCAGGAACAGACTGGGGTTTTTTTCGGCTTAGAAGGGGTAAGAAATAGTGCCTTCCCGTACACAGGAGATTTAGCGGCATCATCTGGCACTCATCATTTGGGAAACACTTCACTTGGAATGGGTTGGCCATTAAGAACAGCCAGGATGTTTGCTATTGCTTCTTCTGCCATCATACGGATGGCTTGGACTGTCGCGGTCCCAATGTGCGGGGTTATAATGACATTATTCAGGTTTAGTAAAGGATGATCTCTGGAAGAAACAGAAAGAACAGAATGTATTACACAGGGAACTCACTCTGCTGCTATCCCATGCTAGCTGTGAAGAACTGAACCTCAGGAAACAGCAATGGCACATTCAGATCAAAGCACAGAATGAGCACAAAGCTGTGGGACGCTTGCTTACACATTTCTTCCTCCTCTCTATCCATCTCGCTCATTGCCTGGCCCACGAGTCAGGCTGGCAAAAGAGATGGAAAAGGAGAATAACTTGTTGTTTATTTATGATAGTGGAAGACAGGCTGAGGTTTTGCCCTTACAAAATGAGTCTCTCCGTGGAGATCAAAATTATGAGCGCACTTTGAACACAGTTTAAAACATTTCAGATTAACAGAATGGGAAACAAGTTTCTTTACCTTGGCAGAGGCTCAGGGTATGTCACGTCCAGAGCTGCAGCCCTAATAACCTTATTCTGGAGAGCTTCTACCAATGCATCTTGATCAATAACTGCACCTGCATTGAAATGAAATCTTGGTATCCTGATGAGTTAATGAACACATTTTTACCTATGAAGGGGGGGGAAGGTCTCCAGGGTCAAGTGAGAAAAACTAGAGGATCTTCATCTTGTTAGAAAATAGAATGCCTTTTTAATAATCATTAACCAAACAAATCAAAGATTTTATTTATTAATCTTTAATTACAGGATGATAATGGTCCACTGCATAAGGTTTTTCCTGGGATGAAACCAGTTGCAGTCTTTTCCTCATTTTGACACTTCCTCTATTATTATAGAGAAATAATTTAATCTCTGCAGGTTTTCCACTCTTTTATCTCTGCTTTGTCTACTGAAACAATAATCTCTCTCATATGCTTGTTCAGTGCCAATAGATCTGTCATCCCATGTGAGGCTTCCTTTCTACACTGCTGTTCCAAATGTTACTTAATGTTTTCCCTTGTACCCTGCTCTCCCTCACTGATGATAAATCTTTCAGTTATTTCCCCTAAAACCCGCTGTCTCTAGAATAAGGCTAGAGAGACCATCTGCTGAGCATCTCTAATTTCCATAGGACCTTTGAAGACACAGCATATGATCCACATAAATCACCCATTTGTAGACTGCCAGCTACTTCATGACTCAAACAACAGAGGGATATCACAGACTGAAGTTGGAGAGGGCAATGTCAACACAATCAGACAAAACACAGCCTTAAGTGTGGAGGCACAAACAGTGAATCCAGATCCTCCTACCTCGGCTGATGTTTATTAGAGTAGCTGTGGGTTTCATCAGCCCCAACTCCTTTTTCCCAATCAGTTTGCGAGTCTCAGGAGTCAGGTTCACAACCAACATAACAAAGTCAGATTGCTGCAGCAAGTCTTCCATCTTTGCACAGTAGTGGGCACCAACAGCCTCTTCCTCCTCCTTTCTTCTGAAGGAAAAACGCACAGATCCCCAAACTGACACAACTATTTCTAACTGAGTTGAACAATCAGTCAGTCCTAGGAGGGTTTCAGAAAGCACAGAAACTGAGGGGTTTGAGACCAGCATAAAGGATAAGTCATTGATAGGCACAGATGGTGGAATGGATGCAGAAAGGGCTAGAGGGAGCAAGAGGCTACAGGAGTGGTGGGACACTGGAGGAGTGATGTGTGTGTGAAAGCAAAGTACACAGGCAATATGAGGTTAGGAGGCTGGGGATGCAGTCAGACCCTCTCTTCTCCCCTCTGTCTATGCCAATTCCTGTGGAGCCTCTCCTTGCCTGACATGCCAGTTAGGAGTTGTGGTTGAAAAGAAATGAAGTGTGAAAGAAAGAGAACTACAAATCCATGAGAAATTAAGACCTTTGTCACTGGTGTCAGTGTGATGAGTGACATGGCTAGGCTGAGGAAGACTGGCTGGGAGGAGCAGGGATGCTGCCAGAAGCCTGAAGAAGAGTCTGACAGGACAGGGGACACCAGAAGGGCACAAGACCTGGTTTGCTGGGACAACATCTCCCGAATGCTTACATGGCCCTTGTTTCAAACTGCTAGTGGCTAACCAGGGCAGGGCAAGTTCAGGGGGAACAGCTTCCTGAGGGGAGCAGGAGGGAGCCAAAGTGAGGAGGTGGTGGCACAACAGTGCTTGTCACGCTGCTTACAACTGCCACAAGTGCACAGGAAGGCTGGGGACAGAGCAGAGCTGTGCCTTCCGTCACTGCCCCTGGACAATTAAATGCAGAAACCAGATGTCTTTACCTCCGGTTTCTGTTATGGTACAGGATCCTCATGTTGAAGGCTCTGGCTCTCTGAGCCACTTTATATCCAATGCTGCCCATCCCAATGATCCCAAGTGTCGCTCTGGTTACTTCCACTCCCAGCCAGTCAACAGCAAAGTGCTTCGTGTCTGGAGACACAGCAATCTGGCAGCCTGCATGTAAATACATGTTGAATGGGGACGAGTCAGCCAGAAACATAGGCCTGGGGGAAAGAAAAGGTTTATCATCATCACAGCACTGGGGCTCTGGAGCATCCCTTACAAAACACCTCTGTTGGTTTTGACCAGTTTATATAAGGGCCTGGATAGTGCCAATTCCTGCACCCAGGCCTGAAGCCAGTAACACAGTGGGATCCTGGCTGGGTACTGCGCTGGAAGGAAGGGCTCCTTGAGGAATTAACTCTTCCACAGCTGATTTGTTTTTTTGGAAGTTCAAAAAGAGATTCTTTGAAACTATCCTGCAAGCACTGACTTCACTTTTTTTTTTTAATCTGAAGTAAATCTCTCCATTTTTCTCCTGGATCACAACCCAAAGCAGCCCCCCTGCTTGAGTAGGGGTGAAGGTTTCAAATTCCAGCTCATCCAGGGATCTCTGTGAGCTTTTATACAAAGAACATGAGGTTCAAAAAGATGCAATAGTGAGAAAACATAATGGGGAGAGATGTTATTTTATGCTCAGGGGTGGAGTAGCAGTGACAAGAAGACCATGAGACCCTGAAGACAGAGCTGGCTTCTTGTGGAAGTTTCTACTGACACCTTCCTTCCCCAGAAAGGCATTGCATATCAAGGAAGTGGGGAAAGAACCTGCTTTTAAGGACACAAACTAATGGTGGTACTACCTATAACAGCTTTGTCAAAAGAATTTTTATCTATTTCAAAAATAATGCTGATGCTCATCAGGAAATACAACCCATTGGTTTAGACAAACTCATCACAGAGGCAGGAAAAAGAAGAATTTATACTAATTACTGCTCTGGAGTTGGAGATGTGGCCACTAACACTTTGTATCTTCCTGCAGCTCCTAATGCTTCTTTTCAAGGGGAAATGGAAAGTGGTGACATTCAGTTTGGATGCACTGTGTATTCAGTTTTTACAGCAATAAACAACCCACCCAGTGAACAGCCAGAGAAGAATTAAGCCCCAGACATTATTCCAAATAGGATATCACAAGACTTTCAAGCGCATAATTTAGACAAAAGCCTTACCCTTGTCACTGTTGCCCTAAAAAGAAGTGAGACATAGGAGAAGTAGATGCCTCTGAAAGTTAAGGCCTCTGAAAATTTTTCTCCGTAAAAGCATCCCAAATATTGATTCAGGAAGATCATCTCTATCACAGCAAAAGCGAGGCATGCCAAAGAAGGACCAAGAAAATTTAAAGCATTACCTTCCACTAGTCTTCTGGCAGAGGCCAGCATCAAGGCCATTCCTATGTCTGCCGTCGGGTCCGACACGGCGTGAGGGGTGTTGGTCACTTTTACACCAAAGCTCGAGATCATTTTCAAGTCTAAGTGATCCACTCCAACCCCAGAGTTTCCAATTACCTTTAAATTAGGCAGGCTTTCTAGAAGCTCACGGTCAATAGTTGGCCTGCAATCAAACACAAAAACAGATTGGATTTTTTTGCTCATTTCTTCTTTGTTTCCAAGAAATTCCTTCATGGTGATAAGGTGAAAGTGTTTCTTCAAAAGCACTGCAAGGTCTTCCAGCACGCCATGAGTTCCTCCTATATCCAGAACCAAAATAGCCGGCAACTCTTCTTCTGCCATGACCTGCAACAGGGGAATAGAGCAAATATTCCTTTGTTTAGGAGAACACCCTGAAAGGAGCAATGATGTTCCTTTAAAAGCTATCATTTAAATTCACATGTGTAGATCAGGAAACCCATGGAACTCAATAGTGCTTTTAATCCACAGTCACTTGGTACTGGTGTGGTATGTCAGACAACTTCCAAGTACTTTTACCAAGTGCTGATTTAGACTATCCAAGGAATATCCACACTCTTACATCCAAACACAGTCCTACAAGCTGCTCTTCTCAAAGAGTTTCATTTTAGTCCTGGATCAATACTGATTTAATACAAAACCTAGTAGCTTTTCTGGTAGCTTACTCACCGATGCCTTTCTATAAGCAGTGCTATGAAACAGAGGCTGCTACAAATTTACTCCAAGTTTCTTGTCTGTTGGTCATGGCTGGTGAAGCCACAGGCAATGTAGGGTGGCACTGAGGCCCAGATGGGTCTGACAAACATCTGTCAGGGATGGTTTAGGTCTAGTAAATTTGCACGATGAAGGGCCACCCTTGGATAGCTGTTAGACTGCTTGCCTTCAGTGTTTTAAATATTCAAATCCGTACCTGAACTTACCTCACACAAAATTTAGCACATCCAAGCCTATATGCTGAGCCAGTGAGGAAGAGCACTAGAGGTGATACCACTGATAACACAGTCCTTCATGCTAGAACTTTCCCCTGCCCTCAGAGTTTTGAGCTCAGTCCTCTCTACAGCACTCCTGCAAGTGCACTCTGCAATAAGATAGGGGCTCCACACACAACCAAACACCCAATTAAAGTCCCTGTTGGCAAAAATGGTTGTTGAAGATTTCCTGTTAGCTGTGCCTAACTTCCTACAGTTCTTTTTGCAGTGCTCCACTGACTTTCGGTCTCCATCCCATTCTATGTCCCAGACTTGCAGCCAGGAAACCTGATGTTGTGCTGCCTGAATCAGAGCAATTTTCCACAGCAGTATGCTGATATATTCTGGGCACACAGTGCTGGCCAGCTGTGTCCTGCTGCTTCACTCCTCTCACCAAAGCCTTCGGTGAGTAATCAGAACTCAAACCTGTGACAAGAAGGTGTCAATGTAGATTGGAAGTTTTTGTCAACCATATTTACCCTTGTCCTGAGCAAACTCAACCATGTCTATTAAATGGTTACAATCTCGGCACCTGTACTGCTGTTTTATCCTGACCTTGATGTGCATTTCTGCCTCAGTTTCAGTCTGCTGCTGTACATGGGCTTGAAGGGGCCTCCATGCTAGGACAGGTCTGCAATTCACCACAATGTCTCTGATAATACTATCTGGTTCTCAACAGCAGCAAACAAAGCAATGAGATGAACAGTGCAACCAAATTGCAAAGGAAGACCATGTTTTTGTATACATCTCATCTTTTTTTGCCAGCTGAAATTGTCAGCACCATGTGGTTGTCAAAACTGTGCAAATTTCCTCAGGTGTATTCTGCATTTCTTAAGAATATCACACAACATTACTAGGATAAACTAGATTTGCGTTCCAGAATGAATGATGCATAGAATAAAAGAGGAGTTGATGTCATATTGTGATGGTGTTGTCCAGCTTCATTAATGATCAGAACCTGGTAATCCTGGATGGCAGCTAAACCTTATGCTGTTAAGTGGGGAAAAATAGGCACCAGACATGATCCAGTGACTAGCAGATGCCAGTGAGGCAGCACTGTATCACTCCATTTGCTTTCATCACCACCTCCTACCTCATTACAATACACCACATGTGATGGGCAGAGCCAGACTAGCTTTCACTTTGGAAGCACTTCCTACACTTCACAAGCAGAAAGGTGACCCCTGAGGAAGCCTCTAGCTACAAACAAACCAGCTGGTGCACTAGAGACAGGCTAGTGGCATGTTGATGGATCTTTTCATGATCAAACACCATGCCAGCTATGTTTGAGGCACATGTGACCTGCACACGCCTGCAGCACTGGTACAACAGCTGGCGTTCTGCTTGTCCCAGGTACAATCTTAAAAAAATCACACTGATAGCAGGAAACTAAAAACACTTAAAGGAACCTCACAGAAGGAAGGGGGCTCTCCAGATACCAACCTTGGTCCCAGCAGTTATTGTTCGTCTTCCAGCACTACGTGGGCGCGTCGTGTACCTCTGTTTGCAAATCACACTTTTGTGACAGCGATGTCCATGAGAAGCAATAACTGGATGAACAAATTTGTAAGCCAAATTGGACTGGCCAGACATCAAAGGAATCAGATTCAAAAGACTCATTGCTTTGCTCCTGAACATAATTATTCAGTTAACAGATGTCTTGTCCAATGTGCTAAATGTAACACCTGTTAAGGATACGACAATTTTGGTTTTGGACTAATATCGTCTGCAGTATCATCCAGTCCCTTTTTTTTTTTTTTTTTTTTCTATTTTAAGTTGTCTCTTCTCCTTTTGTATTCACATAAGACTATATGCTTCCATGCAGGTAAACAGTCATGATCATACGTAAATCATTGATATAAGGTAAGTGTACTAAGGTAAATGTTCTGGTCCTGGCATTGCAGAGAAAACTTTGAAAATATGACTTAGGTTGAGACAACAGGGCAAATAAGAAGGCCTACGTTTAAGTAGTAACTTCAGTGCTAACTGAAGCTGGCCTTATTTCATCTGTAGAGCTTGACTCACTCCTTACTCACAGATTTGTTGGCTGGCACTCCTGTATATCACCTCGGACTTAACAAAATCATAGCAAAACAAACCTACGTCATTTTTTTTAGATCAGTTTCCAATTACAGTTAACAGCCTGCGTTATCCAGGATCAGTTCCTCCCACTAACTTCCAAAGTTACTTCTAACTCTAAAGAAGAAGACGGATTACCTGAACAACAACCAGAGCGCTAACCAGGGCTGGTTTTCCCCTGACGACGCGCCTTTCACAGCTCGCTCCCGCCGCAGCTGAAGAGCCGGGGGCCGGGCACACTCGCTCCCGCCCGGCCCCGCTCGCCCAACCCCGCCCTGCCGGGCACCGCCGGCCCCGGGCTGGCGGCTTCCAGGGGAGCTGGGGCGCGGGGATCACCGGCCCCGCTGCCTCTCCTTCCCTCCTCCCTCTCCTTCTCCCGCCGCCGGATGGCCTAAAGGGGCGATAAAGGAAAACGAGGACTTGGATTGTTTTTGGAGAGCTCAGCAATTGTGGGGCAAAGTTATTTGCCACGAATTCACGTTGTTCCCCGCAGGCCAAGCTGCAGCTCGTGTGGAGTTTTTATAGCGGGAATTCTGCTTTTCTCCCTGCCTGCCGCAAGCTAGCCTTTTAAATGAGTGTCTGCTGTGGAACTGAGGAAACAGATTGGTCTGGGCAGGCCTAGGGCAATGGCCAGCTCGGTTCTGGAACCCAGCGCTGGAATGTGCCGGTTTCGCTGCTGACCGCTCCCACGGGAAGGTTTGCCCAGAGCGCTCCCGCAGCGGCATTCGGATGGCCAGAGCCATGGGAGAGCTCCTGGAACCCCGGTGCGAGCCCGGCAGTGCAGCTGCCACGGCAGGGCCGGGGCTGGGGCATGAAAATTGTCATTGCTGTGGGTGAATACGCTGAGAACACCTTCCACAACCTGCAGGTGCAATAGCACAGAATCACAGAATGGTTGGGCTGGAAGGGCCCTTAAGGATCACCGAGACCCAGCCCCCCTGCCATGGGCAGGGACACCTTTCACTGGAGCAGGCTGCTCAGAGCGCCGTCCAACCTGACCTTGAACTCTTCCGGGAATGGGGCACTCGCAGCTGCTCCGAGCATATCTCCTTGATCAAATCCCCGGAGGTACAGGGAATTACTAACATCACAGCGGCAAGCAACAGCGAGTCGGAGATCTGGGCTCTGACCACCTCAGTTTCGTGCTCCCCGTGCTAGCCGGCAGCACCGATCCCCACGGCACGGCTCCG
>VXBQ01015230.1:0-15522 GCA_013400175.1 Phainopepla nitens
TTCATCCCCAGCCTGTGTTGATATTGGGGTGCAGCACTTTGATCCTGTAAAACCCCACAATGTTCCCATGGGCCACTTCTCCAGCTGGCCTAGGTGCCTCTGGATGGCATCCCATCCTTCAGGCGTGTCAACTGTCACCACTCAGCTCAGTGTCATCTGCAAATTTGCTGAGGGTGCAACAGGGCTGTTCCAAAATGTTTAATAGGAGATTAGATATCACTTTATTTACGTATTTACTAATAGCCATGAACAAAACACAACACAGGATGATATGAGAGATAAAACAACAGTCATGAGGAGAAAGAAAAAAAAAAAAGCATACCGAAGTGTAAACTACCAGATGTAAAACACAAGCAAAAGACAAAAAGGACAAAGGCTGATGTTCTAAATCTGAGGGGCTGATCAAACCCAATTTCACTCATGCTTGGGCTTCCAGTGGGTCTCTCAAGTGATGGGGACGTACACACAGGGCACAGAGCCCCTGCAGTAGCTTCACTGAAAAAAAATGCAATGTAAGAAAACAATCTTGTCAACTGTTATTATCATATACAAGAATATAGGAGTTTTGACCAAATCTAGAGATCACAGGGGAAAATAGAAGTCATTACAACACACAGGCAACAATATACCCAAACCCACATTTTAAGTTACACTTGGTTATGGTTTTTTGTTGCTTTCTTAGACAGGATCCAGAAAGACAGATGGTTCTAACAAACACCACATAGAACAACACCACTACCACTGTAGTGCCACATAGAATGCTTGTAAATATGGAGAACATAACAAGTTACAAGAAACACAAAATCTAAATATTTAGTTGAAAGGGAATACAGAAAAGTAGTAGAAAAAGGTACCACTGTAATCTTTTCATTATTAAACTTTTTTCCAAATTATGCCTATGACAAATGAAAGTATTTAAAAAAATGAGACATACATGATGAAAAAGTATTTATGAACTAATAAAAAAATACTTGTTTACTATTTGATAACATGACAGTTTTGAGAGCCCATAATGTAGCCATGAGAGAAGTAAATACTGTGATAACAGCAAAACTACTTGAGCCTTTCTACAAATTGCTATCAAGATCCAATCTAGTCATTTCCCTCAGATTAATTCAAAACCAGGAGAGCTGCAGAAAAGAGTAAAAGTTCTGCAAGAGAGTATTCCCAAAACGCTGGCTATGGTAAAACACAGAAGAGGTCACAGGCAATTGCAGCTCTCTAGAAATAAAGTTAACCAGAATATACACAAGGCTATTAAAAGACAAAGCTGACCTAGTAACACAAGCACCACTGCAATGGGAATTTGGAAAGGAATACAAACAGTTTAGGAAATATTCTGCTGCATAGCAGTCTGACGGCAAAAGATGGATTCAGTCACCCAGTGCCCTCTTCTGTTTTAGTCCTAAAAAAAGGCTCGAGTGTATCATGTAGAAAAACAAAACAAACTCTCTTTGCATTTTATTAATAAACCAGTTCATTAGTTGAAGCCCACCACATGATTCTTGATTGCTTAGATTTGGTAATACTTACACTACAAATTTGATATACAAACCATTAAAATTTATACATGCTCACCCACATAATTCCTAAAGGCTTGTAACTGAAACAGCAAGATCAAAACTCTGCATTTTTTCTTCATTGTGCGTTTAATAAAGGTTACATAAACCTTTCTGCAAAGGACAGAAACAAGGAGAAACCTTTATAGAATGAAATTACATGGAGTTAAATTTATTTTCTAGAAGTAATAAATATATCTGCCTTCTCCTAATTTGCTGTCCCTGAGGAGTCAGTAACATATCGGCCATCTGCCCTTTATGAGAAAACACCTGTAGGAGATGGTACAATGGCTTGCATCATTGGGCTACAGCTACTTTAACTATTTATTACCTCAATAATTAGAATGGTTGGCTTTTAAGACTATGGTTGTACTTGCCATAAAATAAAAAGGAACAAAGAGAGCATGTGACCAAGCACAAGCATTCAACCAAGTCAAAGAGTAGTAAGCACAGTCTGTTCAATTATTTGTAGCATTGGGAAGACTTAGTTAATAGTTTAAAAAACAAAAAAGAAAATCACAAAAACCACCATGACTTAAATACTAGCAAGGGTTTTTTTTCATTCCAACCCAATGACCCAGCCCACTTTAGAAGACCAATTTGTCAGCAGAAGAGAGGGAAATTAAGTCATTCATTTCCTGCTATTAGTACTATTAGCAGGCAGAATGGTGCCCTACGTTGCTCAGGGGAGTTTAATAGGTAAAGGTTTACACTGCACACTTTACTGTTTGGAATAGTAACACAGTTTAACAGATTAGGTAGGAAGTTTGTATAACTCACCGAGGGTGATGCTGCCTGCTGCTGAGTGCTGTCACTCACTCCTCTCCAGCCCCTGCCCCATGGCTGTCCCAAGCTAAGCTGCTTGTTTTCAGCTTAAGAAACAGGGCATGTAGATGAGCGAGTGACAGGCACTTGGGATTACACTCAGGTGTCAATTTGACAATTATGAAGTTAATACTACTAAGGAGAGAGGTATCCCCAGTTCCTCATTCTTTAGTACCAGCCCAGGCACGGTAATTGGTTTCAGGATTCTCAAACCAGTAAGTTGAGTTCCCTTGGATCTCTCTTTGCCATCTCAGGTCTGGCACACATCCTTCCCTATTATCCTTCCTACCTTTCGGCACTATAATGAGGAGGAGGAAGACGACGTGATTAACCATAGATCGTTTTCTTCCATGAGGTGAAACAGAGAAATTGTAGCTCTTGCATACCTCTGAGACCAAGTCCTTTTTCAGCCTTCACCCACACCCTGAATGCCATGAGTTACAAATAGGTGAATGAACTCTTCTTGCTATTAAAGCTTTCAAAACACCCCACCATAACAAACATGCCTGCCTGATGCTGTCACCAAAAACAGAATTGCACAGACTGCAGCAACTACTGAATTAAAACAGTTGAAAGAGAAGCAGTAGACCCATCAACATTACCTAATATAAGTGGGGTTTTTCCACTTCCACTTAATAATTTCTATTACAAGATTCTTCTGGTGAGTGTATTTTAAGGTTAAAATGCCCTTTTTTCCCCCACTGTTCATCATTCTGTGTGCCAAGCATATTATTGTCCTTCTGCAACTCTGAACTGACACCAATTCTGTAAGACATTTAATATAAAAGTCCCCTTGCATTTGTGAAAGGAGTTCAGAAGTTGGAATAAAACTAGACAGAAAACCTTGACCAGAATTTTGAGAAAATAAATAAGGGCGAGCAACATTTCAGAGGGTATAATTAAAGCTTCATCTTCTGGGGACCAACAATTTGGGATTTCTGAGAAACCCTTTGCAGCGATAACTTATTGCTCAATTTGGGTGGTACAAAGTATTGTTTCTCCCACTTTCCCTCCTCCTCCCACCAGCTCTGGGCTATCCAAAGTGACCCAGAAGAATTTAGAATGGTTGCAAGTTGTGTTAAACCCATGATTCCTAGCTGAGCATCTTCAGTGTACTAAGCATTAAGCTATGATAAAAAGATGAGAGAGGAATGGATCAGGAGAAGTATCTATACAGGCCTACACTACTGAGAAAAAATAGAAGCTGCGCACTTAAAAACTTTCTGGACAAGTCACAGAAATGTCAATTTGATCATAAACGTGAGTTAAAATATTACTTAGAAACATTTGTTCAACCACAATGAAACCAAACCCAACCTAATTTACTTGCATCCCCTTTGATAAACACCTAAGATGACAGAGAAGCAGAGCTGCCTCACAAGTAACTCCAGCACCAGTCAGCATTCAATAAGCCCATCCCAATGAAAAAGACTGGAAAATCCTCAATATTTTATTTGAAGATGAAAGAACTACTTCCCCAATTTATCCCCTTTTTTTTTTCTATTGAATATATTTGCTGCCAATTAAGCTTTTCAATTTGGTCCTCTTATTCATAAGAAATGAGTGAAGGGGAAAATCAATTACAATTAGGAAAATAGCAACTTTATTTCCTCAGCTCTCTACTTCTCATGCTCCACAGCAGTTACACAGTTTGAAAAACATTACTAAGATGTTTGCTCTGTTGAGCTATAAATAAGTTCCTTTGAAAGAAGGAAGGAGAGATGGATCTGTAAATTCCAAGTTCAGTGCCCACAAATGAGACTAGGCACACAATTACAAACTTAGAAAAGCTAGCATAGATAAAGTTATAGTTAAAATACTAAGCTGCTAATAAAAGCCCAGATCTGTAATAAGCGGAGTCTATAGATCCAACGTGAGAAATGTACAAGGAATATAATTCAGACTCATTCACTAAGTTCAGACACCAGCTGATCCTAACAAATATAGAGATTTTACTGGCTTGAGATTTTTTTTTTTGAAACTAGAGAACCAAAAAAACAAAGCCAAAGCCTGACAGTCAGAGCTATCCATATCTGTCAAACAAGGCTCAAAAATAGCTGGTGGTTCTGCCAGAGAAGTTTGTTTCTGATATATGTTCTTTTGCCATTCTTCCAGCAGCACCCAAACAGGATTTCCTGTATTAAACTCATTTTTCAGCATTAAATAGCATGCACAGAGAACCCAGCTCTAAAAATATTAACATTAAGAGCGCAGTGCTTATCCTTTGCATAGCTACTGAGTGATGAGTCCCATTACCTGGAATTAGTACTTCTAAAGGAAAAATATGAGCCCTCTTTTGCCCCAGGTTTCACTATGATTGGAAAAAGTCGAAATGTTTTTGTTGAGTTAATTTAAAAATAACGACTATTACTACAGGCAAAAGCTCCAAGAAGTGCAGGAAGGGAGAAACCTGCGCTGTTGGCCTATCTGGGCACTCCAGATATCTCCACCACTGTTTGGTGGAATCACAACTCCCCAGTTCCACCAGCTGCTGCTTTAGACGTAAGGACAAAATCCATTTAGGGAACTGAACAAGATCATACTTGAACATATTGATTCGGTGTTAGGATAATTTCTGTACACCATCTTTTTCTGTTGTGTAGAAGTTGTCATTTGCTGTAGCAAACAAAAGACTACAATTGCTTTTAAGGAAAGAGTAGCTTAAGCTGATTTGGGAAGTGATACCTCTTTCACTACCAAACAATTACCATTTATTATCTATAACCTTCCTTGCAGTCAAAGATGAATCCTATGTATTCACACTTCATAAATACAGCAACAGTTGCACCCAGGAGCTGGTCCCACACAGCAGCTGTGCTGTAAAACTGAATCAGAAATTAAGCACCAAAAAGGCTGCCCACAGCATCAGCTGGCACATCCTCCACAAGCACATGCACACTGGCTGCCTCTACAGCACAGCTCTGGCCACCTCGTGCCACCAAGCAGCTGGTGAGTCACCTGCTTTATCACGTCCTCTGCAGCAAACCCTCTCTGTGCAGTATCTCATTAAAAACTGATCTCTAAACATTCTGATTCCATTCATTTTCCTTCCCCTTTTTCATTAATTCTATAAGCACTTCTTTGTCCACCACTCTTCTCTCTAGAGTTTTCCAAATTCCAGGCCAGAAAACTCACAAGTCATCTTAACCACCGTTCTCTTCTTTCCTTCCCTCCATTAAATTATTGAAATACAACAGATAAGCATCCAGTGAAGTCAGTCCTCACTCTGCCTCCTTTAATTTCCAACTCAGAATGAGGAGGTTTAGGAGCACCTTACCAGGACCATCAGCTAGGTTACAACAAGCATTAAAAGTTAGAGGGTGAAAGCTCGTAAAGGGTTATGACGAGAAGGTGAGAAGCAGAACAGGTCTAAGTGAGACTGAGCAGGAACTAGACAAGCCCTTGAAGGCTGCCTTCAGGAAGGTTACAGACCAGCAGAAATATCTTTGGCAGCAACTCATTCGAGGGAGACAGGAATTAGTGCTCATTTTTGGTTTACTCTGTAGAAATTAATTTTCCTTCATCCACCCTCTTCCAACAGCCCTGCCAGAAAATCACACTGTGTAAAAGATACATTTGATACACTGAAATATATTGTTACAAGGGTTTGTTTTACCTTCCTTACTACATTATAACATGTTCCAACAATTCTCCAACACTCTGAGATTCCAGGGCGATCCTAATACCCCATAACAAACCTGTGTCCATCCCAATGCTACAGCCAGATTTCCAGTTTCAGGTTCACATCTTTTGCCAGCACTCATACCACCCCAGTCTTCCTCAATCATGATGGATATTTGGTAATCAGTTCTTGACTATGACATTATTTGGACTATATATATTTTTTGGGAAAAAGAAAAGTTTTGTTGTTTGAAAAAATTACACAATTTGAGCTAAGATGAAGCCATAAGACAGAATATAAACATTCCCTAAAGTAACCTATAGCTTCTAGAATATCCATACTCCTGTAATGATCCACATTTTGTCTAAGCACACTGAAGTCCTCGACTGTTGGGTTTCTCCACCAGATAGGACAAGCATGCATCATTTTCATTTATTTTCAGAGAGAAAACACTATAAGGAAATGTTTGCCATTAAATTATTCTCCATTTGGCATTTAGATTGCATAGCATTCTGAGGTTTAAAGAACTAAACTGAAAGAACAGAATAAAAGAACTTGTTCTTCTTGAAAGATAAGTCTTTGCCACTAAAAAACTGAAGAGTTCCCATCTGCAAACATCTCTCTTCCTGCTTGGTGAATCTCCTCTAAATCTTCAAGAAAACAAAACTGATTTTTTTTTAAAGTAGATATCCATTGGATATTTTTTATATGATCAACAGGATGCATTTTTATTTGGAACTGCACAAAAAATATGGGGATGTAGTCACTATTTTTAGACATGCCACAGCAACATGGAAATATTTTCATGACAATGAAAGCCAAAAAGTTAAGATATCTGACTAATGACCTTTAATGAACTCTCAAGTTCCCTTGGAACGTGCATTACACACATTATTTTGTTTGGGGTAAAATATCTCACTTTCTCAGTGAAAATCAAGTATTTATTTTTACAATATTTTGTATAAAACAAGGCCATGAAATCAAGCTACAGACTTGACACACCTTATTATAAACCCTTGCAGGTCATTGCCCACAATATCCACTACAGAAGCAGAGGGGGAAAAAACTCCTTAAAGGACAAGTTTTGGGAAGAGAGAAGCTCAGAGGTTAGGGTGATAGATGGCACATGCCAAGAAATACATATAAAATTTATATATTCAAGAATCACTATAGTGTTGGAAAGCATCTGAGAAAGGTATATAGATCCTATCACCAAGTTCAAGCATTACGACATCTCAATTAAAATAACAGAACTGCAAGGTAAATTAATTCACAAGGTCAGGACCAAAGAAGGCTATCTTTTTATGCCTCATTTAATTATCCAACAAAAACTGTACACACATCCTTCTTCCTAACAATATTGTGTTTAATACAGTGGCATAATCACACCACACGGCTCAAGAAGCCTTACTACAAGTACTTATTAAAAATTCTTGTCTATGTTTTCAAATTAATTAGCCAGTAATGGTTTTAAGTCAATCTGAAGCTTGTCTACGGAGAAATTGCAAGAGAATTTATGCACTTCAGTGTATTTAAAATATTTCTGAACATGCATATAAGGAGTATCAAGAACATTCTGTAACATCAGAAACACTTGCAGGATGCAGCATAGCCCTTCCAGTAGAGAAGGACACTGGCAATTCAAGAGCTCTGTTTAACAGGGTGGTTCCACTTAGAAGGTCTTGCACCTGGGAAAATGGCAAAATTAAGAAACACATACAATAAAATATTTCAGTACTATAAAAATTTCAGCTAAGGCTCCTAAACTATCAAGTATAGGGAAGATGCCATAAGAAAGGCCTTTTTCATCAGGTCACTATCAACAGAGTTAAGGCTTTTACTTTTGCAGGTTAAGAGCTCCTTGTCTGTCATTGAGACTTGTTAACTTGTTATTTAATTACACTCTAATATTGAACTTTTACTGTTTTTTCTCCCACAATATTACTTTCTAGCTTCTTTAAGAGTTGAGACAATGGAAGTATCACAAAAAAAAAAATCCATCTGAAAGAGATTACTAGGATTGATAACTTTGCCATTACTAGGCAGTACCATAAAGATATTATAGCAAGTTAATAAGCCCTGAGCACAAGAATATATTTGCATACTTATTTTACAGTGTTTACTTCCTTCCTATTTGCTACACAAGTGAGCTGGCATTACTTCTTGCAATTAAATCCTGCATTTTAAATAACAGCATAAAATTGCATATATTCCAGCAAACACAAGCCAGGCCTCTCCCGAAGCCACAAAGACCACTTTTCTCCTGTCAGTCACTTGTCCAATATGCAAAGCAAAGCTGTCAGTCAGTTACCATCCCTGACAGCATAATTGCTGAAGAGAACGTGAAAAACATGAGGAGGGTTGGGACCAAAAGAGATACCAGCAACATTCCTCCTTGCACACTCTAGTACTAATTTAGGATTCTGCTTCATTAAGATTCCTTTCCAGTCACTATTAGAGCAAAACAAGGAATCCACAGAGAAAGGTTGAGAAGGCCTTAAAAAAAAGCCAGCACTGCCAAAAAAGTTTGGTTGCCCCACTGCTGCTCATTTCAAAAGCAAGCAGCAGCATCATTCACCAATAGATGCCTCATCTTCCAGGAGCTGGTTTGTCTTCACCAATAGCTCCAAGATTCTGCTTTCTAACTTCTCCCCTGGTCCACACTCCCCTCTCTCAGCTTGAGCATACGTGCAAGTTTTCCTCTGTGAATGCCTAACTACATCTCACGAAATGAATGGCATCTTTCTTCTCATTTCCCTGCTGCCAATTGAGTATTCCATCTGCAAAACTTGTTAGAAAAATTTTCAGGTGTCTGTCTCATGTGAAATAATACCACCCCTCGTAGTACTCGAGTAAATATTTAAGTTCATTAAAGTTATTTAACAGCTACACAGCACAGAGAAGGAGGAATTTTTCTGGACTCATGATCTCCACATGACTTTCTGCAAATCAAGATGGAACAGAAGTGACATTTTTGACTACTGGGAGGCAGCCATTCCTTACAGGAGCCAAAAGTACCTTTTCTTTTCAGTCTATGCAGACTGAAAGTCCAGCTTTTACCAATGCAAGCATAAATAAAAAATGCTGGTGCATACTACACCATTTATTATGGTTTTTTTAATAACTCAAACCCCTGTTCCAAATTCCTAATTCAAAATTTTAAAGAAGAAAATAAAAACAGAGACTCTCTATAGCCATATCCCGCACCAGGCTTTGCAACTATTTTAGTAGCTGTGATCTAGAAAAAACATTTAACACGTTGAAAAAAAATATTTTGAAAATTTTATAAATATCATTGACTTGCACTTGACTAATTCTTGCCCTTGAAAATATCAGGCATTTATTCTCTACTATTAAAATTTTATATTCGCTGAAGAATTTCTGGTCTTCTTACACAAGGTTATTTATATTCCACTTCCTGAAATGGAAATTCAAAGTTTCCTGAGATAAAAATGTTCGTGACTCACTGCAGGGGTTTTGCAAGACACATCCCTTTAAATCTGAGCAAGTCAGGCGGTCTGGGCAGCTTATATAAATCTGAAGAAAAACATTTTCTTCAGGTTCCACCAGCACGCCCATTTCTAGAGTTCTATTTTCAATCCAGCACAACTCATGCTTTGATAGGGACAGCACAGAAATAAAGGATGTTGTCTGAGTAATTTTAGGTGTTGCAAAAATTGATAATTTAGAAATACTATAGAGTTATATTCTAGATATAAGGAAGAATTTTTTTTTTTTTTTTTTTTAATGATGAGGCCAGCAAATGACTGGCACAAGTTGTCCAAAGGAGTGGTAGATGCCCCTTCCTTGGACACACTCCAGGTCAGGATGGCCAACCTGACCTAGCTGAAGATGGCCTTGCTCTTTGCCCAGCTGGACAAAATGACCTTTAAAGATCCCCTCCAAACAGCAAACCATTACATGATTTTTTGGGGGCTAAAAAAAATTTCAGGTGGCAACAGAGAGAAAGTGAACTTGCAACACCCGAAAGAAGCAACAGAAGCAATTTTGGTTCATGTTCTCCCTTTTCCTCTTCTGTGGAAACACAGAAAGAGGTTTTAATAGATGAAAATTTTGCAGCTTAGTTTAAAATATAATAAATTAATTCCAATTGCCTCAGTTGCATTTTCAGAAAAACCTTTTGCTAGTATATTTGCAACAAATGAAACTTATAAAAGTGAAACACCTCATAAGCAAACTCCACTAGTTCAGACAACTTAAGAAGCTGCTGTATGACTAAATAAAGTATATTTCTCTGCTTAGCAGAGGGAAGGAATTTCCCCTCCCAATGCCCTAAAGGCTTTTGATGCATTTTTTTCCTTTTCACAGAAGAAATGATTAATAGCAATGGCTTAAATCCAGTGTACAGTTTTGGCAGCTGCTGATGGACCGCTCCATCTACTTGCTGCTCCCTCTTTGCTACGCTCAACACGTGCTGCTAAATGCATGCTGTCAAAAGTGCTAAAATGATTCACTTTTAAATGTGGTAAATCTAGATAGTGACTACTTGAAGAAGTCATTTCTTAACTCCAGGTGTGGAAAACAAACAAACATTTTTCCTGTCAAATATGGCATGTCAGCTTTCAAAGTATATAAAAAGAACCATCAGGTAAAAAAAAAAAAGTTGTAACTTTTTCCACTGTCTGCAGAGCAACATGTAATTAAACAAATTACAAACCTTCCTGTGAGCAACCCAGCCATGAAAAACAAGCTCTTTCGACTACTGGAAGTCTATTTTTTGCCTCCACAGTTTACACAAGTAGCATTGTCTCTAAAATTACTGTTTAGCCATGGTGGAAAAAGATCTGTTTTCAGATTACCAAAATAAAACTTCTCTCTCGAGTACAGTTTGGAACCAAGAATTAGGAAAAACTTTACTTAAGAGATTTATGTATTTAAGAACATTATGCCATGATTTTTGTTTCAATCCCTTGCATGCAATAGAGTCTTTCAGAGAACAAGAGCATCCCAAACACAAATATAGATGCTACTCCCAACACTTCAAGATCATTTAAAGTCAAATAAATGCTTGGCTGTCTTAAGATAACAAGGAGCACATTTCATTTCCAATAGCAACCAAAGGTTGAGTCTTTGTCAGGTTTTAGAATATGTTCCTGTACAGAAATAAGGCAGCCTATAAGTTTTACTGTAAAAGAACAAAATGGAGATAATGGGTATCTTGAAGTGTTATTTATTTTCTTCAGACTTTCAAGTTTTATTTGATGTATTAATTTTTAATGTTGCTCATGTTTTGAAGCAGTGCTAGCAGTGTATCCAATGCCAGCACCAATAATTTCCTTCTGTTTTCTTTTGGTTTGCCTGGTTTTAAGTAAAGAAATAAAAATGTAATTATTCCATCTAAGGACATTTCATTGAAATTGGAAGCTCTTGCTTGTTTTAATTGACATTAGCAGTGTTCATTTCAATTTCAAATTGGCATAACTAGTTTTTAACCAACAAAAAAATTTAAGTATTTAAATACCTTAAACCACTACTTGCAGGTACTATATTGTCAATGAAAGTGGGACAAAAATATTAACTAGCTCTCAATTTTCTCTCTACAAGCACTGCTTGGCAGCCAAGCATAAATGTAGAGAAAGGTTGCTTTTCTTATTAATTCACTTAAAGTATGTCTGGTCTCCCCATAGGAAAATTTTATCCTCTTCCTCAAACCATACAATCATGGATCTGTGGATTCCCCTCTCTCCCCTTACAACAGCAGCACTTCTCTTTGAAAGAGATGCCAGACAAGCAAAATCAGAAATAATACTACAAAAGGCCCAGACAATCCATGCTCCTGCTCATCCTCCTGAAATACAGTCATTATTCCAAGCTTTACTTTTAAGTCAGCCTGCCTAATGGTTTCATACAGCAATATTTAGCACTTTAGCATTCTTCCCTCACCCTTTTTGCTCTCCAAACTTGGTTTGCAGTGAGTTGCACCATGTTTTTGTAACCTATCAGAAAGTTATAGGATTGTTTCCTGCATGAATAGCAGCGTAGTGAGATGAGGTATACCTACTGACACCACAGACATCCAAAAATTAGCTTAATTAGCTAACAGTCATTTAATTAGTCATTAATTAGCTTAACAGTCACTTAATTCATTGGTGAAGTAATAGTTGTACAGAAAGAGAGCAAGGAGACTGCAAATACTCCACTACGTTTTATTAAAATGAAAGCTGTTATTATCACACCTACACTCTCTCTCTCCAGGCAGGTCTATAAAAGTAACAGACTGCAAAGCAGTCAAACCTAGCTGACACAAGTGGAGACATTTGCAAAAGCTGCTTTGCCAGTACAGTTATGACTCTTCTCAGAACAAAGTGAGTATTTGGTGATACAACACCATCAGGAGAATTTTTGCTCGTGTGAAAACTGATCAGAGCATAAGCTAGACTGGTGCCATTGTACAGGACAGCATCACTGACATTCCTCTTCCTTCTGAGCATCTCAGTCCAGCCATGAGAGACTCCCACAACCTGCATGTAATTTATATATGACATTAGAGACTATTAAATCCGTGCATGAACAGCTTTGCCAGTACAGGTAATTTAAATCATGGAGATGCTCAAATCCAATTACAGTTAAAGCACATTTCTACCTGAATCTGAATGAAAACAACAAATAGTGGAGAGAAGAAAAAAAAGGTAGAAATAAGCTAAAAATTTGGTCATATTGAAGAAGTTCTTCACACAATTTTTTGAAATGAAAGATATTCACGTACTTCCTTCTGTAAATGAAAATTAATAAGGTTACCTTAAAACTTATCTCAGTTGTATTTAAGCAAAAACATGGGATGAATCGCTATAAAATGAAGTCTACTTCTTTCTACTTATATAACCTCCCTCTGAAAGTTAGTTTCTTCTGCCACTACAGTAAATGAAACAATATGTCTTTCTAAAGAACCACAGATCAAGTGCCAAGTGCTGGAGGGGACAGTTAACAGAGGCAGAAAAAGAAGGTACCTGGAAACATGCACCACTTACTGTGACCTCCTATCCTCCTCTACTTCATTCCTTTTCCTGTACTTCTCATCTGGGGCTTAGCCTTTAAAAACCACCAACCTCTTAAAAAGACATTGTTCTGGTAAAGTGGTTAATATTCATCTACTACATGTGAAAATGTCACATACAGTAGTACCTACTCTGCTGGCTGTTAGGCTGCTTCTGGCAAGCATCACTGCACCTCATTATTTAACAACTTCCCCAGCATTCAGAAACTGTCTGGGCTAGTGGACTGAAGGTTATTAACATTTTAAAATGCCTGCAGCTAATATTTCCAAGTTGTCCAAGACAGCAATTATTGCCCGCATTATAGTTAAATATTAGCACTTGGTCATATGATGTAATCCAACATGTATTTTCAAGCTGAACTTTACATTTATTTTGCATACAAACACTTTTCGCCCCTAAATATGCCATGTTAAATTCCTCTTAAGAGAAACAGGACAAAATATTGGTATCAAATTACTTTTCTTGGGTTTGGATAATGGGGAATATTTCCTTCGGAAGAAAAGGTCACATTAACATGGAAAAACACTAATTGTATACAGAATGCATTCTACAGAGTTACAGGATGCTCTCTTCATTCTGAAGTGGGGGAAAGAATTACAGATGGTTATTTCAATAAAAGCCTTCCACAGACAGCAGCACAGGGATGCTCAGGTTGATGCACAGCACCTCATCTAGGCAAGAGAAGAACATCCACCTCCATTAGCAACACCCACGTCTATAGGCACAGCTCAACTCAACCAGCATAACTATGATAAAAAAACTCTCCCTCTCTCTAGTCAGAGAAAAGGGTCAGAGTTACCTGAAACTGTAGCAGGTTCCCTAACAAAAGTCTGCTCAAGTCTCCCTGATTGCAAAGATAGTTTCACTAATAATAATTTTTTGTCATTATCAAGATTAACTGGTGTAAAGTTTTTCTTTCACTCTCCCAGTTTTGCTTATTTTTACAGATTAACCACGGAGAACTAAGAACCAACATAAACATAGGTTGTAACTGAATTAGTTGCCCAAGAATGTGATTCTTACAGCTTCATCTACCAAGTCAAACTGTAGGACCTGGAAAATACACGAAAAATAATGTTCTCCTGGGTGCATTTCTCCTGAAAATAAGTGCACATGGGTGGCAGACAGACACCACACAGGGTTAGATAAAGCCATTGTGGCATTTTAAAATTAATTTGTAAATGACTCAGGTAATTTAAAGAGCCATAAGGTCCCTCGGAACAGCAGCCTGCCACCAAAAAGCCTTAAAGATCTGTCTTCTGAAATAGGCAACATCTTTCAGCTGTCCACAGGCTACCAATTACAGACAAGTCATAATACAGAAACACCAGAAGATTTTTTTTTTCTCTACATTGCTATCACTGGAAGTATTGTAAGTTCCAGAGATGCTCAAAGGAGCTGGACACAAAAATACACACCAGAGTTTATTTATAAGAAGCCAAATTATCTGGAAAAGAGCACTGAAGTCTTTTGCTTGATAGCTCAGCTCTAATGGCAGTAGACAGCAAAGCAGCCTGGCATAAAAATATTTGTTTACACATGCAAAAGTATATCTTCACCTTCCACTCTAAGTTTACACTGACTAGTAAAGTATTTCTTAGTATCTAAATCCACAATTTTTCCCACCTCTACTTTGTCAAACAAGCAGCAGCTCACAGAAAATCCAAGAGACAAAGCTTTATTTCTCAAAACTATTTGGAAATCCAACTAAATACCTCCAGGGTTCCACTAAAAATTAATAATACTTGATTCTAGATGCCACCTATACTTTTAAAGCTGGAATATGACATTTGAATAATTTACATGCCAGCTGATTTTCCAGATTACATCTTTAACAGACATGAGGAAAGATTGACACAGTGCTACCCACAATTCCAAATACGAAATAATGATTTGGAAAGTACATCCTAATTCTTACAGTCATTTAAGGTATTTCACAGTCCTCCCACGCAAAGTGGAGAAGTTTTGTTTCCTTTCTTAAAGACATACTTTATTTGTTCAAACTGAGCATGATTATGAAATGCTAGATCTGTATTAATAGTTACTATAACTCATACTAACTGAGCATAGCATCATGAGAACAGAACAACAAAAAACCCTCCACAACTGAACATACAGAGCATATTCCTGCTGTTTCAAACATGCCGTGCTGCCAAGCAATACCATTTCAGTGTAGCTGTGTTAGTTCCAGTTGCCCTAACACATTTATTCATAATGCAAAATAAAACAAAACCAAAGAAACCGCACACACCCCACAGGACAGAAAGGTCATTTTCTTTATTTTAACCAAGTGCAAACAGATGTTTGAATTGAGTTTTTTCTTAATATAAACACAATCAGAAAAACCATTTCTAAAGTATGTAATTTCAGAATTGTGTTGTTGTTACTGGGAACTTCATTTTTTAATAAAAAGCAAATGTAAACTACAAACTATTGATTAAATAGCAATTTCATAAGTAACAAGCTAAGAAGGAAAAAAAAAGGGATTTTTTTTTTTTTT
>VXBQ01015230.1:15544-31119 GCA_013400175.1 Phainopepla nitens
TATTAATTTCAGCATACCAAGAGATGTCAGGGCAATTGCTAAACCACCCTTCAGTTTTGGCACTACATGGGATTTATAAATTCCATATAGCTTTTAGGCTGAAGGAGGAATCTGTCCATAAGCAGCAAGTACGCTTTAGTGCTTATGACAGGCTGAATTCCTTTTACCCCTTAAAGCATTTTTCTTGCATTGTTCATTACCAAAATGAATAATGTTGCAATTTTAGAAAGCTGAGTCCTAGCAGCACAAACCAATTAGAAAGCAAGTTCCAAACACAGAAAGCCTGCAACTATGAAGAGAATAAGAAGAGTTAGAGAAAATAAAAAGAATGAGAAGAGTAACCGAGGGGGAAAAAATAAAAATTACAGTTGCTAATAACTGGGAGATTCTCAGCTGGAGAAAGGAAAAAAGCCTTCTGTTCATCAAGGAACAAAATTGAGTGATGGTGGTATAATATGGAAGCTGCAACACACAAAAGATGATCCATTGTGTGAGGGATGATCTATTAACTAGTGCAACATTTTTACCGTATCTGGCTTCTTATCAGGTCACTGTCTCACATCTATCTGGAAGATTCTCACTATTTTCTTTATCTGTCTCAGATCAAAAGACAATTTTCTGGCTAGCAGGTGGTCTCACACATCACGTATTTACACATAGAGATCCTTTTTGTGGTTTTTCTTCTTTTCTCTTTTTTGTTTGTTGGTTGGTTAGTTTGGAGTTTTTTAATTACAGTAAAAACCTTTAGCAAGATCTTCACAGAAGATTTTCTCTTGAGAAGATTAATTAAAATGGTAAATTAATCCCCCAGGAATAATTTCCTTTTAATATTGTCAAAGTAAAGAATTTATAAATGAATTAAGTTGGAATCTATTTGAAGAGCTATTGCATGTGTTTGTCCCTGAACAGCAGGCTCCTAACTAAAATTTTCTAAATGACTCATGATTGCAGCATCTCCAAGTTTTGTAAGTGTACTCTGAGCAGGTTCTCCTTCCAGAGCAGCTGCAATGCAGGCATTGCAGGGCCATGCTATCCTTAGAGCTGGAATTTGCTGAAATGACTCAACGCCAAGGAGCCGCTGCTGAACACTGCGGTGCTGCCTGCAGACCACCACGGCTGATGGCCTGTCACTGGAGGCCATCATAGATCATCTACACACACTGCTTTGTCATTTCTCACTCCTTACAGACACCATTTTATCATTTTCTTCTGGAGAAAAAAAAATACAAACCCACACATCCATCTTGAAAGACAAATGTCCGTTCTGATGTTTTAGACAGCAGATACTAAATTAAGAAACTGAGTAGCAGATGCAAAAAGGATCATCTTCAGCACACAACATGTAACCTCTTGCCTTACTTTAAAGCTACAAAATCCACTCATTAAATGGAATACAAAATCACTCATTTTAACATGCAACTGAGTTCCAGTGGTTTCAAGGCCAACTTTCAGCAGACAGCTAAATACCTGAAAAGATGCTTACCTGCTTACAGCTGGAAGACAAGACAGAAGTTAGGCAGATGTTAAAGGGGTTTTTTGTCATAACTGTAGGTCCCTGTTATTTTAAACAGTTAGCATCAGAAATACAAGAAGAACATGAAAACAGCCTAATTTTTATGGTGACCACTTGAAAACAAAAGAAAAGTCTTAAAAATAAAAAGTAACTCTCTGTCTGCAGAGTCTGTAGAATATTTGGGACAAAAAGAAAGGAACAGGTCCATTGTTCCACTCTGATTACTGGAACTCATATGACACTTGGGGTTTTATCCCTTCTGTTATTTAAATACAGAATTAAAAACTGATATCCCAGTTATCAGGAGACCAGAAAAGTTGAAAACAGGATCAGTGCAGAAGAATATTTTGTTTATGATTGTTTCCTAAGAAATGCCACACTAATTTTGAGAATAAATTTAGAACATTCTGTTCAGTACTTTGAATTTTCAACAGCTACGAAAACTTTCAGACATACAGAGCTGGCTTCATAAGCCTCTTTCAATTGGCACTGCACACTGAGGATGAGACAGTTTAACAGTGACAATTAAACTCACCGTTTGTTTTCCTGAAACCTGCTCAAGACAACACTTTGCAAAGTCTCCTAAAGCAAATGCAAAATACTAAACTCTAATAAGGTCCATTATAAAAAGTTATACAAAAAGCAGATACACAAATACGAAGCTGAACAAAATGTTCAACTACTGCTGACAGTCCTAATTCTAAATATAGTTTACTGCATCTGGAAGTATGAAACAATATAAAAACAAAGTCAGATGACAAAATAGTCATTATAGACTATATAGCATGCTGTCAAACCCATACTCCAAGAAGGAGTTACTTGCCATCAGAGGTTTCAATAAGTAACATAGGTTTAAATAAATTTTAAAAGGAGAACATCACAAGAAGATCTGGGTGCATTACCCCTGTTTAGTTAAAGACTTCAATCATGTCTTCAAATATCACTTCATTATAAATTTCTTTATTATTCCTCAGATGTACTTTACAGTGCATGCTTGCTAAGTGGTCATACCACAAGCATACAAGTTCAGTTGTACTACTGAATATAAAAATATAAACAATAGTGCAAACTTGAATGACTAAATAGGGCTGTTCGTGAGAAATCAATCCTGAATTTAAGACCTTGCACCGAACCCTGACTATGAAAAAAACAGTTCAGTCAAAAGCCTTCACTGCACTCCCACATCTTTGCTGCCCTCAGGATAGCTGTACTCTCTCAGAGGACTAGTTTAAGTCTTAGGTTGAGCCTTTTGTTGGTAAATTGGGGAGAACCTCTTTCATACACTAGAACTCAGAAAAAAGTACATGTTTAATGATCACTTGCTTGTTATTTTCATGACCTCCAAGGCGGGAGAGACCTTTCATATTTAAGAACCTCCAAGACCTTACATGGTTGGTAGAAGCATGGAACGGATGAGGATCTACCCTGAGTATAAATATCCCTATGCAAAACAAAGTCATTAAGGTCATCTGAAAATCTAAATGGGAAATGAGTCCTGCCAAATAGGCTACAACCTATATTCCTCTGCCTCCTCATCCCATTCCACATATAGACTCTATTAAAGTGAGAAATAATTGATACTGAAGTGGTTACTGTCTTTTCTGTTTTAATCAGTCACGTAAGTGTTGTGGACACCAAGAGATGATTTTTAAAAGTTTCAGTTTTGGAGGTGAACCAGTGTATGCCAGAGTCACAGCATGATACTGCAGAGCTGAGGATCTGTGTTTTATTGTGGAAAAATACTTTCTGTACAGTTCCTTTTGGGAAGGAGAGGGGACAGGACATGCCAGAAAACCACAACAAGTAGCATTTTTGGAGGAAGGCACTTCCTGACCTTAGCTTTCAGATAAATCCCAAACTGAAGACATCTATAAATAGAAGAAACAGGAACAGAAATCAAGTAAGATATCAAATGTCACTTGTTTAAAGCAGAACTTTCCTTTCTCCTGAAAAGAAACTGTGACACGGTTTTCCTAAAGCAATGCACAGTGTGCAAGCAGCCATGTCGTACCTAGAGACCAGCCCAGCTATTTCTTCATTATCTCCTGGCTCATTTTACAACCAATTAGGAAATATTCTTCACTAGTGTTCATAAGTAACATTCAAACTTTTCAACACACTCAGGCAACTTACCACAGACTCTCAAAACCATTTTGTCACATTAAGTTTAACACATTATGATATGGTTGCAAAACTTAATAAGCCCGTCTTCTACTATTTTATGTGTTCTGATGAGTTGGCAAGTTTTAGATTATTTCCTTTTGAAACTACAATTACCCTGGAACAACCAGTGTAGGTAAAGTTATCTTGAGAATGGCATTTCAGCAGCTATCTAATAGCAGAGGGGACAGGCCAATATTTGGCTGACAAATTGTGATAAGCGTGCTCTAAAAATAAACTGCGACTTATGAGGCACTAAACACCATGAAGCTGTGGCCAAGGGTTTTTTTTTAAATATAAAATGGAAACCTCATGCAATAAACCAAGGTGCCTTGTGAAGTTACTCATGGTTAACAGAAGTAATACTTCACCTAAAAGCTATTTATGAAGGCCAGGGTAACCATTAGAGCACCTGTTTCAGACAGACCTCCTTTGTTCAAAAGAAATGTAAGGTAACTCACATGCTGGAACGTGGGCCAATGTCAACAGCAAATCCAACTGGATTTATGTAGGTTGTGTCACTATAAACCACATTACTTTCGTCATGGCTAAATGTTCATTTACTATCAAGCCAAGATGGATTGTAAGAAAGCACCATTATTTTCTCTTCACTTTTAAATTCACATAAAATATTCATTCATATAAGAACAGCAGACCTTAAACAGCAATGTTTGTTTATGAAACCTGGTAAAGGTAGAAATTTGACATATGACAATTCCAATGATGACAAACTCGAAGTATTTGTACATTTTGTTTCAGGAGTGAAAAATAACCTGTATAAGGTACACTGTATTGCAATTTATAAATAAAGGAGAGTTTCTTTCCCACTCATAAATAAATAAATGCAAAATAAATTATTAGCCAAACCACCCTGCTCTAAGTGCTCACCTAGTAAGAAAAATACCTGAAGTAATGACTAAGGCCCAAAATTCAAAAAGCACTCCAACATGGGCTTAGAAAGGGAGAAACTACAGGTCATTGTATTAATAAGACAGAGGTTAAACCATAGCACAAGGCTAGATACAAAGAATGACTACGAGAAGGGAGAAGGACTCATAATTTGCCTGGTCATTCAGAAACATACTTGAAAAAGAAGTATCCCATCCCAAGACTCAATTTTCTTTGTTTTGGGTTCTTAGAACAGTTTTACAAAGCTAACAGAGCATTTCTACCCCTTTGTGCCGTGCATCGCATCAGTCACGTTTTCCAGCAATATCCTGTAGTCTAGAAGCTTTTCAACCATTATAGTGATATTCCTCTAAAAGTCATGTTAAATTAAAAAGTTGAACAAGACTCTTAAGGAGAATTTAAGACTAATGAAGACCAGCTATCTATCAATACTCAGTCTGGTAAAATACAAGCTAATAGCACTAAAATAAATGGCTGTGTAAAATACAGCAGAGAAGGAATATACTCCTCTCTTCCACCTTGGCAAACACCTACAACAGAGCTAAAACAACTATCACCCTTCCCTTGGCACTCTTACTTCAAGCCATTTTTAACAGCTGAACTGGAGTTTGCTGCCATCTGATAGCTGTTTAGTGGCCTACGACCAAGCAGTTGGCATCTTCCAGCTAAATCATCTTGAATTAAAACAAGGCACTGGCGCTAATTAGCAGCTTTCAGCAGTAAGGGAGAAGCCGTGGCAAGGACGGAAACTCAATTACCCTCCTTCCAGCCAGGCTTGCTCCTGGTCAGCATGTAGCTGGCGGAGTCACTTGTGTTTCCCTGTCCATGGCACATGTGAAATACTTCAGTCTCCAGATCACACTACTGTGGGCCATTCACACAGAGGTCTGACCTTTTGTGCTTTGCACAAATTTGTAATAAATCCATTGAAGACCCCCAACAAATCTGATGCACTATGCAGCCATGTATACCATAAGAGCAACGGAGAGCACAAAATGCAACTCAGACTGAGAACCTCACAACTATTTTCCTGTAACTCAGAGCAAGAACTGCCTCACTGGGAGTGTTTATCATCTCCTCACCAGCTCCCCCACAGTGAATGATTCAAGCTACTTAGTTACTGCACTACTCGAGTTTAGAGGGAGACACCACCTAACACCACTCACCATTAACCCGTGCAAAATCTTATTTCTCATTTCATACTCAGATAGAGCATCATCTATGAACTACACTCCCACTTCTTGTTTTTCCTAAGACAATATAATTTCACTCAATGGGCCGCTTACTGCCTTCATTGGTGAAACTGCAGGTTATTAGATAGCCTCAACAGGAAATCACCAAATGTGTCATGATCAACTACATCACGTTCAGCATCTTGTTACGAATTTACCAACTGGGATACCACATTACACACCTTTGCACAAATTCTGCTTCAGCAGCATCCAGCACCTGCTTTTTTTCTTCCAGTTTTTGACTCTTTTTGGAGACTGGGATTCCTCCAGAGTTGAAGAAGGATTCCACAGGAAGAACTCCCGTTGTGGTTTAGGAACAGTATTCCCCAATTTAGTGTTCTTACAGAAACATTCCAAAGCACATAGAGCTTACTCACTCTCCCCTTCCCTTCCCCTGCGGCAGGCTGGAAAGGGGAATTGAAGGCACAAAAGGGAAAGATCATGGGTTGAGATCAAAAGATAAGAAAAACTACATTTTAATTTTGCAGCTGATAGCACATAAAGTTTAAAGCTATCTCAACATAAAGCACCATCATAGATGAGGACAATAAAATGCCACAACTTTGCAATATTGACAGAGCTATTTAAACCAAAGCCTATCTTTTTTTGTTACTATAGCTATGGCACCTTCAAAAACTGCCTGAGCTACTGCACCCAAGTAGAAGTCAGCAATGGGGTGCTATGTTCTGGCAGTGCCTGCCTGTCCCACAGCACTGGCGAGGGAATTCACTTTGAACACCCACAGCACCACTGGCAAGGGACAAAAGAAGTCTGTAATACTGCACAGACAAGCCACTCTCTCTCTGCTCAAAATGTATCTAAATATTTACTACCATATATGCTGTGTATTCTGACATGTCTTCTGACAAACAGCAAAACTGCGCAGAACCATTCAGATGAGTGCTGGCTACTCACATAATGCAATGTGTAACTGATTTCTGCAAGGTCATGTATTTTCAGGAAATGTTCTGTGCCAGCGAGGGAATGGTTTCCTGACAAGATTAAGCACTTACCTCAAAGTCAAAACTAAAACAAGAGGGTACATATTTTAGATATGTCCCAATAGACTTCACGTACCAAATGGAAAAATGCGTACGTCTTTTAACTTGTATGCCAATAAAATTAAGTGTCACTTCTTTGTTTTTCCTCCAGGAAGAGAGCCCACCAACATCCAATTTTTATACAACAAACCAATGTAAATACAGACAAGATTCAGTATAACAATATAAAAAAAAAAAAAAAAAAACCAAAACCAAACCCCATGCCTTAGCATCTTCCCCACCCAATTCAGGGAATGCAAAGGTAGCATTACAACACAGGCTTCTTACCATTGCTTTATTCCACTGGCAAAAATAACTCAGAGCAAGAAACTTCCTACAAAAAGTTTCTTTTGACATTAATTCTCAGAACAAACAAAAATAGAAGACAAAAATAGAAGATCTCTCTCAAGAAGCATCTCGCACACATGCCCCTTAAGTTAAGGAAAAAAATTCTCACTTTAAGAAATTCACCAGGAATAAAAAATGTCATAACATTACATCCAGTTTACTTTTTTTTATACTTCTAGACAGTATTTGAAAATGGAGCACCATATACCCTCTGGGAGAGGTTAAGCTGTTTCAGAGGTTCCTTCGCACAACCATAAGCATTTCTTTTCAATCTCTTGTATCATAGGTCTTCACACCTTCAGCTGCACCAACACAAACATTTGAAGCCACAATCTAAACCAGACTGAGTCACTTAAATTTTAGGAAGCAAAAACCCTACTGGACTATCTCTCAAAAGTAAGATCTTTTTCTTCTGTTCAGCTAACAAGACTGTACCACTGATCCTGTGTTTGTTGTAGCCTCACAAACAGCTGGACGGCCAGGAATGAGGCAGCAGAGAACATCAGCATGGGAAACAAAGTGAGTGAGCAGTTTTGGTGGGTGCCTGGCATCCAGCCAGCATCAACCCACTACAGCTAGCTTTGCTGCTACAGAAATACAATGTACCACAAAAAATTAAGCCCTTGGTTTCAGCAAGTCAAACCTCAGGCAGATATTGGTGGTACAGCCTTGTTTTCCCACCAACTGCTTACAAACCACATTTGTGTAACATTTTTTCTCACCCCTCTAAGTTTTTAGTCATTTTTTGCATAACAGGGCAAAAAGTGTGAATGACTAATTTCAGATAGAGAAGGCTATATCAATTTTTTTTTGCAACTACAGTAAAAGTAAAATGAAGATGGGAGACCAGGATCCCTAACAATAAAGAACTGCAAATATAAACTAAAACACAAAACAAAACAACAAACTACTAAGCAAACAATCCACAGGTAAAAGGAACTACTTCCTCTAGTAGAAACCCAAAATGACTATGTAGTAATTGTTTTTATTAAGCAACGTTTATTTTAACTTTAAGACATATAAAAAGCAAGCAAATAGAAACAAACAGCCCGGTAAAGACAGTCAACACCAGGAATGCTCCACGAATGTGTCTTCCATGAAACGTAATACCCATTCCCAGGTAATTTACACTGAAACTAGATGCTGTTTCATTGTGTTGTTCATGTCTATCAGAATACACACAAATAAAAAAGCCCCAGGAAAATCATGCTGTCCACAGAAATATTAATATCATAATATTCCTTTAATTTTTATCAGTGCTGAAAAGCAAAATCATGCCCTTTCATCTCCCCTCTAAAAGCATTTAAATATTTTTTCTTATTCCTTCAGTGTTTTGCTCAGGTAATGATACACATGCTGCTCCTTATTGTTAACTAGAATTCCTTAGAACTGCTCTAAATCAAATATTTAATCACTCTTACTCAGGTCAGACTAGACAGACACACACAAAGAAACACATCTATAGCTCTATGGGTGTAACAGAGATACCCAGAGAGAACAAATAGCTAATTTTAACTGCAAACAAAGCTGTAACAAAAGCACTGCAGTAGGGCTCCTCTCTCTCCCTTTTCAAGAAAAGTGGTCAACTTCACCAACTTCAGAAAAAGGGAAGCAGAGCACCACTTCCATTTTGAGACTTATTCAAATACACCCCTTCATGCAAAATATACCCAGCAAATTAAATCTGCAACACTGGCTGCAGCAAACAAGGCACGCAGGCTCAGCTGCCCTTCACAAAGCATCTTTGTAGAGCTATCTTTCTGCCAGTGCTCCTTTTGAATTCCCAAACAATACCTCGCAAAAATTACATCTCCTACTGTGGGAAAGTTCCCAAAACACAAGCCAAAATATATTTTCTCATGAGGATACAAAAAACCCTCAATGAGGAAGTCAAAGTTCTTACAATGACTGTTCAGCGTTACATACAGTTATTCTTGAAACATGCTAACAGATTAAGTAGCAACATTCTGATTAAGAGAAAAAAAAATATTAAAATCAGATCAGTAGTTCAACAGAATGAATAGCTACTGCTAGGAGTTACTGCTCAGTAATTTGCATAAGCATAGACTTTTAAAAACTTTTACACATATAGGCTTTTTAAAACAATGGATATCAAGAAACTATAACTTAGCAAAAAAAACCTTAGCTAAGGGATATTGTAATAAATGTAAAAAAAAATGAATCATCTTTAGAGGTTACACTTAAATTCTCTTTTTTTTTTCCTCAGGTACCAACGGTTCTCCGAGAATAAACAGATAACCCACAGGAGACTCCAACCTCTTACTAAAGAAAAACACGATCTTGGGAAAATGCTTGTGTGTCCTTTACTTTTGCTGACCTACACTTTCACACCCAAGACATGAAAGAGCTATCATTCCCTTTGGTCTCGGAAGCCCAAGAGATGATTTTGCTCGTTACTAGTTTTGGCAGAAGAGCAAGCGGTCTTGCACGCAAGTAGTCTTGCCTTACATTAATCCTCCTCCTCCAAAGCCTCCTCTGCAGCACCACTGGCTACACCCCGTGCACCAGTGGGGTGGGCGAGGGTGGGCAAGAGGTTCCCGGCCCTTTGGCATCACAGAGGGTACAGACACATGCTCTGATGCCTGAGCAGCACCTCAGGAAGCAAGTGGACAAAACAAGCCTGGAAGATCCCCGGGCTTTGGGCCCGGCACTGCCCACTTCAGTACACTTCCTAGGGAAGAATGCCACGGAAAGGTTCCCGGTTTTTAAGTGCAGGAAAGAGACTGTGTCCACAAAGGCTGACAAAAACCTGCTCACAGGACATACTCAGCCCAAACCCAAGGCAAACACTCCTGCAGCAACTGCAAGGCAGAAATCAAAAGCAAACTCTACCAAAGAGATAATTAATCAAGTAGGAAATTGCACGGAGCTTATCGGTGCTACAGTTAAACCCTCACTTTCCCAGTTCCAAACTGGCTCAGATACATACAGCTCACCAAGCTGCACTCTTCTGATGCAATGAGAAAGCACACAAGTGTTTAGGATAAGGCTTCAACTCAGCTATTTCTATGCTGCAGGTGAAGGCTTCCTGATCATACCGAGGCCTTTGCAAGTGTTGGCAAAGCTCATATCATTAAAAGATATAGAAAATCAACTAATGCAGAAAGTACTAGCCCTATGACAGGGGAGAACTACTGCAAAAGAAATTAAAAAGTCAATAGTCTTGCCATTCTCAAAGCTCTTGGCCATTAAGATATGAATAGCTATGGGAATATACACACACAGCTTCCCCCCTATTAGAACGACTGGGAAATAAGCACACTCTCTTTCAAAACAAACAGGATACTAAGCAGCCCATTGCAGTATATACCCTTAATTTTGAAAAAGACATGAAAATTGACACTGCAAGTTCAGAATCAAACATTCCAGGGCTGTTTCAACACACTGAGATTAGAAAGTTCACAAGAAAATCTGAGCTATGCAAGGATTTTCAGCTTTACTTATCAGCCACAAAAAGATATATTCATACAAGTAAGTTTGTTGGGCATGAAATAATGCTACATAGTAATACTAGCTTGAGAAAAACATTAGGAGAAAAAAAATGTACCCTTACTTCCAAAATACATTCTCTGGTATTATTTTTGTACTAAACAAATACCTTATTTGTTTTGTCAGGTAAGGGTCTCACTTTTCCCAATAAAAATAAAAACCAATTTGGTTTTTATGCTCCCACTTAAGTGCTGAAAAATCCCTACGGTTAAAGGTCCCGAGATACACGGGTCTATTTTAACTTGTTTCATCTGTATCCACCTCTCCTACTTACAGCCCAAGAGCCACCACAAGACACCATTTAACTTACAGTTTTTCAAACACATTCAGGGTATGTTAACTATTTTGAACAAGTTTCCAAAACCCTACAGCATCTAGAGGTTTGTTGGGGGTTTTTTTGTTCAGACCAACTACCCTTACAGCTGACTTTATGATGGCAATTCTACCTGAAGCCCATTGCTGAGCAAGAAAGAAGCCCAGATCAAGAACCAGCAACAACCTTTCTTCATTAAGCTGCATTATTAGTGATGGTCCCAATGTTAACACAAAACATAACAGGCTCATGACCCCCCTTCAGAATTAGTCTCTGCAGTCAGCAGAATGCCTGAACACTACCATAGGAAGCACAGTTAGGAATCTAATTTTGTTGGCCAAATGGGCTCCACAAAAAGAAAGAGCCCACCTTGCAAAGTAAGGCTGCTCCTGAAGAACCACATAACAAAGCCCTGAGATGCATTATGGAAAGACCACTGTATCAGTGCACTACAGGCAAATACCAGGCATCATATGTTACAGTCCTTCGCTTCTCAGGGCTACCAAGAACCAGCAGGAGAATTTAGCAACAGAATCAGCTCTCAGCATTTTACTGTTGTTAGCAGCCTGATAACAGGGGTTATCCTCCTCTGTAAATGCTCACCTCAAAAAGATGGCACAGTAGCATGCTGACGGGGAAGAAAACCTGAAAGCAAAACTCAAGCTCCAAAATATCTTTGTTTTTCAAAGGAAAGAAATCCCAAATAACCACTTTTGAAAAGAAAATTTTAGTCTTCTAGTGTATTTGATATACAGACACACGATCAGCCCAAATTTAAAGACTAAATATTCTTTTGCTAGACTCACGTATAAAATGCTTAGTTTCTCTGATCCCATTAAACTACACAGCCTTGTATTTATTTTTTAAGAGATCACCGTAGCAAGAAGGAAATGTTCATTTCTGGCTTATCTGAAGATTGCACACAATCATGCTATCACTGGTTACAGGAATAAAAATAACACAACTGGGGAACAAGCTGAAAGTTTATTTGGAAAAAGCATAGGTACATCCTATAATTAAACCATTTTTCCTCTCAAGTGTTCAAGCAGGGTGTATCTATTTAACAACAGCATCCTGTTTAGATGTCTTCTGACATGAAATGACGCATTAGTATCAAACTAAGGGCTACTGTACAGTTCTCCCTCCACCCTGAAGGTCGGGTGCGATGCTGTTACATCTCTGCTCTTGGTCACTGCTGTACTGAACTGCCTTCATGTACCACGCCAGCAGTTTCCAGAAGCAAACCTTAGGCATCTAACATATATAAGGCACACATTCAAAAAATTTCTTCCTGCAGACGTCACCACGTGGCATGAAAACAGTGAGCAGCATGCAGAGATTCTGAAGCAACTAGCTATTCACATACCATGCCATGCAAATGAGTTGTTAGGATAAAGAAAGATTAGGGCTCAGTTTCTCTTGTTTGAAAACAAAAGCAGCCCTATTTTTTCAGGCCACGCTACACCAGTATAAAACTGTATGCTTTCTAAAATGGTTTATGATGCCAAAAAGAATTTGTTTTGTAAAGACTTAAAGATATAACAGTCCACACAAAAGGACGTTAGGAGAGAAAAAAAACTAGATTGCTATTACTCACAGCTTAAGGGCATAAAACCATTTGTAATTTATGAACATTTAAAAGTTAGATTCCCCAAAGCAGTTAAATTAACTTCCTAGTTCATGTCTTTAAAGAGAAAATGACTAGTTTAATACATCAATTAAAGAGAAGAGTTACACAACAAGCATGTTAAAGTACAAGCCACATATATATCCTTTTCTTTTATTTGTCATTTTCTTTAGCCAATAGAATATTGAGTACGATTCACAAGAGTCAGGAACACTCTGTAAAGGAGGAGATACCAAAGAGATATAAAGTTATGAATTTACAAAATTCATACATGCAGAATACACTGTTTACCTCAAAGAAAAAAAAAATCAGTTCAATCCAAAATTACCAAGATATTTTTGCACTACAAAAGTTCATGCCAAGTTAAGTTTGTTTTCTCCAACGTTTATGAGACCTTCTTCTCGAAGTTGTACATACTGGCTATCATTCTGTCACTCCTGTCCTCTGAGCCTGCAGTGCAGGCATGGTGCCAAATTTGCACCCTGACAGTCCAGGGTGAATAATAACATCAAACAGATATTTACCTCATCATGATTTGGGAGAAGCTGAGCCCCAAAGAGCTTGTTAATATAAGTAAGAAGCAAATATGTTACTAACATACTTCTCTTGTTATTTCCTGCACTGACATGAATATGATAAATATATTTTCTCTTTCCAACCCTCTCTCAACTTTAAAAAAGCCTCACGACTTCCCAAAAGCCAAGATTAAGTAGCTATCTTTTAGAGATAGCATAGCAAGGACAGGAAAATACAAGTAAAGAGACAACAAGTTACTTTAAGGGAAGAAGGAAAAACAAGGTCTTTGTACACTTCTAGTTTTTTTTCCCTTTTTACGTAATGATGAAAGATGATATACATACACATATTTCTTTCAAATTCCAATACTGTTGTAAAATAATATCAAACTTCCTGAACAGAGAACCAACAGTAGAAAACTAACACACACAATTCAACATGAGCCATTTACAAAAACACCAACCAAGTTTTCTGCTGCAAGCCCAGTCACCCCAGCAGCAACAGTAGGGCACCACCAGTTTCAAGTATTTCCCACATATTTGGTCTTATTTGTGGATTATTTTGGGCCAGTGTTAGTTTCATGGATTTAAGGGTGGGCTTCTTTTCCTGTGGTGATTGCCACAGCAGGCTGCCAGTGTGCTGATTCGGGAAGTTTTACAGCACTAACGCAGCTCTGGTGTTCCCAATTTAGCTCTCTGCTCTGTGCCCTTCACTGGGCTTCATCCCTGCATTCAGGCTGGATTCTTCACTGCATCATTTCTTACTTTCTGCCTTTTTGTGTTTCCTTATTATCCCTTCTAGACAGCAAGGCCAACTGGCAAGGACATGAGAAGGTTTAACAGTTCATATGGCACAGATCATGCCACAGGGGAAGCATCATCGAGCTGCCACCCTTAATGGTGGCCCCACAGCCTGACCTAGTGGTTTCTGAGCATCTGCCAGCATGTCTCCTCCTGCACATCCCACCGTGCTTCAATAACCACGTCCTGAGGCTGGACACTGATGGTAGGCTCCTCTGTCTGGAATCTACGCCTCTACCAATTCAAGTGACCTCACTACGAGTTTGCAGAGAGTGTCTTCCCCAGGAGAGAGCACTCAGCCTCCTTCAGCTTTCACAACACACTGAAGGGCTGGGTCCAGCACTGAAGGCAAACAGACATTTGGAAAAGGTCAAACAAGGACAGAGAAACAAGTTTAGCACCACAAAAACATGTTCCAGAAGCAGCTTCCTTTCTTTTTTATAACAGAAAAAAAAAAAAAAAGAGCTGCCAAAAAGGCATGCCACATACAATGCCTATACAGCCAGTATGTTTTTCCATGAGAAGTTTTATTTTCTCACACATATTCCATGAGCACGGGGATAAAAATAACAGTACCACAATGACGTATCTATAGTAGGAGGAATGACTTATGGGTGCTGACCGAAAGTCAAGGTTTCCTCTTTGCCCCAGTTTGAAATCATCACCAGCCCTTTAGACGCCTGCCAAAACAATCAGTAATAGCATCTCTTCCCCAAAACCCGAACACAGGGACTGCTCAGAGAGCAGGACAAGCCTTTAGAAAATAGGACAGATGGCATTACAACTCCAAGCAAAGTAACTCCTTGTATCATTAGCTATTGAACCGCGGCTTGATGTGGGGATCAGTGTAAAGCTTATTAGTCTTTAGACAGTTGGCAGCAACAGCCACTGCAGCAACCGTTCGGGAGCAGAAGGAACTCATTCAGTTTAGTTGTTTTTCAGGTCATGTTAAGTCAAAATGTTTCTGTACGCACTCCAGTCCCCAGCTTAACCTTTCTCAGCCTCTCTAAGCGCAACTACGCTTACAAACAGCTTCAACTCATACACTCCTCTGACAAAGAGGGCTCCAGGAGCCCGGCGCAGGTATCTGAAAAATTCCTGCCTGGTGCCATTGTGTAAGGATTTCACCCTACTTTGGAGAGCAAGGACTTGCCAAGAATACCACTGACCTCAGCCCCTACATTATGAAACAGCGCTGCCAGCTCCAGCCAGCTATGTAAAAGTAGGGACTGAATTCAAATCCTGAGCCACCCGTACTCCAGGGCAGGCAATAACANTAGATGGGTAGTTCAATAAAAAAACACACACACAAAAAAAAAAAAAAAAAAAAAAAAAAGGAAAAAAAGAAAAACAGAAAAGAAAAGAAAGAAAAAAAAAGAAAAAACACACCACCTAAAAATTATACTCTAAGTTCATTTTCTTTTTACCGGAAGCAGACTTCAAAATAAACCCAGCTGGCATTTCTCCCTCTCCTTCCCCCAAAATTCGGGAGTAGAAGGAAAGTTGTCGCGTTAATGCGCGCCTTCCCTGCCCGGGAGCCGCCGACCGGGAATTCAGCGCCGGGGAGCTCGGCGAGGGCTGGGAGGGGGCCGCGGGGCTCGGGGGCT
>VXBQ01015230.1:31387-117329 GCA_013400175.1 Phainopepla nitens
GGGGGTCGCGGCCGGCGGGTCCCCTCCGGCTGCGGTGCCTCAGCATCCTCCCCCCGGGAGCACAGCTTTGCCGGGTTTAACCACAAAAAAAAAAGAAGTCTGAGCGGCTGCCGCCATGGTCCCGAGGGACGCGCATCATCGCGGCTTCGGCGGTGCACCCTGTGCATGGATACTGGTGATGGGCAAGCTGGACGCCAAAAATAAATAAATAAATAAAGACTTGATCTGCCGGATCTAGTGACTTCGGGGAGGCCACCTGTTGTCACGCTTCTCAAAGTAATCCGTATCAGCCGGCTGTCCCCTCTGTCATTGTTATATGGGGTAAAAACGAGGAAGGGAAGGGTGTGAAATCGTTAATTTATCGCTGTTCTGGGGGTTATCTTGCGGCGGTTTCTTCTCACGTGAACTTAAGTTTTTAAAGAATAAAGGGTCTCGCAACATGGCTGATTTTCTTTGTTTACCACGACACCGAGCACGTCTCAGCAGCAGCCTGACAAACGCGAATCATGGAAGTATTATTAACGTGCCATTAATGGCGGGGTAATACCATTAATGTATTTGCTTTCACAAGTGATGTGTACCCTTCGCTGATACGGATCACGCAGTGTAAATAATGTCAACACTAATAAATCTGTTTAATTCCCAGTCACTAGCAGTCACATTTCAATTCCAATTAAGGTAGTGTCATCTTTATTTGATTTTTTTATTTGTACAAATTCCCGGGGATAACAATCTTTTCCTTACAAAACATACACTGCTAGTCCCAGGAGAAAAAAAAATGTTACACTTTTAGACATAAGTGGCTCTCAAAAATGCTGTGTTTTCAGACAGTAATCTACTAAACCTACTGAATTTCTAGATATGGCTCATTAACAGAGATAACTCTTTGGGCTAATCCCACTCATATGTGTCAGCAAAATATTTTTGCAGTAATACCAGTTATTCGGGGCAGATCTTGGGAAAATACTAGGGAGTGCTCCACATTCTCTACATCTTGCTTGTTGGTGCTTACTAGAAATCCTTATGGGGGATTTTTTTTTTTAATTTTTTTTTTTTTTAGTAACAGATTGGAAATGTCATGTCCTTTGCCCTAAAAAATAACAGTTTAAATATGCCTCGTGTTCATCATCCAGAGATGATAATAATTCCTTCAAATTAATCAAGCCTGCAGCTATAGAAAAGTGCCAGCTTCTCTGAAGCTCATTTGACCAATCCAGAGTGCTGGAATTCCCTTTTTTTGGGGGGCATATGCATAGGAGGAGTGCCACAGGAATGTGAGGAATGCTCTCTTGGGCTTCACTCCTCAATCACTTCAGGGCACCCATTCCCTGCTGCTGCAGCCTAGCTTGCCTGACATCTTTATATCTCTACATCAAAACAGAGCTACCCACTCTATTTTAATATGCAATTATCTTTCATTTCAGCCCTATTAGCTGTAACAGCATCAAGTTGAGTGTTTTGCTCTGGTTAATTTTTTGCTGTGCTGTCTGGTAACACAATACCTGTGATTCATAGGGGTATTTCACTCCAGAGGATGGGATTTGGGGGCTCTCATTGTATTCTGATCAGTGTCACAAATCTCAATGGTTATAGATCTGTGTCAAAAGCCTATCACATGCTACATGAATTGTTACAAATGAGAAAGAATGAAAGAAGAGAATTGTACATAGAGAACTGTGTACAAATATACTCAACAATTCCTCAATAATATTTAAAGATGTGTTGTGTTAGCACCTTTTTTTAGTGTCTGTAAGCAACATATTTGTGTAATGCAAATACTTCTGATTATTCATATCCTCCTTGGTGGATAATAGCCTGTCCTTTATGCCGGGCTTTTTCTCTTGCTGAAATTAGTCTAGTTATTTCTGAACAGAAAAAAAAATAAGCAATAAATCAGTAAATAATCATCAAGACTCAGAGTAAGAACAGTTATTATTAGAGAAAACATCCAATTATCTCCAGAAACCCCTATTTTTCACTACAAGTATTCAACAAAACATAATCTACAGTGTCAAATGTTTTTGCAACTTACATTTTCTCTTAGTCTCACTGTCTTCCTGTTTTCCAGCCTCAACGAAAAATCAGAATGATTTAAAATACACATATATGCCAGGACATGCTATTCATTTTGCTTTCTGGTTACTCTTCAGGCTATATTATGAAGCTTTATCCTTATTGACAAGGATTTTTTTGTTGTTGTTGGGGGTGTGTTTTTCTGGTCATGTAATACATTTTACAGGCTTCCTACCCATCTTACACCAGGAAACCAAGAGTTAACTATGCACATGCAGTACATACAGTGTTGATATTTCAATGATACAAAAAGGCTGCAACACAAAATATGACAGCTCAGCATAATATATTTTTGGATAGCTATAAGTAATCACTATGTTATTTCAAAGAAGTATTTTGCCTTAGAAATACAGAGTATCTGCTCTCCTGAATATCTCCATTTCTTTTGAGTGGTAATTCGAAATGGTCAGGTGAAACAGTTACTAAAATGCTCAGAAAACAAATTCAGCCATTCTGGGAGCATTTTTTCATTTGCTAAACCTCATTTTTAAGAAGATACACTTTGGAAAGTTTGCACTTAGCTTAGCCACATGACTTTTAATTCATTACACCTGTAGTTAGTCACCCACAGTTAAATGCTTGGTTTGCTTGGGATGCACCAGTCCGCCCTGGTAAGAAATAAAACATTGTCAGTCTGAGGGAGTTCAGTAAATTATATACAGCTGGCATGGTTAGAAGCCCAGGGGTGCTCTTTTCTCCCATTTCTTTGGGTAGGTACTTGTTTTCAGCTATCTCCTTGAGATCCCATGGCAGCCGAAGCACATTCATGCAGTCAAACTCCAGCATTCAGAATTGTCCCTCTCCTTCCCAGCTCTCTCCTGGCACCTTCTCAGCAACCATAAAAAGATACTTCCATAACCATTCATGGAGGTAGATATTTATACAGAACAGAGGTATTGGCCTGGTAAACTCCTCCAGAGCTAACCTTGAGAACAGTAGCCACCCCTTTGGACTGGGCAGAAGCCAATTTTGTTGGATTTTAAGTCAAAGATGAATGATTTTAGGTACAAGTAAGGCCACTTCCAAGGGGAGATGATTTTATCTTGCAAATAAGATTAGCCTCTATGCTCTCTCTTTAGGGATGGCACCATTTCCAAGAATGACTCTCACCTTTTGGGATTTATACATGGCTGGGATTACTACCATTTGCAATTCCAGTTTTTAGTATCTTTAACACTGTGATGAAGGGCATGTGAGTTTGTTTGTTTGGGTGGTTTTTTCTGTTAATTTTTTACATCCTCTGTTATTGTGGATATTTGTCGACCAGTAATAACTTCTGTATGGGCACAATATGGAGCAACCACTCTGCACCTCTGATCCAGAGGGTGGGATAGAAGGATAACACAGACCACAGTAAAATAATCCTTGAATGTTTACCATAGGTTTTATGATCCTTTTATACTCATAAGATGTATCACATTCTAAAGGTTACAAAAGAGAACCTGGCCTGTGCCATGAAGACAAAATCATCCTTTGGTTTTTTGGTTGTTTGGTTGGTTGGGGTTTTTTTGTGGGGGTGGGGGATTTTGTTTGTTTTTTGGTTGGTTGGTTTTGGGTTGTTTTTTGTTTGTTTGTTTGTTTGTTTAAAGGAAAAACAGAAGAATTTTTGACTACTATAATGCATTTCACGCATTTATTCAGAATTTGCCACTATTTGCATAGCTACATTTGGGGATATTTGTAATTAAACTTCTGCTGTAGCTGCAGATGTATGCAAACCAGCTTTAGCTAGTCAGATTAATACTAGCAGCAACAGCACGTACCGTCCAAGTATTTACATGATCTTGGAGAGGAATTCACGGTCCACACAGTATTCCCTTCAGCTGTACTGATAAAGGTGCCCAAACAAAAGGAAAGGTGGCTGTACTGCAGCAGCACCCAGGAGGCATAGCAGGAGGCCTATGCTGCTCACTCTGTGAACACTGAACAAATTAGCAGCAACTCTTGAAGGTCAAGCATGTATTTCTGAAGCTCAGGAGCCTCTACACAAATTTCCTCTGTGCTTGTGACCACGGTGCAGGTCTGCCCCTCACCCCTCAGGAGTAAAAGTGATGATGGGAGGTCTTCTGTCCTGGTACCCTCACTGGGAAGGTGTGCTCCAGATTTCAGGTCAACATCTGCCCCAGCTTCTCCTTCTGTGAAAAGAGACACAAAAGTAGCAACTAAACTTCTTAGGTATTCTGGGACATAGGGAAGCACAGCCAAGTGCTGTTTCTAGTAACAGTAGCAGCAGCATTTTGAGGGTTTTTTAAACAGAAAATGAACCACAGAAAGAAACAGTGAAATAGTATCTTTAATCTTTATCAGGACAGGTGGTGGAAGAGGTTGGCTCTGTGGGACGGTACAAAGCACACAGCAATAAGTGAGTGCTTCGGTCCTGGCATGCTCTGGGACAGGCTGCCAGCGTGGAGAGGCGCTCTGTGTGGGTCTCAAATTGCACCTGCTACACAGTGACAAAGGTATCAGAGAGACTAAAGCCAGTGTCATTTTAGACAGATGACACTTTCTGAATAATGTATAGGTTAAAAACTCCACTCCTTTCCAAATAGTCATCCATGAACTAATATAGGCAGGGTATACATAGGAACAATCTCAACTGTTGAATGTATATCATAACAGTTTCATGATATATATATTCGGTGTCACATATATTTCTAATAATATATTTCAGTAAATGACACCCCAAATAAGAAAAAAAAATATTTCATTCTTACTCATTGCCTTTGAAATTTAAATTACTGAACAAATTAAAGCCCAAGCTTACATTTCAGTGTTTTGCTTTTAAATCAATATATTTCCTAAAATAAAATACAAGCTTACTCTTTCTGAAATAACTGTAATTGCGCTGTTTAAAATAATCCTTTGAAGTTTCTTTAACCCAAATATTACATGATTGTGACAAAGTATCAAAAGTAGAAATCGTCTAAAAGTCAAATATAGATGGGATTACAATTTATTCAAAGCTGGCCAAGTCTTTAAAATAATTTAATTCATACATATTAATGATAGATAGCCATATGATCATTAATATCCAGCAATACTTCTTTTCATAAAACACTCAATGATAAAGTTATCTAATAGATCCTGCAGAATGATGAATAAAATATGTAAACCTCTGCTAGGAAAATGAAACACATAGGAGATAGGGACTTTATTCCTGCACCAAGATATAAAATATTTATATGAGAAAAAAGTATTGTTAACATTGTTATTAAGACCTTTCACTCTAAGCGTGCTATTTTCAGTACTAGGATTCTATACTGATTGCCTAATTTTCACTGACTGCCATCAGGAACCTTTTCATTTTTTTTTAAGTCAGATTTATTATATATGATTGAAACATTTGGTTTCAGCTTGTAGTAGCTGTTTCAAAAATCATGAATATATTTATAACTTTCGGCATTACTGGAGGGCATTATTCTACAAATTAAGTTTACAGCTGGTAGCATTTTTCCATAATGAATTATTGATTAATTATTCCAGATATTGCCCATCCTCGCTCCAGCACCAAGCACTGCTTACTGCACTGCTAAGTCAGCCCATGCTAGAGCTATTCCTTGGACCAAGTCCCCAAACACCACATTCCTGTCAGTTTTCACCTCTTTACTCTTGTCACCATCTCCCGCAGAAATCATCCACGCTCTTCCCTGCTTAACACACTATGGTGAATCACAAACATGTTCCAACATAATACTCCCGGCACTTATTAGAAGAGCATTTGCATTTACATTGCTTCCTAACAACCTTTATAAATTATTGCCTTGCCTTGCAATTAATAGTCATTGTGGATAATGTTTATGTGGCTCAGCCTTCTTCATCCTTCAGTCACCATTTAGATCTGTTCAAAGCATATGGGGATGTGTGGGTGTGTACTTAAGTGAATGTTTCTCTGCTGTGCACACATATCCTGGCAAAGCATATTCACACCTATATCATAATGTGACAAGTACTAGGTACCAATTTAAATGGATAGAATCAGCTTTCATTTCAATTAATCCTATAAAAGTTTGTGGTTTTGTAACTTACAAATTAGTGATACCAGACTCCATCGATTTGTGTTCCATCTATTCTTCCAGGAAAAAACCATTCAGTAACTGGAATAAAAGAGTTTTAAAATTTAATTTTACTCTATCCACAGAAAGCATATTCCAGATAGATGGACACTGAGTTAAGCTACCAAGGTGATCTAAGCTTATTGTGAAATTGTTTTGATCATTCTGGACAATTAAATGACAATACGCCTGACTTTGTATGTGCAGAGCTCCTCACTGAATCTGTATTCAAAAATACTCTTAGTAGACAGATCATAAAAAAAATTACACACTGCAGGTTCAAAACACTATTATGACCAATTTGTTCCGCAGACTCTACAGTGTCTGTTAATGTCAGCAGTGAAAATTAAGACTTTCTATTCCTTTCCTTTTGTAATGAACTTAATACAAAGAGATCCCTATTTCCACTGTAACCTTCAGCTTCTGTAAAAATGCATAATGATAAATTCAAGGATTAAATTCAGTTGGAGCAAGAAATCCTCCAGTAACACAGAGACATGAAGGACCAGACAAAAATAAGCAGTACTGCACTCTCAAGCAGTCACTAGCTCTGAGGTAGAAGTTTACACAATGTATTCCTTGTGTTTCTTGGATCTAAGACAGACAGCAATAACTTATCACTTTCCCTCAGGGTTTTTATGTAAATTTTGTTATTTGTTTCATTTATGTAACAGATACTCATAATACTCTTTAAACATTCAGCAGCTAGCTGTGATAAACACTATCTTCCTACTCCTGCAACAACTGATCTGTGCTGAGAACATTCACCACTGCCTTCTTGTGCCACTTGTGGCACAAGAAACACTGCCTGTTTCACTTTTCCTTTCTAGAAAAAAAACAAAACAAAACAAAACAAAACAACAAAAAAAACCCCAAAAAATAACAACTTAAAAATAAGAAGAAAAAGCCTCTGTCTTTGTTGTTGTGCTTAGCAGAGCAAGTAGCAGAGGGAAATTGCACATGAAGATCTGTAGCCAACCAAGTATATCTTGTAAATAAGTTTTCTAGGTCAGGAAGAGAAACTGAAATGTGGGAAGTAATTGGACAGAAAGAGGTAGTTGAGATTAACACTTTGTGGCAAATAAATGACTCTCTGGAAGATGTAACTTTTTAAAAACACAGCAACTCTCAAAGATTTTGTTGGAGGAAGCTATTTGACAAAGAATTTTTTTTTAATTAATATTATTTTTATTAGCCACTTACAAGACTGCTGACATGTGCTGGCACTTGACTGGCATGACGAGAGCCCTGTGCACTGCCACAGTAACCATACTCCTCTTACCCATATTTAAATTTTATCTCTCTTCCTTCAGCTCAAGCTAGCTTGGAACGGAGACAGTCCTGTGTATTTAGTCTTTGGGATAAGGAAGTCTTGAAATACTTTACAGGTACCCTCCTGCAAATAAACTGCAGGGTGGAGATTGGCATCCACATGTTCTTGTTTGTGCGCAAGCAGTATTCACATGAGGAAGCAGATTCTTCGGTGGGAGAAGAGCTGGGGTGGATCATTCTCCTGCTTCAGTGTATCTTTATTTTACAGTCCAGGGCCTCATTTGATTAAAGGAGTCTTTCAATGAGACCAACAAAATCCTGCTAGTTTTAAACAGCTAAGGGCCCTCTCCCTGTCTCTGATCCATGCTGGGCTTTTAGGCAGTTCTCACAGTTCTCTGCTGTAGCAGAGGATGGTCTCTAGCTAAAAAAACCAATGCGCTGCTTGAAACCCCCAGAGAGAGACACCTCTCTAACGTGCACTCAGCTGCGCCCTGGGAAGAGCTGCATGATGAAGAACAAAACAATCTTGCCCGTTTGCCCAATGGCGACATCTGTGTCTTGTTAGCGATGCATGAACTGCTAAAATAGTTCTTCTCTCAGGTGGAAGTGAGCTGTGTAACTTCATTCCGTTGATGTGAGTAGCTAACAATGTTGCCTCGAGCCTTTGCATTACTACTGCGTTCAGGTATGAACTTAGATTCCTCTTGCTAAGGAGCAGAGGTGTTAAAGTACAGGAGAAAATTTCAGCTTTAATTAATATCTGTCTTGGTCCCTTGTGTTACAAAAATACTCTCAATGATCCAGAAGTCAAGTATTTGGATGGATAGTTTGTTTATTTTCAGATAGACTTTCTGAAGTTTTATTTGAAGTACCTGTAATCCTTAACCCACACTCATCATGTCACTAATATACTCTCAGCGAGGGTCCTGCTCACCTTATGTATAAATCTCTGACCCAGATACTGGGCTCAAACTCCTGGTCAATGTAAATACAATTGATTAGAAACACATATCAGCATATCTTCAAAGTGCAAAGAGGTGCCTTTTAAGCAAAAATAACATTTTTTTTCTGTATTTTTTTCAATAATGCTACAGCTATTCAGTTCATTTGAATTTGGAGACCAATACTGAAGTTAGGGGAAGTATTTTCCTACTGTGGTTAGATCTTAAAAGATCTGTGCATATGAGAATTAAGTTGCACTTCACTTTGTGGGAGCCTCAAACCTGAAGGTTCCAAGGCTAATCTTGTGGAAAATAAGAAAGGAATTTGTAGGTGGATGAAGATGTAATGGCATTTGAGAAAAATCGGACTATGGTGACCTGAACCCATTCTGCAGTGCTTGCAGGTCTTTGTTTTAGTAAATTTTAAAGAGAAATTAAAGTATTGAAGATATCCAAAGCAGCATATAGCTCTGAGCTATGCACTAAAATACCTCACAATATGAGCACATGTATGTCTTTCCTTCAAAACCGTGCACATTAGTCATGGCCCTGAAAAAGCATCTCTCAACCTTAAACCCAAATGATTAAGGTTAAATCATATGGTATCTCCATCTTCTAGCGGGCATTTGCAACTCTTTTGAAGGCAACTGAAATTACCTAATTGGCCTAGATGCACTCACTTGCACAATTATAAAGTGAAATATGGTAGCTGGCATTAAAGGCTAAGGATGTAGGAACCATAAAAATGTGACAACTTGTTCCACTTGTAATTTCCCTTAAGAAAAATTTCATTAATTTATGTGCCCATCATTTCCCTGAATTTACCTGAAACACCGTATAGTAGTCATAAAACCTGAAAATAACTCACTTTTCCCTTTTCTCCAGAGTACTTTGTGGGGCCAGATACGTTTCCAGGGAAACAAGAGGGAGATAAGATGGAATGTCAAAATATTCTGGAAAAAAAAATAAACTTTTTTGGGGTTCAAAAAGCATGATTAGTTTATACCATTCTGATCCTTCACCCTACTCTATGCAGCACCAACCATGCAGTACTACCTGACACACCAGAGAGTTCAGTCACACTCAACATCTTTCCTGAGATGCTGCAGAGTCCTTCAGTCATTTGACATAACTATGCAAGTATTCATTCAGTGAAAAAACTAACCCAATAATCTGAAAGAAAGCAAAGCTGCATCAAAAAGTAGGGAAGATAGAACGGAATTAAAATATACACTTGCTTTAGCCTATCAAGCTTTACCCTCCTCAGGACTTGGGCTACACAACCTATTTGCAACCTATTTACCCAGAAAGCATGAAGTGTATGTCTGTGGAGCAAACCCTTGTGCCTGTAGGCTCCCCCAGCTAGCCCCTGCTGGTTTATTCAGAAGGGCCTCACCATCTCACAGCCTTATCAACTATTCCTTATGGGGCCAAGTTGGCTACTGTTTTCCAAGCCAATTTTTCCAGCTACCTATGCAGGCCCTAAGGCCCACTGAGATTACAGACGTTAAATGATGATTATCTGACAAGACAGTCTTCGAGGTCTTGCCAGGCTGGTTTAGAAACCACATCCCAGAGTGGCCCTGGCCAGGTTATGTGCTGGTCAACACTGGGAACTTCCACTGGCTTGTCTGTGCAAGGTAAAGCCTGCCAGCATAGTCGTGCCAGTAGAAGTTCAGTGCAAATACATAATTATAAAGATATCTTTTACAGCTACAGCTTATTTCAGCCTCCTCACTAAGATGAGGTACAACATTACAAGAACTTTCACTGGAAGGGAGTTCATGCTGGGACTGTTCAGCTTACTGGAGCTGTTTTAATTATAATCACGCAGTTAAAGCAGAGGAAAAAAATAATCTTGCACTGTCCTTTCAACTGAGATGGCATTTTTCATCATTCTTCCTATAATCATTTCCCTCTGTTCTGAAGTATGGTTTGAGGCAAGTGCTCCAAATCTTCTATCAAATTTGAGTCTTTTGACAATCCCTGTAGGCTCCCATTCTGCTGCATTAATTGAAGCTTAGTGCAGTAGCATATTTGGCCTCATAAATTTTAGAAATGCTGCATTTTTATCTAGTAGTACTATAACCTGAGATACATTTTAATTTTTGATGTCACTAATGACTTATTTCGTGGGGGAAGTCATGTTGCCATGGCGAAGTCTTTTAATTTATTTTTTTTATAGGAACACATCACAGAAGAACATTAGGAAAGTGTAAATAATTCCCTCTTTTATAATGCTTGCTATGCTATACATCTTTGAACAAGTTACTACCATGTGTCCCTCCTTGTTATAACGCATATGAAAAAACTTGTTCACCTACCTTGTGGGGGCGTTTCGAGGGCTGGAGCTTGTAAAGTCCTTTTGAGGACAAAAAGCATTATATGAGTAGTGAGCACTAATCTCAGCCATGTGGACAAGCCGTGCACATTCGAAGTAAAAACCGTTCTAATAACATCCATCTGCATCTTGAATACAAGAAAGAAATTGTAAGACAGCCTGTCAATGATCAAGGCTTTTTCATGCAGCTCACCCTACTGTTTGGCAGCTGGCCAGCTCAGAAAGCCTACAGAGGAAAATGGCTGCAAAGGAAAAAATGTGCATGTTAAGCAGAGGACAGCTTTTGTGAAGGGTGAGAAAAAACAAGACAAATACCCTTGAATACCAAAGTGCTCTCTGGTACATGAAGGAATGAAGTGAGACGAACTGCAAGGAAGAAACTACAGTAGGCAGGAGCCTCCTCTTCTCACTAAAGATAACTCAAGCCTGTTTGCACTAAACTAGTGAAATAAAACACATTTCTACGTCAGGACCAAGACTGTTTTACATTAAGGATGTTTCTTTGTAGAGAGGCTAAGGCAAGCCAGGGAAGGATTTATTTGGAACTGCAGCACCTAAACCAACCAAGAATGCATGTCAGCCTTCAAAATTCTATTAATGATATCATAAAGTCTTTCAAAATAGTTTGTGAGGCAATGCAGTAGGATCTGAGCATGCTGAGGGAATATGAGCAGCTCTTCTCCAGATGGAGTGATGCCAACCTTTTTCTTCAGTGGGACTTATCTCACTGGCAAAGGCACTTTAGCTCAGGGCAGTGGCTCCCTTCTGTCACGAGTCCCTGTGCAGAGTCATCAGCAAATTCTTTTGCCTGATATATATATACACACACACACATATATGTATCCAATGTCAGAATTAGCCCCCTTACTTCCTCTCACCAGCCATCTATGGATTCATTTCACTCAAGCTGTGCTCCAGCTGTACAGCATTGCAGTGCTGCAACAAACATATGGAGTTTCAGCCAGTAGCCCTCCTTCACTTCCTACAGGCTTTTGGTCTCTTTTTCCCTGCAATGCTTTGTGTATGACCTCAGATGCAGCAGCATTTAATTAAAATAAAATATGGAGGAATTAAACTAATAACAAGAAAATCTTGATCTATATTCCTACCTTTTGAGAGTTTTGTGAGGAAAGGTTTCCAGTCCTCCATTAAAATGTTTACCTGCAAGAGATTCCTCCTCTAATAAATTATGATTTACATTTAGATAGTACCTTTTATTCTGCTTGTCTTTACTGAAAAGTTGATTCTAGTCATGATTCCTGTGTAGCCTTTCATTCAAATTCCTGCCATATAGAAAGAGCCCAAAAACTAAATATTTAAGCAGCTTTTAATTCACATTATCTTGCCACAGATCAATTTAGCACAACTCATCAACTGCTAACAGGATCAATAATTAATGTGGCTGCAGGTCATCTACTTCAGAGTTCTGTTAGTCCTTGTAATGTCTTCCTGCAGTTTGCTCCATGAGCCCATGGAGAACAGGCCAGCTCTTCCACAGCTCCCTGGAGAGAAATCCATAGAAGAGCTCAGTCCACTGAAAAAAGAAATAAAAAAAGTCAAGGAACCAAACCAATTTTAAAAAAGACCACACCAAAGCAAAAGACTTTAAATATGCTCTCAGAAGTGTTCAGGATCCAACAGATGAGCCCTGGTGAATTTTCTTGCTGTGGTGTATTGTGTTACTAATCCCAACATTTGATTTTCTGACCTCCCCCTCCCCACAGCAGGGATGGCAGAAGAGCACATGTCCACATCTCAGCTGTTCTAGTCCAGGGCCTGGCATCTTGAGCCAAAGTCTTTGCAGCTGAAACTGAGATGCTACACTGTGGACTGAAACAAAACTATTCACCTAGGCAGGGGATATATGTTGTTCATTTTGAAGTTCTTCTATAATAAAATAATCAACCAAGCCTACATAGATTGAAAAGGCAGACCATGTGCTGCCTCATATCTCCCTCCATCTATCAAACAGATCCCTCCAACAAGACAGCTTATTTGTTAGGCCAGAGGAAGCCCTCATGTCCACCATGTGGCTGCCTCAAAACTGAATGTACTTCTGCAATATTTTTTACTGACTTTGCTGTTCTTGTTGCTGCCGAAAATTTTGAAATCATGTGATTTAATCTGCAGTACAATGACACAGCAGCTGTATTTTCCCATCTTCTATCTTTCAGTGATTTATTTGGCTTTTTCTACACAAAATAAAAGCATGCCAACCTGAAGGGTGGGGTTTTACTTTGGGAATTGTGGACCACCATCAATTGTGGAAGAAGTTTGTGTAGCATAAATACAGACAACAAAAACAAAGGTTACCCCCCTTCTTGTACGAAAATCAGTAGCAACATTAGCACACCTAACAAGCACGGCATTGCTTGTGTAAGTACAACACCTCTTCAGCCACACTGCTATTTTCAATGGCTGCACTTTTTCATGAAGACAAGTCTTGAGGATGAAGCCAGCCTTCAAGCCTACCTGTGTGTGCTGTCTCCCAGTTGCAAGGTAGCCCAGCACAGCATTGCAGAGGACCATTGCAGATGAAAACAGGGGGCTGTGACCAGGCCCTGGGTGTGTCTGGCAGAGGCTGAGTGCACTCCCAGCCCTGCATGACAGAGCATGAAAAAATCTGGCTTGTGGGAAAGTAAAGGGAGGAGTGAAAATGGGAGACCAGACTGGGAAGAGGAAGAGAGGCTGAGGCAAGTCACACTGGGAGCAGCAAAATGTTGATGAACAAGTAACCCTCGGTGACTCAAAGCCAGTGTCCACCAGCTCAGTTCTTACTCAGAAGATCAGCATGTGCCAGTGGGCATGCACAGACAGGCACTGCCAATCAAGTGCTCTGAAACTGCCCTGTAGGGATGTTTGGGAAAAAGAAAACTATTAAAATGACAATAAAGGCACTTCCATACAAAAATCAGAGCTGCCACATATGTTTAACTAGAGTGTAAGGAACACTGATATTCTTGATTGTTCATTGATTAGGAGTTTATTTCAGATATGATTGGAAATATACTGGAAATCTCTTGCTGAGCATTTTCAATATTATGTGTAGTATTGCTGAAGCATTGAGGATTTGTATTGTGTCATACCAGTCCCTTTAGATTTGCACACACAGAAGTGGCTTGTGCCCTAAGGTGGTTGCAAGTGAAAAAAAATTCAGGAGACAACAGATGGAACCAGCAGCTGCAGGATTGGCAGAAATCAAGGCATCTCTGACAGGCATGCCAAACAGATTTTTGTTTGGGGCTCCTTTGTTCCATATCTTTCGCCAGCATCAAAAAAACCAAACCTCAGCAAAATTACTCAGTGAACCACAGAAAAAGTAATTTTAGAAAAAAGACCTGCATGTCCTCACTCAGATCAATTTCATGGAGGGGAAGACCCTCAAGAGCCATAGGTGTTGTCCAGGATCCACCTTTTTGGACCAAGACCCCCAGAGGCAGCAAATGGCAGCTGAAACCCAGGAAGTCAGGGTCTCTACAACTCCAGTTTCCTGAAGACAAATAATTTAATTGTCACTGGGCCGTCTCCAGCAGACTTATTAAATGCAGGGAGACAGATGTGGGCCTCACCTGGAGCCAGCTCTCTGAGGGCACCTGCAGGAGGTGCTTCCCCAGGGCTGCCACCCTGCCACAGCGTGGGGACCAGCACCAGGGACAGTCACACAGGCAAGGGACCGGTATGTCACGGTGCAACAGGGACAGAGCAGGCAGCCACTGTGATGATGGGCACACACCCTGCTGGCCCGGTGCAGCAGGGGCCGAACCCTCCCAGGCACGGAGAGGCCACACCGGCCGCTCTCCCGGCACAGAGCATCCCGGGGAGGCACACGGGCAGTGGGGGGTGGTGCTGGGATCTGGGAGCCCTTTGCTCAGCAGGGATGCTGCTGCAGCCTGAGCAGGACCGCAGGTGCCAGGGACACAGGGAAAGGGCAGCGTTCCTGCGTACCCACCCCGCCGGCATCTGTGCAGCGGGCCCCGGTTAAACATCACAGATTGGTGCTTCAGGTACAGGCTGCACAGAATAGAAAGATTAAGCAGTGACACAAAATGTATGTTAAACAGTACCACAGTCTTTGTTTCATGACAGTCTGATGCCTAAAAAGAAAAAACATAATTTTGATGCTTACGTTTTTCTTATCTAATATCTGGGTATTTTTCAACCACAAGGGATTATTTATTGTGTGCTAGGCACATAAAGGCATGCACACCTAGGGACAGTAACATGAACTGGATGTTTTGTCAATGTGGAAGCCTTTATGCCTTCCCCAGCAGTTCTCATTGATTACTTTAAAGCGTGCCCTGCACCTCCATATTGAAGAAAAAGCCCTGGCAGTGTTCAAGGAGAAAATGAGGTTCTGCTCCAGGGGCTGAATGAAAACCTCCTGCTGGGCATCAGCAAGGATTTCTCAGGGTTTCTAGTTAAAAGCAGCTTCAGAGGTGTTATCCTACTACAGTTCCATTTGAATTTCAAATGTGCAAGTGTAAACAAGCAGAACCCAGAATATAATTGATGAGCTAACAAAAATATGTACCTATATTAAAGGAATTTGTATGTGTTTTGGAAATTGCTTTTATATTATAGTGACGATCTGTGTATAGACTCACGCTAATAATGATTTTATTTCGAGACGGATACATTTCAGTGTTCTTATATCTTGTAATAATTAAACAAGAATTGTACAAATTGTATTTTGGTGTTCTATTTCTTTCTTTAATACCAAAATACTACAACCAATATCTGGATAGTATAAATTCAGTTGTAATACAGTGTATGTGCTCCAGTAGCACTGAACATATGAGTATGCGCTCTTCAAGCTTTACAGAGCAGTAGCTTCTACTAGTGAGGTATAAGCCACAGGAACATAAAATCAGTAGTCTGGGGTCAGATTAAGAATTCACATCATCTAATATCCTTGCCAGGATTGCTCCTAAATCTCATTCACAGGTTTTTACCTTGCAACTTCTTTGTGCCTGAAGGTGACTCAATTTAACTATAAAGTGTATGAAAAAAAGAATTCTCTTCGTTATTTAAATATGTTTCTAGGAATTTAATTGTAGGTTTATGAAATGTTGCAACTGCTCATCATTCATCTTCAGAAAGGTCATTATTTATCAGCTCTCTAACACACCCTTTTCAGTCATTTCTGAGAGAGAACAGAACATTTCTGTCGACTTCCTGAAACAAAAATGAAGTCAAATACGTTGACTTTGATTCTAGATTTCCATTAGTTTTCAGTTGTTAAGATTAAGAGAATGGCATAGGTAGATAAGTACATCCACATCAACCCCTTCTGTATCTTTTCTCCTTTTAACAGATCATTTCATGAGATTGAGAAGATGAGGGAATCAGAACTGCATGAGATACTCAAGATATAGGTGTAGCACCAACATATTCAGTGGCATAATATCCGGAGGTTATGCTGAATTGCCTGTTCACTAAAAGCCAACCTGATACTGTCCCCACTCCTTGCCAGAAGGAGCACACAGTGGTAAAATTGCATGGTGTAAGTTGTATAAATAGCACCCAGAGACAAAAACAATTTGTTTACCTGTCAGTTTACCTACTCAACTCTTCTGCATCATTGTTAATACCATTTAAAAAATTGAGCAAGTTTCAGAAAAAATGTCAAGTTGGATAACCTTATTTCAATCCAACTACTGTGCTACATGCTACCCTAAGAGGTTTTTCTGCCAAAGAGCTTTTCTACCCTGCTTTCTATCTAATATCATGCTAAGGCTGCTGTTATTCTCAGTAGATGGTGGATTATACTCTCTTAGGAACATAGGTTTTTTGTAGAAAGCACTTTTCCTGAGAAATTTATCTTGGGAAGTGCTTTGGACTCTTCTTGCTGACTGTCTTTAATCCAATAATGTCACTACGGTATTGTGTGACACAGGCATTGCTCCTGTGAAAGATTTGTGCCAGGCAATTCTGAGACAAGACGAATAGTCAAGGTTATTTTTAAAGCACCAGAAGTAACTTAATCTTGGCAATATAATCGCTAATCAAGAATGCACAGCTTGCTATTAGTGACACTGATACCTTGTAAAAGGAAAAGTAAAATCACCTGATTATTTATAGAGTTCTGTTGCATGTAGCGAAGCAAGTGTGTTATTGCAGATTTACAAGTTAGCAAGTGGTTCATAATTAGCATATTATTCATATGCAGCATAGGATTCTTTAGATAAAGAACCAAACATCTATGTTCAAAGTTCCTAATATTCCAGATAGGTTTATGCTTACTGTTCCATTTCCAGTGGTTTAAAGATAAGAAGATTATTTTTTTAAATCCCTTAAATAATTCCTTAAAAATAAAATGGGATTTATTTACACAATAGTATCTGTAAGCTTCTTGGTTCTGATTTCAACAAAATATACAACTCCCATGTCATGATCCAATTTTTTAAAAAATAATGCACTCACATACCTCTACAGCTGTGTCCTAGAATTTCTACAGATATCCTGAGCCAGCTCACAACCCTAAGGTCAAAAGGGGCTTGACCTTCTCATACAGCCTCAGAAACCATCTTCTCAAGGAAGTAAAGATAGTAAACTAAGAAATAAACTGAGCAAGCTGCACTTATGCACTATATCATTTCTGTTATTCTCATAGAGCATTCTGATTAACTGCTAGAAAGATGGTTAGCAGCTGACAGGAAGGTAGAGCTTGTTTTTATTTCTTGCACACTTTTCCAGCCTCAGGCTCTTAATGAAATTTAGGAAAATAATGATAAGCTAATAAAAGCAGAGTTAAATAGTGCTTGAAGTACAGTGCATTGATACAGTGCAATTACCTTTTGAAGATATCTAACTGGGGTATTAAAAGAACACTTCATAGCATACACGCAAAAAAGGAAAGTGCTAAAGAAGAGCCATGACTATACACGAGTCTGAACTACCCTCTTCTATGCAAGTGCCACAACGGATGCATTATTTGTTATGCCAGAGCCTCCAGAAGGGTTACATTGTAAGACTCAAATGATCCTGCTGCAGCATCCTTCATCTGCTGATGGCTGTAGCCCCTGGTTTGCGCACAGTGCCCTCAGGGACCCAAAGGCACCACCTCTCTGTGCATGCTGGGTGGGAGCAGTGCTCTGGCTGCAGTGCTCCTCGGGACAATGCCAGCTTAGCACTCCTGACCTTCAGCCACTTGTTCTCATCTCACACCGTTTGTTTTGGCACAACTGTTTCTTCCCAAGGCACCCCCTGAGGGCACATGGAAAATGAGATCGGTGAACTGATCTGTGTTAAAACAAACCAGGAAAAAAAACCCCAAAACATTTTACCAGGTTGTTGAGAAGCAGTTGTTTCAGTGCCCTTGGCACCCCAGGTAGGCAGGTGGAGGGGCTGGAACTGGCACTGCTGCAGGAAAATGGCACCTGGCATCCACCCAGACTGGTGCCTCTTGTTAGATCATGGCCTGAGGGTAGTTCTCAGAGGGTGGATTCCTACACAAAGCAGCTGAACACTGTGACTGCAGGGGGATATTTAGGAGGCTGAGATACCCTAGGTATCTTTTTCTCTAAAGACAGGCAAAAAACAAAGGGAGAAAACAGCAGAGGTGCAGGAACTGTAGATGCTATGCTGTCAATGATGAGTGGAGAGACATATTTGTATTTGGAGCAATGAAATTACAGTCTGTAAGAGAAGAACAGCTTTTCATTATTTCTTTATTTTTTGTTCAGGAACTAATATTTAGCACTTTGTCTGGCTTGACTTAGCAGTTTTAAAACATAATAGAAAACCTTCTTATCAGTGATTTAGAATCACAAGTCCTGGGGCTCTGTTTTCTGAGCCATTCACTCTTCCTGCAAAATCACAGAGTACCTCCAGCTTGTGTGGAAATTAATAGGTTCTGTTGTAAACACATGTCTAGGGCCTGCTTATGCTTTTCATTAAGCCATCATGAAATAGCTATTGCTAGATAACACCAGCTGTGGCCATTTTATCCTGGAAAGCAATTGGGATATTTCAGTTAAACTGGAACCAGGAACTCCAGAAAAAGAAAAGTCCACACATGGAATTAATTTGAAAAGTTAATCAGAGAAATACCAAGCACAACTCATGGTATTTGCTATATATTTACATGGTTTAAGTTAGGTTAAAGATGTTCATCTCAGGGTGACAAGGCCAATTTTAGCCTTTATTCTCTGAAACTTCAAACAAAATATGCACAACTGTAGTCACCACAAGTAACAATCCCTAATACCAGCTTCAGGTCACAATAATGCCATCTGGAAGTTACTGTTTGGCCAGTAGAATGACCTATTTCTGTTGTTGTTGAGGGAGTAGGAGATTCCCTAAAGGGTGTTGTAAATTTAAGCAGTGGCTCTGTATTTAGCAATGATTTGGTTCTCTGCTTTTAAGTATGCCCTCCTAGCATATGTGCTTACTGGGGAATAAGACTGCTCAGATTTATATGATTATTTATTTATGTTAGTATAAATACAATTTAATGTCCTAGCTTATAATTAATATTTCAGGAGTAAGAGTGAAACAAAAGGAAAGCCAGTTTCAGTGTTATTGAAATAATTGTCATTCTTACTATCATCTCTTCCATTCTTCATTCTGGGAATATACCCACAGCTTTCTCCAAAAGCTTGATCAAATAAATATGTCCTTCACTGTGCCTGGAGAATCAGTGCATCTGGACCCAGCTAGGGAGCACACTGCAGAGATTTCAAGTCTGCACAGTGTGTGAGCTGCCAGCACTGCCTCTCTTCATCTGACCAAGAATAGCCTGCTCAAGTGCCTTTGCTCAGCCAAAACTGTTGAGAGGCAGTCAGTCCCTTGGGAATCAAGCCAGGGTTTTTCCCAGTGACAGATATATTCTATCTTCATTCTTATTAATGGAACATTTATAATTGATTTCTTTTGTTTACCCTTTCCTTTCCTTCTGCAAGGAAGAACAAAAGTCTAAACTTTGCTTAACATGAGGGAATTCCTTACAGAATGGTAATCACACAGTGGGAAGCACTGAGAGACCACTTGGCTTTCCATTAAATTACAATCCAATATCTCCAAATTATTGAAATATATTGTTTCTTCTGGAGCCCAGACAGAAAAATAACACATGTAATTAGTGAGGATTCTTCTCTGAAAAGGTGAATGTACAGGTACAGGACAGTTTAGACTATAGAGCAGAAAAATAATAAACCTGATGGAAAAATCAGGACACAAATCCAAGCTGTATTTTCTCTGGCAGCAAAGTTGGTTTTAGAGGTTCCTGCTTTTTATGGTTGCACCTATGGCACAGTTCACTGCCTCTGCACTTGTGCTAATGTGACTGTTTTGAGGCAGTGCTGTAAAATGGATTAATGAAACAATCTTAGGAAGATTTCCCCAGAATCTCTAAATAACACTGAAAAATGCTATACATTAGCAAGACCCTTTAATGAAGAGGTCTTGGAACCATGCTGTGCATCAGCTACTAACTCAGACAAGTGCACTTAGGTAGTGCCTGCTCCTGAGAGCTCAGCTGCTGATTACAGGATGCTGGAAATACGGATATGATGTTAATGGACTACCCATATTTACGTTTTAGCCCCATGCTGAATAGGACTGAATCCAGTTTTAAAAGGTGTCCTTCCCTGTTAATGCAACACAGTCAAAGCAAATTGTCAACCTTTACTGAGAGGCTGGTCCGACTCTGAACTGTACTGGAGTGATCTTTGTCTTAATTGTCTCTGCACACAGTTTTCAGTTAATATGCATCACGAGAAAACATATGGCTTGGAAATTAAGCCTTGCCTAGGAATAGGAGTCAAGTATGATTAACTGAGAAACTTAGAAACTATTCTGGTTCTAAAATGCTTCACAAAAAAAGTCCTTATGTGTTCCTGTTGTGCTTCAACCATATTCAAGAGCAGCTCCATGTGAAATCTCACCCTCCTGTTTTGCACTTTTGTTTTTATTTTGTGATAACTATGATAGTTCAGAGGATGATTTTCTTTTTCAGACTCTGAATCAATACAGCTCTACCTAAAGCAATAGCATAAATATCAGTAAAATAGCAGGGAATTGATTTAAATCTATAGCAGCAATGAAGTCATCTGGCATCATCAGATGCTGCTCCAGTAGGAGACTTTTTCAGCACACTTCTAGTGTTTTCCCTTTTAACTAAAAATGTGGCTTGTGGCTTTTCCAGAGGCCTGAATCCACACTGTGCTTTACATTCTCTCTGTGTGACAAAGCTTTAGGGCAATGCAGAAGGAACTCTGGTTGTTGTCCAAAGAAAGACCTGTGCTCCATGATAATGATGCAATATTTCTAGAAGTTTACATTTTTGTCACAAATATTTCCTCCTCAGCTGGAAATCTGTGTGGGGTTTGTCTGGCTAAATTATATTCAAAGGCTGAATCATTATAAATCCCCAGTTAGAGAAGTGATGATGGGAATCGTAACAAGATTGTGCCTCTCAGAGAATCATGATCTCAACAACTTGGTCATACTAAATTTGGGATATCTCTTTTGAAGCTATTATCAAAGTGCTTTGTAATAACCATTAACGCAAAAATCTGCCTTTGTGTGCTGTCAAGCTCTAACAGCCCTTAGTTTTGGCAGTAAAAACATCAATACTAATCTCAGGCTGTAAATTGATGCTACTAGAGACTTTGGTGATTTATGAGTTCCCATAATACTCTTGTCCTGAGAGCACAGGGCAGAGACACAGCTCACAATCACCAGCCTTCAGGTTAAGTTTCTAGCTCTCTGTGTTGCTAAAGAAAAGACCTGATTTACTTATTTATATATAGCCCATCCCAACCCCTAAGAGCACTCCTTGCAAAGATACCACTGGCTGGGCTCCACTGACCACGAAGCAGCGCTGCAAAGGCTGCTGGTGAACCTGAGCAGGAGTGGAACTCTGAGGTCAGGTCGATGCCTCACCCTCCAGCCTCTTCTCTTGCTACCAAAGAAAACTCAGGTGTTCAGGCTGGGTGGGATTTGTGAGGTTTTTCAGCCAGATGTCCCACCAGCAATGGAAAATTCAGCTTCATTTTGCTTTTCCTACACTGTGCCTTCTGGGTGTGCACCTGATCAGCCCAAACAGCATTTCATCCCATAAATCCAGACCTTTTCATAACTCTGCACTAAAATTCCTTGTAGATGCACCTATGGATGGCATGAAAAGTCTTTTAAAATCACTGGGGTTTTTTATTCAAAAATTACTTTGTATTCTATACTTTAAATAGACATTGAGATAAATTAAATTGAATTCAAGCTATTTTAATTGTGGATTAGAATAAAATCATGGAATCTAATTAATAAACCAAAGCTACTTTAAATTCATATCTTTGGCAAATACATACTCATTTCCTGAACATGTTTATAGAAATAAAATGGAAAGCACCGTTTTAACAGGTAGGCACCCAATCAAAAAGGACAAAAGTTGCTTTTTACCTAATATTGTTTTATGGCACACCACTTTTTCAATAGCCAGATTTTTAGAGCAGGAAAAAGGATTATGTGACCCTCACTGCTGGAAATGCACTCTAACAAAAGGTATAACAAGTACAATGTTCTTGCAAAGTGGAACAGCTATATAAAATTGTTGCTTTATAAGTAAGATATATGAAAAGAGAGCATAGTAAAACACATTAGTAGCGAAAATAATTTAAATAGTGAGTTTCTCTGACTTCTCTGTCTTTAGGCCCAGATGCTATACAGGATTACAGAACAAGGAAGCCTGAACATACTCCCTTCATAGGAAAGACATCTCCAGTGATAGGCAGCACCAGCAATGCCAACTATTTGTGGTGCCCAGCCCCCATCCTTCATATGTGTCACCTCACAAACGTCACTACCCTGGCAAAATTGAGTGGTGTGTTAGGAAACTCAGCGACTTCACCAGCAAACATTTCTAGAGTGGAGCACAGATTAAAGTGAGAAAGATTCTGTCTATGAAATTACCTGAGTTGCAGAAGGCAGAAAAGAGGTTTTGCTCTGCTCTGCAGTTTCATTCTGAATCATCCTTATGGCCAAGACTAATCACGGACTAAGGAATAAACACGAGAGAATACAGCAGATAGATTAGAAACTGAAGTGAGCTACATGGCATCATACAATGTCTGCTTTCAAGGGGGCTGAGTGGCTGTGGGCTGCATTTTCCCACATGACTAGAGCAGACAGAGATGCAGCAGGAGCTGTTTGAGGAAGTGAGGTCTAATGCAGTATGAGCCATGAAGTGATCCCGCCTGGATGATTCCCAAAAACTGCAGAGACACATAAAGCATCAGGTTTGCAGCCTCTGTGTGACCAGAATCCCACAGGGTTTGTATGCTCACAGATGCTTACAGACCCTGGTAATTATGCAAACATGCATGTTAGTCAGCCTCATGCAGAACATGGGGTGCAGAAGTAGATAGCAGCCTTCAGACACCCTCAATTTTTCCCTATTCCACTTGTCCTAGTCTTTATTTTGAACCTCTTACACATCCAGTTACAGCTGAATTGATATTTGCAATAGGTTATAATAAAAAGTCCTACAGCTTGATCCCTGAAATAATTTAAATGTATATATGTGGATATGACATGCACCCCATTTTTTCTTACACATATGCATGCAAATTCACAGGTGATGATATGGCTATATTTAACATTGTTATGTTTACAGTGTAGTAGTTTTAGAAGCCTAAAATAGGCTAGGATTTTCATTTATTTAGGCCTGTTTGAAAATATACTATCATTTATTTTTCTTAAACAAACTTTTTCAACAGTGAAGGTACTCTTACAACATGCTGCAGCATGTCTGCATTGAACACTGTATATCCATCCAAGTATACCCTTCTTGAAACACCAAAAATAGAGGAAGTATGTAAGTTATTCATGGGTTTTGCTTGTTATACACCATGTTGAAAACAGAGGTAATTCATTAAGTGGACACGACACAGTGAGGGGAAGGGAAATTGGTCTCTCCTGGGAGCAACTGAGCCTGCTTGGCAGGGAGGAGGCTTCCCAAGGACAGAGCAAGACTGCTAGGAAAAGCAAGCAGAAATAAGAAATCTTGAGAACTGGAAAACGGTGATATAATTTGGATTAGAAAAATGACTAGAACAGCAGATGCACAGGTTCCTGAAGTAAAGGCAAGAAAAATAATTTTGGGGAGCTAAAGGACATTGTATAACATTTGCTGTAAACCAGGAAGTTGGTGAAAGAGCAGGAGTGAATTTGGAAGTGAGGACCCATGCCTCATGAACCAAGCAAGCAGGGTTAAGTGTGGCACAAACCTTTCAGAGTCTGGTTTCAGTCTCAGTTTTCTGCAGTTAAAAAATTTGCCTTGCCTATATCTGTTCATACAAAATCAGCTTATATCTGCTCATACAAAACCCATGTGTGAGTTTGCAGCTTTTGAGCTTAAGGGGTCTTTCATGCTTCCTGAAGACCTTTGCAGGAAAGTTGTAGGGATAAATTGAATTTGTAGCTGACCGGGAGTCTCCTCAGATAGAAAAGACCAGCCACAGGGTGATCAGCTCTAAACAGCTGCTCTTTTTGGCCATCATGGGCATCTGGTGTTCTCTTCCCAAACACACAAGAGATTATCTCCTCCTCCTACCTTTCCCAGGGGAAAGAAGAACAAGACATAGGGGTAGACTTTCTTATTTGATCCTTCCACTGGATACAGAGAAGAGAAAGAGAAGAAACTCTGCCCATTTTCCTCCTACTCACTACTACTCTCAAGCAAAGGAATATATTCAGTAACAGGATAAGAAAGAGCTGAAGGTAGAAGTGTAATAAGCTGATGGAGCTAATTGACTGAGCTAGCTACCATTGAAAATAAGAAACCTAACTGTACCAGACCTCTCCGAAAGGAACTGATGTCTAGTACAAAACTGATAAATCTTTAATTTCTGGGGGCTGATCCTCTGTGACTTAATGTGATGTAGGGAGACAAAAGTCAGCAGCATTCAGACCCTCTAAAGCTTGCTTTGATCCCTCAGTATATTCATTTTGCATTCCTGCTGTACACCACCTTTGTAGGCCAAACTCTGAATCTTATTGATAATTTTTCCCTGCAAAGTCTGTACAGGGAAGATGTACACAGTCCATGCTGTATTGACTAACATCTCCTGCCATTACTCAAAAAACATTTTCGGCTGAAAGGAATCTGGTGTGAGTCCGAGTTAGGAAAACACAAATAAGGGTTCACATGTTTGTCTTGCATGTGTGAATAACCTCCATGAAGAGATGTGTGTGTGCTATACCTACACACCGTGTTTGTGATGCTGCTCCTCTGAATTTAACAACATGCATCCAAATCCTTTTTATTCTTACCAAAACAGCAGCAATGCAGAGTACTGAGGGGCAGTTTGTACCCTTGTGCAGAGCTGTGTCTGCTTACTTAGGAAGTAGCAGTCTTTTGGGAAAGACTTGTCCAATGTGTGTGCCCCACCCCAGGGCACTGCCGTGCACCAGCATGCAGCCTGGATTTTAGTAGCAAAGGAGGGAGATGTAAGGTGTCTCTCAATTATAGGAGAAGCTGCTGCATTAAACATGCTGCCACAGCCTGACATCCTGCAGCTCTGGCCGTGAGAGAGGCCAGAAAAAGCTGAGCTCTGCATAGGTGACCAGAAGCCCTCCTGCCTTGCCCCCTGCCCCCTATGCAGCAAAGGAAAGCTCAATTTAGCATATTGGTACAGGGGTTTTTCCATTATCAGCTATCTATTCATAAATGAACCCTCAGTATTCAACGGCGTTTCTCTTTTACAGTCTATAGATTTTATGGCCTACTTTGTACTTCCAAGTGGGCTTTTTCTAGTACTAAAATGGATCTGAACCATTTTCTTCATGTAAAATCAATAGCAGACATAGATTCTAGGTCTCTCTCTTAAATATCTAAGCATCAACAAATTACACTACCCTCATTTTTGATCTGCAGCTATTGCTCTCAACAGAGATTAAAATAAAAACAATTTAAGCTGCTTAGGGAAGTTAAATAGCTTTTAGAACAATTTATTAGGAAAATAAAACTTCTAGCCCATGATTATGATAAGCTCAAGATCATATGATAATATGATCTTTAACGAATTTTAAGATAAAACACAGGGCTTATATTTACTTTGCAACACAGATACACTGTTGAGATACTCAAACCAAGTGTGTTTAAGACACCCAGACTTATTAGAATAATGCTTTCAAACATACTGTACAAAGTGGTAATTCTTGGCTCACAGGGCTTCTGCCAGTGTTAACACCCCCAAATTTTTGAAAGTGAAAACAGACTGCATGCTGAACAAGGGCCTTAAAGCTGTCACCATAGAGATGACACTTTGCAACCCTTTATTTTTCTCCTTGATTGCACCAAACAAATGCACTCTCTCTGTAGACAAATGCTTTTGGTTTCTTGAGTATCATTTCTCTAGATGATGCTTTAAATAACGTCTTTGTAGAGACATAAATATTATTTTGTAGTGCAGTGAAATTTACACAATAAAGAATACAGAAGCTCTTCTGATAGAAGACAGACTAGAATCAGTTTGAATAAATGCAAAGAAAATTCCCTCGTTAAAACACAGAGAGACAGGACAGTCTCTTTGTCTGCACAAACAAGGAAGAAAGAACCTGTTATTTGTATTTGGCCAGTCAATTTGAAAACACAGAAGAGAAAATATTTTGCATAAATTAAACCAAAAAGGATCGGAAAACCAAAACCACTCATGTTTCCTTTAAGAGAGGCCAAAAAAAAAGACATTTTGAAACTGTTTTAACTGTTTTTACAACACATGTCTTTTTTCCCATTTGAAAGTTCTGCAAAATTCAACTCAAATTCATAAATAGCATGAGCTGTTTTCCAGTAAATTAAAAAAATACAAAAATAATCACCCAGCCCTATTCCAAAATAGCCAAAGTGAAAATCAATGCAGTGCAAAAGGGCTAGGCACTCCCACCTCCAAAGCTTTCATGCAATGCAATCCCACCACAAGAAGCCCTTGCCCTCACTCTCCACCAGCCCCACACTGAGCAATTGTTGCAGGGCAGCAACTTCCCTGGTCAGTGAAGTGGCATCCACATTTGTGGGTCTGCACAAGTGCTTACTGAGAGCAAAGAAAATGATAGATGGTAGCAAAAGTCACACTTCATTTTAATTTTAAAACAATAACAGTCTTCAACACAGAGTTTGTGTGTCTAGACTGTGCATATTTAAGCCTGAACAGGTTGCACAGTGAGGTCTGCTGGTCAGCAATGCACGTGGAGTTAATCTGCTCTGTGCAATTGCAGTTGTCTTCCCCAGCCTTGCTCCTGACAAATCCAACACTGGACCCAAGGAGCAGAGTTCCTTAAGTTACTGATTAAAACAGGTCTTTTGCCTCTTTTTCTGTCCTTTACTCTAGTTTATTCTTTCTTAACTGAGCTTGTTTCCATGACAGCTAGGGCCATAAAAACAAAACACCTTAAAATGCCAACTTGATTAAGCTTTTACCGAATTATAACAATCTAAATGCATTCATGGAGATAAGCCCTGTCCGAACACAGAAAGCTCTGCACTGTGACCCACGGTCAAAATCCAACCCAGAGGACAGCCTGCCTGCCCTGCCACACCTCATGGTGGGGCAGGGGAGTTGAAGGCAGATAATCTGCTCCTCCCAAATACCATCTGCCTTTGGAGGAAGGAGCTGCTGGTTCAGCTAATAGACCCTCAGCCTCAACACTGCTCCGTGCCACTCACCATGCTGTCTGGGCTGCAGATGTTTAATAGCCACTGATTTCAGAATCTGATTATCTGATTGCTCTGTCACATCGGCTTTGACCTCACGCTCGGCCCAAATTCCCCAGCCCTTGGTGTTGATGGTATTTTCCAGAAATAGTCATGCTGCCTGTCCAGACAAGTAAAGGTAAGCATGAGGTAGGTGGTGTCAGGGACTTGAGCTTTTGACCCTGAAGGCAATATGGATTCAACTGATTTGAGCCACTTGACTCTGTGAACTTGAGCCTGATCACACACAGCCGGTCCAGAGGGGCTAGATAACATCACCGGAGCTGTATTTTGAGCTGCATAGGCAGAAATGACCTGGGACCTTAACTCCCCCACAATCAGGAATAATCTCCCTTTAATGCAAATGGCACAGTGGAATCAAATAAAATTAAATTTTTAGAGTAAGTTGCTGTTGTTCCTTTTACTAGAGTTTGTACAGTGAATCGTTCATGTCTGACAGAGAAAACCACAGAAAAAACTTTAGTTTATTTCCTTTGACATGTCTGAGAAACAGAGTAAAAAAAAAAAAAAAAAAGCCCACAAAAAATCACCCACCAAAAAACGTAACCCTTGCTGATTGCTGTGATGGACATCCCCAAAGCAGGCTGCCTTGCTGTCCCCAATTTTGTCAGTCAAGTCAGCTCAGGGGGCAGCTGTGGGGGACAGCTTCAGTGCCCAGCACAGGAAAAAGGGTCTGGGTTCCCTTCTGTGCTGTGGGTTGCTGTGACAGCCACAGAAGTGCTGGCAAGTCCCTCTTCATCTGAATGAGCATCTCCAACTGTGTGTCTGAATCCAAGAACCAACGTCTACCCAGCTGTCTCCTCATAATCTAACTGAGAGAGCTGTCTCTCTCCTCTTCTAACTGGGCTATGACATCTGCAGGAGAGAAAGCCAATTTTCTCTTGCAGCAGAAGCATCCCTGATGCTCAGACTTGCTAGCCCTGCACTGATCCACAAATGGATCTTGTTTTAGACTTCAGCTGGGAACAGAGATGCTTATTTTTGTAAGTGCATGTCTAAATTCTTCAGCAGTTGAAATAGGTCACCAGACACATACAATTGTTTTAGCACATCCTAAAGAAAATGTAGAGAAAGAGGAGTAGCAAGGATGAAGGGAAGGACAGCTGTGAATGGGTAGACAAACTGGAGGACATGGGTCAGTTTGAAGGCTTTGTCCAGATACTGCTTTAAATACAGCTTGGGCAAATCATAAGTAACTTGAGTTCTGTGGAACAAGGAAAAAGAAATTGCCAGAGCAATTGTCACTGCTTAATCCATGTCTGATGTGCTGTTTGATTGCACAGGACCTGAACAATTACACTGAGCAAGTAAGATGAAAAGCAGAGGACTCAGAGAGAACAATCAAGCCACCCTGTTCTGTTGATTCTCTGATTCAGCTATTTGTAGCAATTCTTTTACCGACATATGGTCCAAGTCCTGCCTGCAGATATGCATGACAGGAATTCAAATAAAGACTACTCGAAGTGTTGCTGACAAACATATATTGCACTGCTTCTTCTCTCCCCAAGATAAATGTAACACATGTGGTTATCTCACTCAAGCAAGTTAAGTTTAAAATACACCCTATTACTGAAAATTGAACCTTGACTTATTTACAGTGATATTTGCTGTCCTGGCTGTATTTGTGTCCTATGACCTCAGAGGTACAGTCTGTCATGGACTTTGGATCTTTTCCCTTTTCTGTTTTCCATTTGTGACCTTTAGATGCATTTCAAATAATTCCTTGCTTTTTCAGCTACTCTCCCCCTACTTAAAAACTCTGCAGGAAGGCATTTCTCTAACTGATGCTTTATTACCTCTTTAGATAATTTTTTTGGAAATTCTAAAGGAGTAATCCACTGCCAAGCCCACTGCCTCTGCAACACTTGCATGATGTAGAAGCAACTAGTGATTGTCATTTTTCACATTCTCTAGTTTCATAGCCACATCTCCATCTGAATGGCCCAGGTGGAAATGGACCAGGTCTTCCCTCCCAGCACTATTTGAGGGTATCATGTATGTGTTCAGGTTAAGACTGTACCACATTTCTGTTTCTCTTTGGCAGAGCATACTGATTGGACAGGTTGCTGAAGATGAAGCAACACACTGCTGCCAAAGTCCATGGTAACCACTCATTAATTTTTTAACATTTGCTCTGACTAGTGACCTACAAGGAGCTACTCTGAAAATCCCTGGAATAGGCACATTATTGGCATACTTGACTTTGAAGTTCAACAGATCTAATGAAATCCTACCACTGGCACCCACTGCTGCAGAAAACCATTGAGAATAAAGTATTTAGCTGATATTTTGTCAAAAATCCATAGAAGTATTCCAGAGTTAAACTACAATACATTTTAAGCAGCTAGAAGAGCTCTCTAGAGAATATTTAATCCCTTTTGAAGAGAGAGCACTCTTTTACAAAACCCCATTTCCTTTTTCAATGTGAATTAATATTGCCAGTTATTTTGATTAACACATCTTGAAAGAAATCGCATGTTTATAAACTAATAATCATCTGCAGCTAGGAATGCATTACAGAAACTGGAGAGTGGCAGTAGAAAACGACCTTATGAGAATGGCAGAGCTCTTCCACCAAACTATGGATGTGCAAAGAACTTACACCACGCCAGCAGTATATGAGTGTAAGAGGTTTACCAGAACCAGAAGCTTTGACTGCTGAGGTATTCATAAACAAGGTAAAATACAGAGCTGTGAAACAAACTAGGGGCTTTTATAAAGAAGGACTGCCCAAGGAGTTTCACTGTATCTTCTCATCTTCCCCCAAAAATAACCACTGCGAAATACAGTATGTTAATGTATGCAAGGCAGTGACCTCCACTGGAAAATGAGGAATGCCCAAATTTCCTAGAACTTGCCTGGGAAGCAGCAGGTGGTGACTGAAGTGCCTTCACAGTCACAGCAGGTCTCCAAACGTGCCCAGCTGTTCCCAGGACTGTGGAAAGGTGTCCAGTCCTTGCTCAGCAGATGTGACCCCGTCCCTGCATTGCCTCAGATGTGCTGCAGGAGAGGGCAAGGCCATACAGACAGACACACAGACACAGCTCTGCTCAGCCTCTTCCTCCCCCACTTTGTGCTCACCTCTGTATGCTGCGAACAGGAGCTGCTGCCCTCAGGACTGTGCTTCCCTTCACAGGGATCCACAGCACAAGGAGCTCTCACAGCATATTAAGGAGTTTTATTTTTCCCCCACTGCCTGTTTGTAGATCCTGGAACAGCAGAGGTGCCAAAAGCTCAACTGGGTGTGAGAGCCAGGCCCAAGAAAAAGCCTGAGCAGCTCCTCCAAGCTGAGCTCCACCTTGCTGGTAGTAGCAGCAGCACCAGAACAGATGGGCCAGCAGGGTTCCAAAAGTTATAATTGCTCCCTAAGCTGTGGCATGGGCATGCTTCCTCAGGTGCTGGGAGTAGGAAGCCATTGTCAACTTAATGCTTATTTTGGTTATTATAGCAGTGTGTTGCTGAGACTCTTGTAGCCTGGTGACAAGCTACAACATAAAAATCTCTTCCATAAAATCTGTGATCCCATTGTGTCTTCGGTCCATCACTGCAAGGCAGCCAGTACCACCAGGCAGCATTGCAGCTCTGTCATTTTTATAAAGCACTCATAAGACATGCACCTTATTAAGTGTTTGGAAAGTAATCCTAGTTTAAATTGATGGATGAACAAGGAACAGCAATTTGCTGTTGGGGAATATTTTATTTGCTTTTCACCACAGGAAGGTGCATAGGAAAACAAAGTCACCCAAGTTGAAAACAAATAAATGAAATGCATTCAATTAGCTAATGGAGTGTCTCACAAAAGGTTGCACGGCTAGAAAATTAAATTAGGTCTTTCCAATATGCTGAGAGTCATTAATACTTTTTTTTTTTTTTTTTTTTTTTTTAAACTGCCTGAAATATTCAGGGGATTATTTTCACCATTGGCTTTTTGCTTTCCCTGACATACCTTTCAGTCCTGATTCTCTTCAGATTTTCTTCAGTCTTGGAAACAGTGCTAATTTGTGAAAAGCCTTTTTAAGTTAAATAACTTTGGTGTAATTCATAAGTACATTGGAACATATTTCAGATTTTTCTAAAGGAACATGACGTCCTCAGAGATCAGCTTCACAAGCTATTGTATGATTTAGCACCACTGGTTACAAAAGGACTCGGCTCAAACATGTTTACTGGTGGCTTCCTATGACTTTTTACAGCAAAACGACTGAAAATAGATGATAGAAGCATGTTAAATTTGCAGTCCTGCCCTTGCAATGACATGCCAAGTGAACCACATCCAGCTTACGTTAGGTGAATTAACACCAGCATGGCATTGCTGGGACAGCACCAGGGTGGCCAGACACACCTCCTTGGTGCAGCACACCAGTGCCCTGCGTGGTGTGGTGGCAGAGACTTCTCATTCCCTTCAGGCCATTCCAGTTGGAATGCTGCAGGGTCTGTGGTTAGGAAATGCAGTGCATGATTGGTCATATCTCTGTAACTCCACCTAGACCTTGCTGGAGAGATGGGAAGAAGGGACAAGGATATTTCCTGCCAGTACCTACCTAATAAGCACACCTATTTTCAGAGCGTGCTCCTTCCTCTTTGCCAGTGTATCTGATCTCACCCAAATCATGAGGTGGAGGATCCTAAGTACCCCCAGCCAAGCTAGAGAGGAGTCTGCAGGAAGCAGCAGTGCTCAGTGCTGCGTCTTGTTCTTGGTGAAATGGAACTGATTAGTCCCAATGGAAAACCCAAAGTCGGCATTAAAGTTAGCAGAACAGCAGAAAGCACAGGCAAAATTCCTGGGCAAGGGGGTCAAGGCTGAAAAAAAGCCAGCTAGGGACATAAAGGCACTTTTCTTTTTCACAGCAAGTGTTTCTTTCTCAGGGAAATAAAAGACTCAGGTACATATGGAGACCCATTATTAAAATTGAACTCTGCTGCATGAGATCTGGCATGCCCTTATGTAAGCAAATTATTTTTATCTGCTTCTAGCCTAATAGAGACTTGACTATTTTGAGAACTCATAGGTTTCATTGCTATGGAAACTAACTCTGTATCTTTAGGTCAATCTTGCTATCTCTAATTTGCAGAGTCCACTTCTAAGCATTTGTTTTTTATTTTTTTATTTTTTTAAAAAAAAGCACAGTTGTATTTGTTGTTTCAGTTCCACTGCCCATTACCCTCTGTCTCACTCCTGAGTCCAACATCCTTTACAGGAAAGAGAAATTGGGATAGTAGCAATGCAATGCCAGGTTACTGGTTTCCATGTTGATGAGAAGTGAGGGGTTTTACATTAATAGTACAGACAAACAACACAGGACCATCAGCAAACAAGGCAACCTCATCCAGGGGTAAAGATACCCATAAAGAAAACCAGCCTCATACAGCTGTCCTCTCCTTGTTCCTCTCTTGCTTGGGTGAGTGAGCCAAAATGCCACTGATTATCTGAAATGCTAAATAACTCTTTCCAATCCTTAGATCAATAGTGGGAGGATTTACCACTTGCATGGACAAGGAGAACTTCTGCCACAGGGGTGACTGAGCTGGCAACAACTCAGTAAAACAGACTGGCCTCATCTTATGTTGGAACTTCTGCTTTATTATGAAATTATGGATTTTTTCTCACCGCCACAACCTTTCTTCTTCTGCTCAACTTCAGCTACTTTCATCTTACAGTATATCCAAACTTGGGCCAGAGACAGTTCTGGGATGACACAGGAGGGGTAAACATCCCTATAGGAAAACTGGGATTTGACACACCTCAGTGGCTTTGTAGAACTGAGAGAGCTATAAGGTGCTTGCATTTCTTGGGATTGCTCCTTCTTGGGAGTAAAAAATTTGACTTCTTCGGTGGTAGTTCAAGGACCAATATATGCTGGTATTTCATGGTCTCAAAAAACTCTTCTGCATAATTCAATGTCACAGAGAATTCACATCCAGAACTTCTTAAAACTGCTGGAATTCTACTACTCTAGTAACCAGGGATTTCTGTTTGTTTTTCTTATTCTTAAAAAAAAGTTGTCTCTTCAATGACAGAAAGGAATTATTTCAGTTGTGATATATACCCACACTTCTGCTCAGAATTGTGATGCATTGTAAATTCTGCTGTAAAAAAGTTAGTCTTTTGGAAAATCTACCAAGAAGGCAGTGCCTGTCAGTAAAAATGAAATATTTGCCTCTAAAATGCCAACACATATACCTGCTTAATACATTACTCCCTATTATAGCACATGTAATCTATATATTCTAGAACAGGACAAATGTGCCTTGTCTCAGTGGCCTCATCTATAGGGGGAGTTCTATCCACATTCTTCTTTGCTATTGTTTGTTCTTTTCAGTTTAAAGTCACTTATTGATTTTTTTTTTCTCCTTTAGAGTATAAGGCCAGTCTCTTCTACTGGCTCAAAGGTGGGTGGTCGGGTTTTTTTGTTTGCTTGTATTTGGTTTTAATTTTTTACTCCCAGAAAATTAAGGTTGTGTTCTTGTTGAATTGATGCAGGTTTTTGGTTTTTTTTTTCCTGCACTCTCCCCCCACATTGTGACTGAAATCACTATCTCACTGTGCTCCCTTTTTATCCAAGCCAAATATTAAGTATATAAGATTATAGGCAAGCACTGGAATCTTTGGACAATCAGGATTATGCAATGCCGGAAAATGAGAAGAAAGTGTTTTCTAAGGATGAAGGGCATTCAGCTTCAATAAGCAGGAAAATCCCACAAGTTTAATTCCTGTAATGGATGGCAGTGACACTCACTCTGCTTTATGGGATATTATTCCATAAAGGAATGCAACATAAGCCACTAGTTAAACTAGGACAGATGTTGCTGGAAATACTTAGAAGATGTTTACTTTATATGATTAGTGATCAAATATGCAATGTTCTTGGGTATGTCATCCTCGTGACTTCCCACAAGACATAATATTTTCCTTGTTGGAAAAAGAAAATAACTAAGTTGTAGGTAGCTTTTAGTAACTGAGATATTTTTGACTGGTGATGTAGCTGTTTAAGCATCCATCCATCAGCAAGACCATCCCCCAGCCCAACCACTTCCCTGGGTTTGCTCTACTTATTCCCTGCATACCTTAAAAATGCTTCCCCCATCTCCCAGTCACCCTCTCCCAGCCCAGCACTGGTACATTTCCTGGTAGCTTTCCAATGAGGAACTTAGAGTCTCAACTCCCTGGAGCAAGCTGTCCATTCCTTCTAACGAATAACCTGTTTCTTACTATAGTTTACTGGGTGGATATCTCTTAAGAAATGAAAAGGGATTTTTCTGATGAGGGTGTGAAACCAGCAAATGGAGGTTTCCTCCACAAAGCTCACAAAAGTTTCAGCTGTTGCAGTAAAACTGCTGCAACCTTCTCCAAGGATATGCTTGTAGTCATTTCAAGAAAAAAAAAAATCAAATAGCACTGCAGTTAATATTCTCCTGTAAAATTAAAGCTGATTTAAGACTTTCTATACTCAAAGTTGCATTAATATAATCCCCTTTAGCTAATCAGGTGAGTTGTATGTAGAATGTACCCAAATCCTCTGTTGTAGATGAAAAAAGACTGAGCAGCTGCAAAGAAAGGGAAGTGTGAACTCTGCCTTCCTTTCTCTTTCAAGCCTCCCTCACCTTGAGACCCAAAGCAGATCCTATTGCTCTGAAGCAGGGACAGAACTGAGGAATCATAGATTTTTTTTAAGTTGGAAAAGATATTTAAGATCACCAAGTATAACCATTAACCCAGCACTGCCCAGTCCATCAGTAAAACATGTCCTCAAGTGCCACATCTACGTGTCTTTTGAATACCTCAGTTTGGTGATTCAATCATTTCCCTGGGCAGCCTGTTCCAGTGCTTAAGAATCCTTCCTGTGAAGAAATGTTTCCTAATATCCAATCTAAACCTCACCTGGTGCAAGCTGAGGCAAGCTGAGGCCATTTCCTCTTCTCCTGTCACTTACGTGGCAGAAGAGATCAGCCCCACCTTGCTACAATCTCCTTCCATTGCCCTTCTCTGGATACTCTACAGCACCTCAATGTCCTTCCTGCAGTGAGGGGCCCAGAACTGGATACAGGATTCGAGGTGTGGCCTCACCAGTGCCCAGTGCAGGGGGACAATCCCTGCCCTGGCCCTGCTGGCCACTCTATTGCTGATCCAGGCCAGGATGCCACTGGCCTTCTTGGCCACCTGGACACACTCTGGCTCATGTTCAGCTGCTGTCAACCAGCACCCCCAGGTCCTTCTCTTGCCGTGCAGCTTTCCAGCTGCTCTTCCCCCAGTCTGTAGCCCTGTGCAGAGCTGTGACTCATGGGCAAGGTCCAGCCCTTCACCTTGCTGAGCCTCACGCAATTGGCCTTGGTCCGTCAATCCAGCCTGTCCAAGACCCCTTTCCAGAGCCTTCCAGCCCTCCAGCAGATCAACACTCCCACCCAACTTGGTGTCTTCTGTGAACTGACTGAGGGTTCACTTCATCCAGATCAGCAACAAAGACATGACACAGGGCTGGTCCCAGCACTGAGCCCTGGGGGACACCACCTATGACCCGCTGCCACTTGGATGGAACTCCATTCACCACCACTCTCTGGGCCCGACCATCCAGATGGACATTCAGTTTTTTACCTAATGGAGAGTGCACCCATCCAAGCCATGAGCAGCCAGTTTCTCCAGTAAAATGCTCTGGAAACTGTGTCAAAGTTGATGTAGACTACATCCACAGCCTACCCCTCATCCACCAGATGGGTTACCTTGCCACATAAGAAGATCAGGCTGGTCAATTAGGACCTGTTTTTCATGGATCCATGCTGTCTGGGCCTGGTTAGTCCTGCATCTGCCACATAGAATTTCTCATGATCTCCTTACTGGTCTCTGCTCTTCTGCCCTCCTTGTCCTTCACCACTTGCCCAACACCAGCCTTGTCCTGGCTGCCCCCAGTGACCCATGGCTTCTGCACCCTCCCATCCCACTTTCCCTGAATAACTGCCCTGACATTGTCCCAAGGCCAGATTAACTGCCTTTTTTCTTTCTTAAGGAATAATGGTTGATATCACTTCCTCGAAGCCAAAAAGCAACACTCTTTTCCCCATTTCATTCTTTTGTTGCTGAACTGCTCTTTGGTCTCTTACCTCCCATCTGCCCTCCTTGTTTGGCTCCCTACCCACTGCTCAATGACCTCCAGCCTCTGGGGCACCAGGGTCAGCATCAGAGCAAAGATGCACAGTGGGATGTCACCACGCAGGGCTGTGGCTGCCAGGAGGAGAATGTCACAGGCCATGGCTGGACCTTGTGCTTGGAGTTTGCCATGCAAGGGTGTTACCCTCTGCTACAGCAACAGTTTGTGTGCCCTCAATTCCTCAGCCTCCTTCATCTTTTTCCGCTGTTTTTTGTTCTGCTTTCCAACACTAAGCTGGAGCAGCCGGAAAGATAACAGCTGTCCTTTTCCAAGTATCTCTCCTATGCTTCTATCTTTTATGGGGATTGAACATTTTTGCTTTGTTGTGAACCTTTTTGGCCAGTAGATGATGGCTGGTGAGGGAAGCTTGACCCTAGAAGAGCTGAAGCTCTGTGCTGGGGTGGAAAGGCAAAATACTGGGGCGAGCTCTGTATACCAGCCAAACAGCCATTCTTCCTCAGGTTCTTACTTCTTAAATGCTCATCTGCTAAATACATTGCTTTTATTTCATTTACAGAATCTTACCCTGCTCTGATTGTAAATCCAACAACCTGATCTTTTCTATATGTGTTTGCTATGATATGGTCATAAACAATTTTTGTCATCAGCCTGGGGGCAAAGAAATTCATACAGCTCTTATACCACTGCAATCCCATTGACTTCAGGAGAATTACTTCCCATTACAGCAAGTGAAATCAGAATGAGTAAATATGCCATTTCTGTGCTGTTCACCATTAATACTGTAATGCTCACTGGAGTAGTCAGAGAAACCTGGAGACTGATTCTTGTTTGACTCAGTATATCTTGTGATGTGCAGGGCATTCTCTTTCCAGTGAGAACCAGAACTGCTCTAACAAAGTGGAGAAGAGCCAGTGGCAGAATAATTAGAGGCTACCTATTTTTTAAAATATTTTCTAATATCAATTTGGAAATACTTTTAAAAATTTTCTCTATCTCTTTCTGTTGGGAATCAAAGCAATGACTTTTCAAATCATTCAGTGACCCAGAGAAGCCTTTCATCCTGATCTTATAGCTGGGAAAACTCTGAGACATAGACATCTTAGATAATTTGTCCTTGGCCATAGATGTGGTGGAGACAGAAAAAGTTCTGTGTTCTATACTGACACTTGAATAATTTGACCACTAGACCACCCTTCTTCATCACTCCTTAGTGTTTAATTTAGACACAAACATAAGAAGGCAACAAAACAAGTGAAGTTCAGTTTCAGATCCACCATGGATCAGACGCACAAAGCTACCAAACTGCATCCAGCCATCAGGTGGTTGCTGTAGGAAAGGTTGGCAGTTATCTCCTTATGCAGAGGTCATTTACAATTGCATACAGTGGAGATACTCCCTGGATGGGCTGTTGAGTTATTCTGGAAGAGGAAGAGAAAGGGAAAGGATCTGTCAAAGCCAGACATGTTCTGAAGACACATCCTCATAAATGGCCCCAGGAACCACCAGCCCAAGCATGTGCTAAGTGGATCTCAAGTTCACAAATGCCTTGAGGAGCCCCTGCTGGGTCCATCTGGCTGCCTGTTTCCCTCCATGTGTACTAATAGACTAGCCTATTCCAAATTTTTAATCCAGAAGTTACTATAGACAGCCCTTCCATTTCTAATTTTAATGTATTTTTTTCCTGGCATTTTTCTTTAAGACAATAACAAATTTCTCAGCAATTAACATCTCACAGTTCTTTGTAATGAGGAGGTCATGTACTTTCTCAGCAACTTCTCCCTCCACAGATGTAAGCAAGGCTAGTGATAAGGTCAGGGGGGCATTCTTCTGGGCTCTGCCTGTGTACTCAGCGACATCTACTCAAGAGAGCAGCGACAAAATGGCTCAGAACAAGGACGCCTTCAGAGATGAAGGTGGCAGTTCCAGCTCACAGCTGTCATGTCTCACTGTACGCAGTGTTGTGTCCAATGGAGGAGTTAATTTTCCTATCTGCACACTCTCAGCTGCAGACTCATTCAGAGCTTCAAGGTTCAAGACCTGGAATATATTTGTCTTTTAAGCAATGAACTACCAAAATTATTTTCTTGCCTGTGCCCTCAATGCCCTCATTGCTGATACATTCTCAGCAATGAATGTACCTTCCATTTTTGTCTAAAGTAAACAGATTTCATCTACCCTTCTCAGTCTCCTCCTCCAAGGTAGAAATGTCAGGAATTACGATTGCTGATGCTGTGCTTGCTGCAGGACTACCAAGAAATGGGGCTTTGGTACAAGTAGAAATTTGACCTGCTGTTTTCCAGCCTTCAGCTGAGGGAAAGAGGATGTTGTCTCTCTCATGAAGGGGTTTCGCAAGGAACCCACATAACCTGTTCTCAGCCACTGCTGGTTTGTCCGTAGGGATTTACTTGGCTTAACTAAATGCTTCTACTTAAAAAAAAAAAAAAAAAAAATCATTAAAACATTGCAGCTCAAGTTTCTCTCATTTCTCCTGTCACTAGCTCAGGACTTACAGGCTGCCCTGTAGCAAAACCGTAGAAGTTGAGATTTAATATTTGCAGCAACTGATTTGCACAGGCTACAGCAAATGCATTTGCAGATTTGCAGAAGAGAATAAAAGTCAAAACCAGGTCAGTCCCTTTGTTTCCACTGTAGTTTTCACTGTTGCAAAAGGCAGTTCAATTTTGTATAATCACAACAGCAAGCAACTATAACAGAATACATTAAAAACACATTTGTTCAATAAAAGAATGCCATTTCACAAAAGGTCATGCTTTCAGTTTTGAGGAGACTGCTAGTCATTTGCTTAAATGCCAATATATCATATCACAAACCTTTGACTTCTCTATTCCCCAGCTCCCTTGGCTACAAAAATGAGGCAAACAGTATTTACCTGCCTTCTCAGATGCTGAAATATTTGGCTATAAATTAAAAATACATAGTACTGAATATTTAAAATGAGGCCCATGTGAAATAAGACATAAAGTCTCATAAAGTGGATAACATATGGGAAATGCACTGTTGGGAGTCTCCTTGGGAAAAACAATAATCTTCGTAATTGCGACTTTTAGCAGTTTAGCTAATTGTGCACAACATTCCACGGCATTTAATTGGAAGCCAGCTAGTCCATGCTAAACTTCAAATACTTAAAAACAATCCAGCATTTCAGGGAGTTTCTCCTCTCCCCGAGAATGACTGCAGCCCCTGCAGCCTGTTTCCAGTGACAGCGAGAACATCACCATAGATACACACCAGCTCTGCATGATCTCGCCCTTACCTCTAAAGAGCTATTCCCCATCGTTTTAGCCTGCACCCTGTAAAGATTCCAGTGTATCTGAAAGGTGACTTTTTTACTAGAGGAAAATTTGCTTTTAGCCCAGGGGATAAATTTATTGCATCATTTAATCTGCAACCTCCCGTTGAATACAGGAACCTACCTTTTTTGTCCATTTGTCTCTTGGGCACTTAGTTAATGAAAGGAAAGAATTTTGCTGATCGTATTGGCTCAATTTTTTGTCTTTTTAAAATGTTGTGTAAGCAAAAAAAAAAAAAAAAAAAGAATTCTCATCAGTCCAGGTAGATGAGGAGAAATACAGTATTGCCTGTGATATTAATTCTTCTCTTTTTTTGTCCTGCATGATATTTAAAAGAAGCCAGGTTTCTGATGGGCAGTCTCATTTTTAAAAGATTCACCTCTAATGGATCATTTTTATTTCAAAAATTGGGAAATGTAAAAGTATGTTTCCTTCCCTATGTTACAAAAAACACGTAGAAGGAATGAGTTTTGCTAACTCTCTCACCTAGTAACTCCATAAAGGACATCTGAAATTCCTCCAGTGTGCTGTCATGAGGAGATTGTGGTTTTGGAGCTTCCACCTGACCAAGCCCTACAGCTTGGGACATGCAGTTCATCATTCTCAGAAGCAATCTATAAGAATTTCTCACCTGAGTTCAGTGAACTTAGTAATATGCCCAGTGAATATGCCCAGTTCTGCGTGTACTCCATGTCCTTTGAACAGGCAAAAGACAGAACAGGTCTAAAGATGAGAAGGTGTGAAAATAAGTGAGAGAACGTGACCATCATGGAAAAAGATGAGAGTAGAGACCCAAAACCAAAAGCAGGAGCAGAGGATGGAGAAAAAGCCTGCAAAGCAGGAGGGGACCAGGCAGAAGCTGGAGAGGTAGAGGTGAGAACTGAAGAGATTTTTAGTCAGTCCTCTCTCACACTTTGTTTCACATTTGGCAATGAATCTCTTGAGCCTCAACATGCCTCTGCTGTCTAGCTAACAGCTACAAAACCCAACAGGGAAAAATATTTTTTCTCATTCTGCTCATATTCTGCCTTTAAACGCTGTTTTCTGAAAACTTAATTTGAATTTTATTTTGTTTTTCAATGTAATAAAAAATGCCTACTGTAGCAGCATTAAAAACAATCAGATTTGAGAGCTGGGCAAAGTACAAGAGGAGTGCAAATAATCAACAGAGTTTACAACCTAGAAGTTCTGGTCCCCTTACAGAATAACTGCTGTGTGGATATGAATCTTCATCCTATCAGTTTTCACAGGCTTTTTATTTTTTTTTCTTTTTTCCTTATCAACATTTTAAAGATCAATTATCCATGCAACTTGGGAAAAAATCATAATAGATGCTCTCTTTCTCAAGGCAAATTTTGAGAGAAATGTAGTGCTCTAATTGGCAAAATATTCAAACAAAAGCACTGATTATATCTCTGCTATTGATATGAGCTTTTAAATGGCATATGATACAACCAGATTGGTTCAGTAAGAAAACAGGTTTAGAGTTGGATGGTAGCTGAGATTTTTCTGTTGTTTTTTATGGCTAAGGATAGCCAGATGGATAAGGATTTTATTATAGGTATTGGCAACTTAATGCTGCTGAAAGCCTGACACATGACGCATTGACTCAAAGTTGGAACATTAGATTTTCGCCAACATTAAATTCAAGCAAATTTTTCTGAAACTGCAGCCTGGATGTGCCACCATGGTTTGCATATTACCTACCTCAAATGAAGAAAACCCAAAAACATTGGTAATTATTCCCTCTGAAGTAAAAAAGGTGATTGAAGAGCATTCTCCCCAAGGGAAGAGCCAGAATTCTCGAAAACTTGTGCATGCAAACACACAGGCTGAGCTCTGCTCCTCTGCACATCCTGTCACAGCCAGGTCACAGAGCACACTGCCCTCTGCACATCAAGCAGCCTGAAAAACAAGGTTTTACTGTCAGTCTGCTGCTGCCTTCCAGTCCAGTCTCCAGACCAGGAAGAAGCACTTCCAGTAATCCCCAAACCTCACACTGCAGATGAACCTCTAACACACATGTGATTTGTTGAAAATACATGCATGTATTCATCATTCAAATCCATAATTTCCTAATTCAGGTAGGAAAACACTGTTGGCTTGGAATACTTGAACCAAAGCGATAGTGCTAGACATGAAAAGTCTCCAAAGGAGCCTCCCATGGGTGACATTTATCTATGTTTCTTCATTTGTAGCATAAACAAAGGGAGTCATTTGCATTCCTGAAAGATCTTGTCTCAGCAGTTTACCTTCTGAGATGGTAAATGGAAGGAGGTAACTAATCTGTTTGTGGCCTTCCAAAAACTTTATAGGCATGGCCATGTACCTGCTTGGGAAAGCTGGCCATGTAATAGCAGATATGCCAAAATGAACATGAGGAAAAAAATATGATAGACAGAGTAGGATTAGCAAAGAAAGAATTCTGGCCAGTAAGAGAACAGAATAACTTGATCAGTGCACTTTGCAAAGCACGACATGTCATTGTTAACACAAAAGACAAAAAACTTTAGTTAGTATCACTCAATCTGCAGTGGTTAAACACCTCCCTGGGGCTTCTCCTCTCATCAGAACAAGAATTCTTCCTAAATTTGGCCCCTATCTCTTAGCCAGTGCCACATCGGACCTTCTCCAGTAACAGAGATTTCAACTGCAGTAGTAAATACCAAGTATTATCTGAGTCATCACAGAAAGTCTACCTGAGCTGAGCTAACTGCAGCAGTCAGCTCAGAAAAATGACCAGAAGGCTGCTGTGCTTGAGGTACAGCAGACAAGGCCAACATTTTCCTGACTAATAATGGATTTGGGACAGGAGGCATTAGAAATGAGTTAGGGCTTGGACACTGCTTCCACCAAACCCAGGATCTGCTTGGCTTGTGTCATTCCCAGCACCCAGCAGCCCAGCTGGAAGCCATAAGCACCATTGGCTTGGGCTTGTGACATCACTGTGGCACCAAGCACATTTGTCACAGAGTAACACAGCACAAATACAGCCTGTTAGCCAAGGGAGTTTATGGGACAGCCAAACTATCGGCTGCAGGTTAAGCTTTTCTGCAGGTTAAGCTTTCTTGTTTTGTTGGAGTGATCACATTTTGCAGCTGCAAAGAGTTTATTTTAAAAAAAGAGTCACTGTCATTATCATTGGTTACGCTTGCATGTCAGAACACCTAAAAATTCATTTTTGAAACACACGTAATTCCTTCCAACTCTTCTTTGGTTTTCTAAAGGGCCTAAGGTTTCTGGCTGTAAATTTTGCTCACCAGTAATTCAACCCTCCTGTGAAATGTGCAGAAATTGCAGAAAGCAGTTTGATAAAGGAAGGCACGTATTTAACCTCAGCGAGACCAGCCCCTGGGAATAACACTGTGCTGTACCACAGCACGGGCAGTCTTGTGAAAGAGAAATGAATCAGCCACGTACTCTGCCCCGCAGCCTCACGGAATCTGTACTGAACCACTGGCTGAGGGGCCAGCTTTTCACCTTATTATACCTTTGGGGAAGAGAAATTATTATAGTTGAGGCATTTTGCGGTGTGCTAAGAGGTTCCACAATCCCTGGGCAGACAGAGATGGTGAAAGAGCCGAGACCCGTGAAGTCAAAGGAGTAAATCACTGCTCTGCTCACATGTCCCTGGTAGCCACCACCCGCTGGCCTGCACTCGGGCTGCCTGCCCCTGTGCCAACAGGGAGCAGTGCTGCCATGCAAGAAAGGGGGATTTATCGCGGGGGAAGAGAAAATGCAGTAGCCCAGGCATTAGATCTGAGGCAGAAAGGCCAAGCGTAAGCCCAGAGCTCTGCTGCAGCCCTGCAGACACCAAGACAACTCATGGCACAAAACCGTTCCTACCTGACACAGAGGGTGTGGCTGGCTCCTCAGAAGAGCTGGTTTAGAAGAGACCCATCTCTTGATTTCAGAGCCTGAGGGTTCACGTTCTGCTCATGACCTCAAGTGAGAAATACACAGAGTATTAGTCTTAAAGCTCTACTTAAGTCTACTTTATGTTGACCAGATAGAAGTCAGCTGCTCAGCAAAACAGACTTCTGCCAGGTCCTTTATGGCATTTCTGAGGATGGCATAGTGTCAAACATATGGTGAAAAATGCTTTTAATTCAAAGTTGTAGTGTTTCAAAGTTCATCCGTGTAGCTGGTCTACAGGTAATTTTAAATTGAATTTTTACTGCACCAGAACACATTGGGTGCCAGCTGAAGTGGAAGGCAGAAGGCAGCTCTATTCCTTCTGCGGGTTAAAAGGCAAGGTTTTAATAGCTTCCAGTCCCCTTGGGTGAGGCAAGCTAGCTGCAAAGTAAATCACAGAAACTAAAGACTTGCTATACTTCATGTATAACTGAAATAATACACTGCAAAAGGTATAAACAGTCACAAGTCTTCAACTGCAGAAATATGCGACCAAAATAACTGAGAACAAGTCATACTGAAGTAGAAGTTTGAAAAACAAATTTGAGGTTGATATCATTAATATATTTTTTTTCTAAATTAACAAGATACAGTGGCAGTCCAATGTGCCAAACACAGCACAGCTCAAGTGGTTACTCTTACTTTAGTGTTCCCTACTGACTTTTTTTTAATAGGATGGCTAGTGAAATCTCAGTTTCATGAGAGCAAAAAAAGCTTTGAAAGAGGAAGACAGCATTTTCTTATTCTCTGCTGGTGGCACACAGCTACATTTCTATGCACAAGACAGCAGTTTAAAAAGACATGTGGACTCTTGTCTCCTACCCAGTCATGATCATTAGGGTCTGATTTAAGACATCTGAACTCCTGGGTATACTCAGCTATTAAGGCACAATTTGACCTTGCTTTCCAAGCAGTCATTGCTCTAAGCCTCTGCATTCTTCTTTGAATTGTTCCACCTCTTTATAGATTTTTCCAGCTGACCCTTTTGATCCTAGTTGAAGAAGCTGTGTAGGGGCAGTTCATTCCATGCAGGAATACTAGGCCGAAAGAAGAACAGCTGTAGCTCCAGCAGAAGTTAGAAAAACTTCTATATGGCAGTGTTTTCCTTTTAATTCCTATGAAACTGCCTTCTGAGTGCAAAATGTGCTTAGCAGTTCATCTTAATTCTCTGATGACTTTGCCTTTCCCCAGCCAGCAGGACAGCGATTTTGCAGCTGCTGCTACTGCACCTCATTTATCAGCAGCTTCCCTCGCCGGTGCTCGGAGCACTGACAATTGTGCTCATAATTCACACAGAACAGGGACTCCACTCTGGAAGGAAACAAGAGCTACACAATGCCTTTCTGCAGCTTTCACAGCTGTGGGAGATACTTGGATGAAGTGGCTCCTGCTCCTGCTGATGCCCACTGCCAGCCCCACATTGCTGATGATGCTCTATAATGGCCAAGGAGCAGAATGAAAATAATGCAAACAGAAAGAATATATTCTGCAATTTTCCAGGAGTTGCTCCTCTTCTTAACATGGTATTAAGGTCAGAAATAATCACAGCTACCTTCACAGGGTGCTTCTGTGCTGAGGAAGGGAGAAATTAGGATATATTTCCATAGGTTAGCTTAGACAGTCTCTGGCAGAAAAACAATCAGGTCCAGTAAAAACACCGTGAACGGCAAATAGGGTTTGCAAAGCTAAGCTATCTGATGCCAATCTAGAGCTCAGCAAGCAATCTGAAACCAGCTTTTACACTAACTGCAGCTGGGGAAAAGGAGCAGGATTGGCACTGGTCCCACAAAACACACATTTTGGAATTATAGCCAGCTGTAGCTCTGGTACTTCACCAGCCCTTCAGGGGGTAGTTTTCCTGTTACAGCTACACTGAAGTAATGGGGAGGGGGAGTCGTGCTTCTACTCCTCCTCCTTACACCTGGCTATGGCTTCTCAAGGCATCACAGCAGCAGCTCTCATCTGACCCCTACTGCAAGCAGGTGGGTAAGGGCGTATTTCCACCAGCAGACACAAGGGATCAGCAGCAGACTGGCTTAACTAAGGTGCAACTCACTGCTCCAGATTCCCATTTCAACACTGCTTTAAGCAGACTTCAGTGAAAGGGGCAGACCTGTTGTCCTCTTCCCTGCTGCAGCCACTTCCCTTGTGCTGGCAGGAGCACCTGCACTGGGTGACAGCTGAGTAATCCAACCTCATCCTCATCATGAGCACAAAGATCAGATACTGTTTACTGGTTGGGTGAGGCTCTGAGCAACCTGATCCAGCTGAAGATAATTCTGCCCATTTCAGGGAGGGGTTGAACTACAAGACCTTTTACAGGCCCTTCCAACCCAAACTATTATGGGATTCTATAAATACTATTCCAATAGCAGGCACCCAGCCTTCTCTTTCTCTTGCTGTCCATTTCTTCCCCTTGACATGGGGGAAAAATTCAGGCTCAAACTGGGTTTGGCATTTGCTTCAGAAACTGCTGATGCCTCTCAGGCATTCACTTTTACAAGAGCCATTACTTAATCTCAAGCAGCCGGAAGAAATCATTTAATGGCCTTTGTTTTGAGACAGTTTGCACGCTTGTCTAATTATCCAAAAGGCACCTTATCCCCAAGGGGATTCACCATCTGCAGCTGGCCAAAATCAGCCATCTCCCCAACAGCAACAGCCAGGATTGCCATGGCAATTTATCCCCTTAGAGAATGACAGTCACATATTGTCTGGTCATGGTTGCTTTTCATCTTTGGATTCCCACCACGTGGATTAAAACAAGCAGCACCAAGACTGAATCAGGAACTCAGAGTCAAATGGCATTTATGACCCATATTTTTACTTTTTTGCTCATTTCTATATTGTCTTCTGCGTCTATCTTGGACATAGTTTAAAGCCATAACACTGGCTGCAGTATTTCAGCCCATATGTCTAATTCCAAGAAAAACTGCATTATTTCACTGTTCTCTATATTAAAATGGACAAATATAAACATGCTGCATTGCCACAGCACAGCATCATCACAGATACCTGCACGCCTAAGTGTAAAAACTAGCTGTTTCTGTGAAGCAGTAAGTTAACATCTTGTATGATCCACAGGCTTGCCTCTAACACCTTCCCACTGCTTCAAACAAGAAATTCACTCAGAGACATTGATCTTTCACTTCTGTCTTTATTTTTCTGAAAACTAGCGCTTCCCTTGGGTGATTACTGACTCCTGCTATGTCTCCTTAAGTGTTGCTCAGCTGCTTGTCATGAGTTACTTTTTCCCACATAAGTCATGCATCTAAAGCAAAAAATAAAGATGCATAACAGCAAAGAAGCAGGTGTTCCAAAAAGCAAAATACATTTATTTGGCAGCATCCATGTGGCAGATACTTTAGCTAAACTAGCCTTAAAGGCAGGATTGTAATTGTATACAATATGTAAGAGTGAGCACACATTTTCTCTTTTTAAATTTCACAAAAAACATGTCTGAATGCCAGACATGATGTCTCTGACTCTTTAAAGCAATTGCCTGGAAGGGAAAAGGGAGCTGTATGCATCGCCCCAGCCCAGCTTGGCCAGTAGGACTGATAATGAAGTCATTATTTGAGGACTCAGAAGATCAGATACTAACCTTTGGCACAGTATCCCTGCATACCTCTGGCCAATCACCCCATCCTTCTGTAATGAGTAGTGGCAATTACCAGAATGCTGAGAAAACAAGCAGGATTTTAAGATGAGCCACAGACACCAGGTGAAAATTCCCAACCTGCAACCAGTCAAGCTTAGTCAAGAATTAGGGATGGGTAATCAGTGTGGTTAAGCCAGCATGGCACTGAGATAAAGATGTGTTACAGAGTGGGTAGGAACAGGTTTAGCGAATCCAGAGATGATCTCACTGCTGCTGCGAAGAGCTGTGCTACACTGGCAAGCTGTGCTAGCAGGATGCTCTGTGCTACACATCATGGCAGAGTACGTAAAACTGCATTTAACTCCAGCAAGTCAGCACGCTGTAAAGTTCACAGCCACATTTCGGCCTCAGCTACAATGTCACGCAGCTCTGTGTCACAGCTCAAAGAAGGGCAGCAGTGTGCACTTTGGCAGCCAACCATCCTCAAGCTATTGGAATTGTCACGTGGCAAAGGGCAGGCTGGTGCTGCAGTGACTTCACCCCAGACCATTAACATCTTTGTTCTTTATAGCACAGTCCCCAATTGTTGAGAAAAGAATAGCACTTAGCAACACTCAGCAACACGCAGTGAGACGAATTGCAGGTGCAGATTGCTGCTCGGATTCAGTGGGAGAGCAGTTCCTACAGAGCCCTCCTTCAGCAGCTTTGCCTCCTGGGTGGGACCATTCAGCTCTTTGCTCTCCAACTAGACCAAGATCTAAAATCTCCACGCTAATCGCAAAGCCCATACCAGCTTTTCTTAGGGCTGGCAGAGCAGTTGCTGGCCACAAAAATAGACATGCCAAAAAGGCTTTGTATATTTAGAAGAAAAGAGAGAATACTAATTTGAAGTGAAGCAAGGCAGGGTGGAGGAAAGCCAGCTTCTCTGTAAAGTTTAGTATGATCCCAGGGATGAACTAGTTAGATTAGGTCCTTTGCAGCCATATAGTCTAAACATCACAAGGCTCAGGACAGGAAGCCTTGTGAAGACAAGAACGGCATTTGCTAATTACCAGCTTGCCTATGTATCAAGAGCATCAGCACTTGCACTTGGGAAGCCACCAGAGCTTATTTAATTCAAACATATAATAACACACTGCCACTCCTGCAGCCACTCCCAGCATCCAACGAATTACCTGCGAGACTCAGAATTTATTTAGCAACATTACAAATGGGCTTTGCATCCTTTGCTTGTGGTGTTTACCCACTCCTGAGCAACAGGAGAGACTGCTGCATTCTTGTGGGAAGAAAATGGCACACGGCAAACCAGAGGCAGCTGTCTGTCTTGGGGTGCAGCCATGGCTCGGTGTAACACAAGGGGTTTAAATACCAGAGGCCTGACACACTCACCTGGAACACTGGTGCTTATGTCCCAGCTGTACTGGCACAGCTCAGTCCATGGCTTTGGCAGTGGCAGCAGCTCGGCATCCAGAGGACCCTGCTCAACAAGCCTCGGGGTTCAGTCGCCCTTCCACGTCAGGGACATCAGACTGTGACAGAAGACTGCCAGAGGTGTAATTGCAGGAACAAAAGGGCAAAGGAAAAAAGTTAGCTTTCTCTCAATGCTAATTCCATTTTTGCTTTCCCCCCCCCAACCCCATCAGGCAGCCTGCTCCCAATATTCCTGACCAACACCACAATGAGACCACAATGCAGAACTAGGCTCTCTTCACCCACACGGTGAAGGGACTGCAATGATGCAGACAGCCCAGGATCCTCTACTCCCTAAATCAAAAGTTAAGGCATAATTTCTCTATTAGAAATAAACCTTTAGAGAATTAAAGCACTTGCACTATGACTGCAGTGTCCTTACATGAGTCAGTCCCTTAAAAAGGGCAAGAGGAGCTGATAGGATGGTTTGGAAATGCGATTTTTAATTTCACATTGCTTTCAGAGCAGTTGTTTCAAGGTCAAAAGTGTTGCATGTTGTACAGAGCGCCACAACTAGTTCAACAAAATACATTCTCCTATTATTTTTCAAATCTAAAGTGAACAGTTTTAGATTTGTCCATTTTGAGGCTAACAGGACTTGTGCAGGTCCTAAAAAAGATAAAAAAAAAAAAGAGTGATGTATTACTGTAGAAAATGAAAAATCAAAACAGCTATGTGACACGCAGAAAAGAAAACTCCTCAGGCTCATTTTGCCTAGGGAAAAAGAGACGAGGTAGCAAAAGAGAGCTAAAATGGTAACATTATAGACACATTTGAAACAATTTTATTACATGCAGGCTTGAAATTAAATCCAACAGAAGGCAAAACATTTTTTGGAGCAAAAATATCCCAGCCCTTGACACTATGGCACTCTTAAACCAGAACACACAAACCCACCCTGGGAAGATCTCAAGCAGACCTAAGTATCACTTCATATTTCCACATCCACAACCATTTCTTGGTCCATAGGAGAGGGAGATTTATTCCTTGGTGAGAAACTCATTCCTCAGGGAAGTCTGCTCTCTCTGAAACACCATTTTGTCAGATCACAGTGGAATCTCTTTTATAGCTCCAAATGGAAAAAAATCCTGATTATGAGATTATATTTGAGTACTTGACTGTCACTCCTAAGCCCTTCAGCCATGTGTTGACCTTTAGGATTTCGAGACAAAGCGCTACTCTGCTTGTGCTGCTTAAAATGTTTTAGCTTTGGGATCATGCCAGACAGACAACTGACTGCAACTATTATAAGAGTAATTTTCCAGCATGTGGATTACTAGCATGTGTCCACTTAAGCTAATTTTATATGGGATCAAAAGCCTCACAGGTCACAGTCTCACAGTTTGTCACTTGGCTTCATGTCCTTTATATCCAAAATCCTGTTTTGTATGTTTAGTCCTGATTGATCTCTTCAAAGGTGTAAGTACAGAAAACCAAAGGATATGGAGCACAGATGATCAGCAGAAACCTTTGCTATAGAACTTTTTCAAATAGAGAGAAAAGCAGGGAGAAAGACTGGCAGAATTTTGGCACAAGACGTAGTTACTTTGGAATATAGTTCATGTTTACTGCTGTAGCCTTGAAACAATTTTTACATATGAGAACTCCTCCATCAGGTCTGTGATCCTCCTCGCCACTTACATAAGCAGGAAAACAGTTCAGTTGCTATTAACATTTGTATTATTTCTAGTCACATCTTCTGAACAAATAATGGAATATGACTTCAGAGTTTGAGGATTTTTCAAATCTAGGTATTATTTTCTCCTTTGCAGCTCTCAGTTCTAAAAGCTCTTAGGCCACTATGTATGGCTCTCAGCCATACCATGTAAGTATTTGTTAATGCAGGTCTCCACTCCTTCCCAGGGCTTGGCTATTTTATGTTTGCCAGCCTCTGCATCTCCCTCTTCCTAACCTGCCACCATCCCAAACATCTGGATTCTGAGAGACTAGCTAAGTGCTCTTCAAAAAGAAATTCAACCAGCTGATATGGCCAACAGCTTAACTACAACTTTTTAAAGTACTCAAATCAGAGCAGAGGAGTTTCATGGAGTCTTACAAGGCCTGGATGAAAAACAGGTGGGTGAACTGCACAAATCACCAAGACAGTCCAATGGTTCACAAGTATCAGAGAGATCAGAGACTGGAGCAGTTTCACTCCTTTTCTGTTCCTAGCTGAGATGTCCCATCTCTTCCCTTGCCCCTTTGAGCCAAATTAAACATGTTAACCCAGCAGCACGTTGTTTTATTTTGGCAAACACACTTCCCCCGCCTATAAGGGACTCAATGCACAACAGAGCAAGGCACAGAATAAGCCGCTTGCAGATGCAGCTGGTGTGACAGGAGGAAAGAACAGACAGGTAATTGGGTTTTCTCCTCATTATCAAGTCCTTGATGCCAAATTTCCTGGGCTTATTGTCTCACTTCCAATCCTTGTTAGCCTGACCAACAAGCCAACATTTCAATCTCTAAGTAAGAAATGTTTACACCCTACAAATCAGACTAACTCATACCTGCTCAAACAATCACAGATAAAGTTGATCATCTCATCTCATTTCTGTTTTTATTTCTACATGAGGATTTTCCAATAAGCTTCAGAATACTAAATAGAAAGTCAGGTCATGGAAGATCTGAGATAACTCAAACACCCCTTTATTTGAAACTAATCAGATCAAATGCACTAACTATTTCATAATCCAGTAGACATGAGGGGTCCACTCACTCCTATTCAGTTGAGCAATTTTAAAAATTTGATTTATTATCTAATAGCAACACATTTTTCAGGTAGCTCAAATGCTTGTGGAAAGAACTAAGTACCAGCCACACAGGTGTGTGGAACCTCTGCATCACCTATTCCAACAGTAACTGTCTTATTTTCCACTAATTTTTGCTTATATTTTTCACACTGTAAAAGCTCTTGTTTACATGTAAGTGGGGTAAAGCTTCCAAGGATGACAAGAGTGTTCAACCACGTTCCAAATTTTGTGCAGTCCTCCTGTTAGACACTTCCAGTAACAGTTACTTACTTTGCAAATGGGTTATCTAGCAGTCCATGCACCATGTTAGACCTCAGCTACAACAACAACAGCTATTTCAGAAGCTTTAAAAAGGAAGATACCAAATACCACTTCTGTTGATTTCAGAAAGTTTATTGCACCAAATGCCGCAAAGAAATTGACCAAAATGATAGTGTACATAAACAACTACAAGAAAAAAACATGTAGTTTGACATTGGTATTCAGTCATTCCTAAAAAAGCCAATGTTCTCCAAACATGCAATAGCAACACACATTTTTCTGCTATGGAAAACTTGCCAGGTATGTCAAATTACCTCATTTGACCTCAACCCCCACCCCACCCCCAAAAAACCCAAAAAACAATCTCTGAAAAAAAAACAACAAAAAAACAAACTACAAACAAACAAACAAAGGAAAATGTCTAGACTATATTCAGTAGTTCACACTTGATTTTTATTTGGGTCCTTTTAATTGAAGTAGAAGTTATACTTGAAGAAACCTTATATACAAGAGTTTGATGCATCTGAAAAGAGGTTTTGACTTTAAGAGTAAAGATGCTTATAATATGGAATGGGGAAAAAAAAATCAATCTGTAATTCTGGAGGATGCCATCAGAAATTACAGGATCAGTGTCTATTAGTTTTTTTGGGGGCAAAAGAAAGTTGTATAGATTAGTTCAGAGACTTAAATTAAAATGTTTAAATCTCGGTATTTTTGGGGGTTAAAAATTATTTTCAGTTAAATTCTACAATTTAGCAGTTCATTCCTCCCTTGTGTTTAATCTTGCCTGAAAACAGCATACATTCTTTAAATTTCAGTGTGTAAACTGCATTTATGTGGGATTTTGGAAAGACTGTGCACTCCCACCTAACCAAGAAAGTATGTATTTAAGTTTACAAAAAACCTACATAATACTGATAAAAACAACTTTGGAATATTTGAAAATTAAGCTACATTATCAATTTTCAACACAGCTGTACATTCATATCACTTTTCATCCTATTAAAATAAAAAGAGAAACATGCCCTAAAAATGCCTAAAAAACACATCTGTAAATACTTACTGTCCTGTCATGCCACACCAATTTACATAAACATCAAGATGCTACCAAAAACAAGTTAAAGACTTCGAGTCAAAAAAAAAGCCCTAGAAAGTGGAATCCTGTCAACTGAGGTAGTACATTTGGTGGAGGGGGAAATAAGTAATTAGCTTTCATTAGTCTAAAGCCTTTTAAAGGTAATAAAGAGCTTTCATTTTGAATTTTCTTTCCCCCAAAACTAAAACTGTGAGAATAAAATAGTTCAACATGTAATTTCTGAAGAGCAGCAAAATGTTAGAGAAAGCAGCAAGAACTATAAAGTTTTAGCCTGGGCTGAAGAAAATACAAGTGCTTTTGACCATCGGCCCACACGCCACCACAAAGTTAACTGATGTCTTGCCCAAAGGCAGATTTTTTTTTTTTTAAACAGTTGATGTGGTAATATCAGGTCTATTATTGATTATGGTATTAGTCTTGAAATCACTGAATGTCTGCAGATCTGTCCTCTTTAGTAAACTCTGTGATAACAAAAGCACATCTTTATGGTAGCATATATTCCTTTGAAGAACTGTCAGAGTCTGTTCAGATAAAAACCCCACTTTAAAAGAACTGGACTGACTTTTAACGATCTCAGCTACTATTTAAGAGTGACATGAAATAGAGAAAGTACATGAGGATTTCTATATACACTCAGATAAGCAGTTTCATAGTCTTACACATGCACACACACATTCTCCATCAAGGGGGTAGTTCAGGAATACGTGACTTGCTCTATGGTTCTTACTTTACCTTTGGGAAATAGAAAGTGGTATCTGCTAAAAGCCATCTGCAGAGGTAAATTTACTTTCCAGCAGATAGGATTCACAGACCAAAGATATGAAAAGTTTGCTTAGCTATAAAGCAGGAGGAGAAAACCTGAACCATAGAAAGATTTTAGCCTTTTTTAGGCAGACTACTAGGGAGAAGTATGAAAATGCAATAAAAGAAACATTTGGAATGTCAGGTCAGAAAACCAGCATAGAAGGAACAGCTTCAGAAGTGCTGTATCAGAATATTAAGTATCCCTCCACGTGGAAACAACCTCTTTTTCACAGTAGGCCAGTCTACCTATTTCCCTCAAAAAGCAACACAAGGTTAATCAAGACCCCCATCACATTTAAACAATTCACAAAAAGCACATTTCATTATTTCAAATCATTGAAAGTTTACTGTAGAAAAGTCCAAACATCAAGGTAGTAGGAAATAAAAACACTTTTAATAAAAGTGTGTCCCTTCAGTGTTAAAAATCTGTAACCACCAACAAGGAGAAATCACAACTGGTGACCAGGAGTTTCTTATTAGAATTCACTATTTTCAAGCAATTGCATTGCCAGAAACTTGCTTGCAAGATGACAGTTTCAGACACCATATTCACAGAGTCTCACAGGCCAGTCCAACATTGAGTTTTCCATTTAAGAATGTTTTGATCCTTTGTTCTCTCCTCAGTCTGGTCCATAGTTTCATATCCAGCTTAACAGTGCTTTATGCAAGAAAAGTATTTTTTACATTCATTTTAATCAACCACGTGAAAACAGTGAAGTACAAAATTTTATTTTGCTTTCTAGAAACACCAAAGGCCAGTATCAACTAGTGGAGAAGTAGTTTCTGGTGTCAGTAGTTAACCTAGTAAGGAAAGGCACCTGGATGATAGTTCAAGATTTCTGTAGAATCAAAAAGGGTAATTGCAAACATTCAGAGTAATATCAAATATTGGGGTTTGCCCCCTATGTTTCATTTTATTTCAAAAGATGTTCCTCTTTTATTCCTACTCAGAGTGACAACTTGTAGCTGGAAAAAAGTAATACTTTTGCCTAAGGGTTTGGTGGGGGTTGTTTGTTGTCTTGTATTTCCCCAATACGATTGTCTTCAGTCTGTGCCAATTGTTTGGTGTATGTGCACACGGACACGTGCTCACAGCACTGGCATCGTTCAGAAGTTTTTCAAATTCATACTCCTTGGAGATAGCAATACTTGATGACACCAAGACAAGTTTAATTCCCAGGACCACAGTCATACAGCAAATCAACAGTTACTGGAGTTGCATCAGCAACAAATGTAAACTTGTAGCAGAAGTTCCATAAGGCTTTCCCACAAAACCCCTGTCTTGGAAGTCCATTCCATTCCACTTGTAGCCATGGGCCCATTTGAATGCCTCCTCATTAAAACAGAAGCAGCCACAGCTCCCAACCTCTTGTCCTTAAAAGGCAAAGTCACATCAACCTCACACACACCTCCATTCCCACATGACATCTGGCTGCTGAATCCAGGTTCCTTGTTCTGAGCCCATCACTTCTACTAGACAAAATCACACTTATGCTCTGAAAGAAAATCATGTCCCACCTTTTGTATAGGAATGCTATATACAGAGTTTACAGCTACTCCTCCTCCTCATCCTCCCCAGCAAAGAAACATACACCACACTCACAAGCTTAGTATTGTGAAATCCATTCTAACCCACTTGTTCTTTCAACTGGTACTTCATGGTTTTGAGCAGCGTTTTGGATGGCAGCACCTGGTCTGCCACATAGTGTTAGCTTTTGTCCTTTAAATAAAAATAAAATGCAAGGATGCAGTCTCTTGATTTAAGTCAGAAGAGAGATTGTAAGAAAAACCTGAATGCCTTTTGTGTTATGTAAACTGAAGTCCTCCGATAAAACATCCGGTTGAAATCAGAATCGGAAGGTGGTAGAATGCAGTCATCAGCTGCTTTCATCAGTGCTCCCCTTTACCAGTGTTTGGCACCTCTGTTCTTCATTCAACATTCCCATTTTCATAACTGTAGTTTAAGGGAATGACTATCCTGAGAATTTAAATTATAAGAGTATTTGAGCAACATATGGGGAATGAGTACTCGCTATAGCAGCCAACAAAGGCAAGTCATTGGATTCAATCCTAGAAATTAAAAAACAGACAGACTTTAATATAATATACAGTCACTTTCACAAGAGAAATACAAGACTATACTTTTCATCCACTTTAAAGAAACTGGAAGTGTCTTGCTATTACTAAGTTCATTGCTTAATTATTATTTACTGTCAATAATCATATAATACCAGTAAAGGTAGGTAAATAGTGCTTAAAACCAAGAAGTATGCTAGCACTTAAAAAGATAGCAGTATTACATTCTGTGCTATATAATCTTTTGTGGTTTAAATAAAAGATCATTTATTTATTTGCTAAACCATAAGCTTTAGTTTGTAGTCTTACCAGTGAATAGGCACCAATAAGCCCAGTTTAACAGAGTACTAGGTATCAGCTTATGGAAGATTATGCATTTCAGGTTTTGAATATAACTCAGTTCACTACATAGTAGTATTTTCTTACCAAAAATGACCAAAATCTGAAATTATAAATTCTTACGCAGTAACAGTTCAAGAAACACCTCTCAAGTACAACAGTGAGCTTCCAAATATTTCCAAACGTGAAGCTGCTCAGAGGCCAGGATGTATGTACATATTCATATATATTTAACATGTACACACAAAGAGAAAAGTGCTTATTTTAGGGTTACACTATTTACAGCTACATTTCTGAGTATGAAATCTTGAACAGTCTGGAAAAAGATAAATTAGATTTAATCTACAGTATTGAAAAACATCTTGAGAAAGTGTATTTACTTCTTTCCCCTTTTCTGCTGCCAGCAGGCAGATCCCTAAAGGTTTTATGCCAATCGAGTAGTATTATTAGAAGACATCTGCTGAACAGGACACCCATTTATTTTTCTACACCTGATTTTTGAGTCTCTCTCATCCCTTTAGAGACAAATGCACCCTTTTCATTCTAAAAATTCTGAAGTATTTTTTGGGATAAAGTTTTCATTAAGGAGATCACCACAGAAGAGTGTGTATGAATACATAACTTTCTAATGACCAAAAACCAAACTCTCTTAATTCTGAAAATTTAAAAAACCCCAAAATTAAAAGTATTTTGCTGTTGCTGTATAAACACTTCCTCCTGATTTTGAGATAGCTTAGTAGAACCCGTTTTTGCAACTTATTAGGCACATGAAAGAGGAGTGTTAAATATGAAGCAAATCCTCATGAGAACAAGCTGCCAACACTCAGGTGAAAAGGAAGAATAACTGCCCCAGGTTTTGCCATTGCTTAGGGCTGATACCTGCAATACTCACCCCAATACAATTCCTAGTTCTTTGACATGCACTCTTGTATGTCCTCGCAGATATTCTGAAAGCATTTTGCTTTTGAGATACATCTCTTGCAGTCTATCCTCAAGATGCATTATGCACTGTAAACACAGACCAAAAACCTCAGAACAGCTTCTGCAAATGCCTGCAAACCTTACAGAAATGTATGCACATCGCTTTACCTTCTGTCTTAGAGGATAAACTAAGCCTCCACTCCAAAATCTAGAAGAGGCAAATGGATTTATTACAATTGTGCTACAAACATTGAAAAGTTATACTACTCCACAAAGAGGAAACCCCTCAAATTTGGGGCATTCCAGCTCTCTCGGGCAGTAAGTTTGTTGCACAAACTGCACCTTTATTTCCACTCAAGTCACTGCATTTCTGCTGACTTAAACAGTTTTAATGAGGTTCAAAACCACCCAAGATATCTTACTAAGAATTAAGGCAGAATTCTTGGATCAAGGTCTCTTTCTTATAAGTCAGTACTATTTTTCTGAGAGACTTGGTATAGACAACAGTTTTTAAAATTATCATTCTAGCTCTAAGGCTCTAGTGCCATTCAAGAAACTAAGACTCAAGATGTGGAATACACCAGTATCTTAACTCTTTTACTGACTGCTTTCCTGTAGCAACTAAGTTACAAATCCATTTTAGGCCTTTGTTTTCATAGTTCCTAAGTACTTCTAGTTGAAAATTGCTTAAACATTTGATGCTGATTGCCAAAAGGTAATAGTTCAAGTTGAAACATCAGTTTAATCATTCCACTTTTCTTCCAGCAGTGGAATGCTAGAAATGCATATTATTTTTAAATACAATCATGTGATTCACAGCAATTTCTCATATACCAACTACAAGAGAGCAGATGAACCTTGGCTTCAAGGAGAGAGAGAGAGGTTATTCTGGCAAGACAAGGTCAGCAGGCAGCATGTCTTCACAAGCTGAGCAGGTAGGAAGTCTTATCAAGTATTTTGTTCTAGGACAAAGGTACATTCAATTTGATATATTCCTTCTTTTCACAGGGATGACCACTTCAACAAATTAAATTAATTCAGCTCTCTGAAATCAGGAGATGAAAGCAGGAAGCACATGCAGAACCTCACATTATCAAACATAGAATCCGGAGGCAGACACAGACAGCAACTAGAAACAGTAGCAGCAAATAGCTTCAGGCCATCATCTCATGTACTGGAGCTGAATGAAAACCCCAAGTATTAGAAGTGAGACCTGGTGAGACTAGTTTTTGTTAATTAAAAAACTAATGAGAGAAAAGACTCAGGCTTGTAGGTAGCCTAATACGTATTTTTCTGATCATCTGGAAGAAGACGAAGATGTTTAATTATTATTTCAATGAACTAATATTGAGTCTTAATAATGGAAAACAAAGAGGCATTTTAAAAAATGTGTACATGGTAGTAGAGTAAAATCACTGCCACCAGCAGAAGAAAGGCAGAAGGTTTTTGACAATAGTTTAGTCAATTTGCTTCAAGCAAATTTTGACTCAAATCATTACAATCACAACACTTCTGATTCTGGCCAAAAGGGAAGCAAGCACTTTTATCTTTTTGATGACAGGTAACCCTCATGTAAAAAGCCTATGAGCACTTTCTCAGTGGTTCAAGAGGGCATGCAGCTGATTCACAAAGTGGTAGTTCAATCGGTTTCAATTCCAGTATTTGTTAAGGATTATGGATTTTTTTAAAAACTTATGAGGGAGCAAGTAAGGAAGAAATCTCACATTATTTTTAAGGAAGGGTTGTTTACATCATATGATCTATTCCTTCTAAATACCAGCAGAGAATCAAAAGACATTTCTCCCCACAAGCTTGGTTCGTTAACCCATCTTGTTCAGTGTCTCCACAAGTCTTTTCTGATTTTTCATATTAGCTTCCTCTGCAGTTTCTCATTGATCAAATGGGAAAAAAAAGTCAAGCAACTTCTAAACATAGAAGAGTAGCTTAAACTGAGTTTAAAGGTGCAGGTAAAACTTTTGACGTATTGCTGAAATGCAGCAGTTGCAATCAGCACTTTCCTCTTACTAGGGCAATACTGCAAAGTCCTCTGCAGCACAACTATCAGTCTGAAGTGGTATAACAAAGATACCATCACTTGTCTTTCATCTGGTCTCAAACTAGGTTGTTTTTTGTTGTATCACAAAACCCCAGAAATACTTATTCATCTGAACAGTAACTGCATGTAAAGAGATTGGCACTCCTAAAGGAAACTTTCAACATACTGCATCGTGGTCATCTCTGATATCAGTACATCAATACAGGTTTCTATCCAAATTTAAATCAATAGAAATATTACTATGAAAAAGTCACACTTCTCCTAGAGTTTAGGAACACTTAGCTTCCATGCACTGATGTTGTTTTAGTAGAGTTGCAACAGCTCCTGACAGAAAGATCCAAGTGTCTCTAACACAAACTATGAAAAATTTACAAACTACTAGCACTGTCACTTCACAGCTCCTTTTTGTAAGAAAAAGGAAAAAAAAAAACCCTGAAAATCATTCTGCCTCCATACACATCCCAAACCACATAAACCATATAGAAACTGCATATAGAAATCCTAAGGTAACACTGGAAAGAACACTTCAGTTGCAAAATCAACTGCTCAGTTTAAAAATGCCAGAATTTAAGGTGTGCTAGTGTTAGGATACAATTTCAACCATCACTGCATATTTCTCAATGCCCAGAAGAATCCTGGGAAAACAGTCAAAAATGTACCCACGTATTTTGCCTAACACTTGACTTGAAGAACTTCGTGTAATCAATACCACCAATTCAACCCAAAACCAAAGTACCAACCAATACTATTTAGAGCTGTTAGTGCTTAGCTCTATCTTCCTCTTCCATCTGCTGGGCAGTCATTACATTGGATTCTCAGAGAATTTCTCAAGGCTATCTGCTGAAGGACAAATCAATTCTGTTTATTAGAAAAGGGGTGACGACTGAAAAAACATTCCATCTCCCCTCACCAACAATCGTGCTAAAAACTGAATTACAGTTATTGCAGTCAGACTTGTAGGTAATTTGTAATCAGCAAAACCAGCATTACTGATTTGCTCTGATGAACTTCACAACAAACGAGGACAGGAAAGGATGCTGTGGGATAGGGAGTATCTAACATGACAAAGTAACATTCCCTGCTGCAACCCACCCATTCCCAGGTGTCTCATCCCATCCTTGGCTACAGAGCCATCAGCAAAGCTACCCAAGACAGAACTTGCTAAAATATGTTTAAAACAGAAGGGTCAAGTAAACAAACAGACACAGTTAGCTGGGGGGGGAGAGAGAAGAGGCACCCACTGCATGGGGTTGAATAGAAACCCCAAGAATAGAAAGTTGTTTGCCAGAACCAGGATCTGGTAGATAGACACTTCAACTTTTGGTAGATCGATGCTTCAACAACTTTCAGAATAGAGAAGCATGGAACTTCTACAAAAAATATAAAACCCAAATCTAAGTCTTAAACATAAACACACGAGGACCATGCTAAAATTGCCTCAGCAACTTCAGTTTTGGCACATGTATTTTGGAGCTGTTAACTTTAACCTGATCTATTTAATGTAAATTACAGCCAAACTAATATCCATTACTGGACTGTAGCATGGATTCTTTTCAATATGTTGTAACAGCTCTGCATTATATCAGGCATTAGTTCATTGATATTGCAACACAGGTTACAGAACTCTGTTTGCTATCTCAGCTAAAAAAATCTCCATTAGCTTCAGCCTTCAATAAGGAAATACTTACGAAGTCAGCTGGGACATTGAGTTTGTAAAGCTGTAAAATAGACTGCAACAGACTGGATACTTGACTTGAAACCAGAACATCCTTGCCTAACTTCACACTGTCCATCATCTTTCTCTGGCTTGTAGCTACTTGCACATTCCATTTATCTGTGTCTGCAATAATGCAGACAGCTTCTGCTATGGGTTCATCTAGCACTGGATGCTGCAACAGAAACAAAACACAATTTTGTGATACTTTCATATACATTTCCACAGTTCAGTTTGAGGTTCTACTTTTACTCATGTTGATGTAGCAAATAAGAAAGTGATTCAATGCATGTTTTTGTCCATTAGGGAACCAAAGGCATTTCAAAAAATGACAAGGAATACCAACTACAGTGACAAGATTTACATTCAGCAGCACTGTATCTATGAATTTGATTGACACATTTAATTTTCATTAGTGCCTGAAAGTCACTACTCCATTTTTCTCTTCATGATTCCCCCTACCCTGAACATATTTGTTTCTTTCAAAATGAAGAGTGTAATATTTACACTGCTCTGGTGATGGTGAAAGTATATTCGATGTTTCAGAGATATGTGAGGGATTTTACTATGCACAATCAAGCAGGGTATAACAGAACAGCTAGAGTTGGAGGGGACTTCTGGAGATCCTCTAATCCAACCCCTTGTCAAGGCAGTGTCTCCTAGAGCAGGTGACACAGGAACAAGTCCAGGCAAGTTTTGAATATCTCTAAAGCAGGAGACTCCACAACCTCCCTGGGCAGCTGGTTCCAGTGCTCTGCCACCCTCAAAGTAAAGAAGTTCTTCCTCAGAAGCTGAGGTGGAACTTCTTGTGTTTTAGTTTATGGCTATTTCTCCTGTCCTGTTGCTGAGCACCACTCTTGACACCTGCCTTTAGGACACTTATATGCATCCATGAGATGCCCACTCAGTCTAGTCTCCTCTGAGAAGAGAGAAGTTCCAGATCCCTAATGATCTTGGGGGCTCTCCACTGGACTGCCTCCAGTAGCTCCTCATCCTTTTTGACGTGTGGAGCCCAGGACTGGACACAGCACTCCAGATGTGGCCTCACTAGGGCAGAGTAGAGAGGCAGGTTCACCTCCCTTGACCTGCTGGAATGATCTTGCTGTGCACTAAGGAGAGCATTGGCTCTCCTGGCAGCAAGAGTTGAACAGGCTCATGGTCCACTTGTCATCCAAAGAAGAGCCAGCATCACACCAGACCAATCTGATTTGCCTAAGGAATATACAGACACACACATCACTGTTCTGGACAGTACATACAGTCATGCCAGCAGGATGATTCTTAATTGCTACAGAGAGAAGCTGTTGACAATTGCTAGATAAACATTTTAAATTGCCTACTGAGGTCACACAATTATTCCAGTGAAAGGTTAGTTATAAATTTTATAATTTAGGAGTAGTTACAGTAGAGAAAGAACACAGCAAAGTTCTTATCTATATACAATTACCTTCTGTAGTCAGTAATTTCTGCTACAGACTAGTATCATGCAGGCCTCAACAAGACTTTACCTCACCTGCAACACATGCCACTAAGTGGCAAAATAAGACATTTCAACTTGCATATGATTTTTCTGAAATACAGGTAATTTTGTCTGGTATTGTGATGGAAAAGAGAAGCAGCTCACGGGTTTTTTTCCTTGTTTGTAACTTGAAGTTGCAAACAATCTTCCTTGTGTTAATCTTTGAAGAGAAGCCTTAAAAGTATTAAAGGAAAGCACATGATTCTTGCATGAACAGACTTTAAGGGCTACATTTTTCAAAAAGGAAGACATGGCAGGTGTAGCTGTTCAGAATAGGTAAGTAAAAAAAGTAACCTACTGAAATAACCTGCTTCTGTAGCTTTCAGTAATACCACAACTCCTACTCTGACTCAGTACTTTAACTTACATGCACTGCATGAAGAAGATCTGCTAGTAGACACTGCTTGAGTTTTTCATCATTATTTACTCCATGCAGCACTAGATCAGGTATATACGTATGACAGTAACCACCCAGAAGTGATCTTCCAAAGTTTTTCACACATTGACTGCTGATGGTATTTGACCTGAAACACAGAAATACAAAGCAGGTAAGACTCTTGCCTGACAAACTGCATTTTACATGAAAGTCATGCCTGCTTCTACTGCAAATATTAATCAACAGTTGTACTCCAAGTAGACATAAATGCTCACACCAGTAAACATCCACTGGTGCTCTTTGAAGCAAGAAATTTAGAAGCTGAAATTTAACAATGTATTAATTTCTTTAAATTTGTAAATAAGCAAATTTATATGCACTGGAGTGTGTGGGATGTATGAGTTCCATGTTCTGCAGCTTACAATTTTGCTAAATTTGAGTTTTCTTCAATCTTCATGTTTAAGCTAAGTCTAGAAATTGACCTTAAGCACCATCAAAATCCATGTGCACCTGTAATGCTCAAAAATTTTCAAACAGCATTCCCATGTTTATTCCAAATCTGTATTTGACTTAACAATGATGTTAAATCTAAAGTTATCTTTTTAAGCAAAGTTTTGCTTGTCTGCAGATGTTCTATCTACATGTCTATATTAAATGTTTCAGTCAGCTTACATAAAAAGTTTGATCACCTTTTGTTAGGCATTTGAAGTACACTTTTGTAATAAAACTTTATTAAACATGCTCTGTCTGTTTTCTTTTTGTCAAAGAAAAACAGGTTTTCTTTTTGCCAAATCTGCTTACAAGAATTCTAACCACATCACTGTCTGCTACTGATTTGTTTGCAAGGAACTTAGTCAAGATCCCAGAAGATTTCAGACTTGAAACTTTAAACAACTCCAAAGTAGCTACAGCTACTTATTCCATTTAGTACTAAATTATCCAGATTTCTTTACCTTGGCAAAGGAAGTTCCACTTCTGCAAATTCTTCAAGTCGTTTGATGTTATCCTGATGCACTTCATCAGGGATACAACAATCACCTTCCTCATCACTAGCTCCAAGAGCACTGTCTGAACTCTCATTCCTTGGAATGTCCCCTTCAACTCTGAAGGAGGTTTTCCTTCCAGAATCCCCATAGGGGACATCTTTAGCACCTACTTTAGGGGAATCCTGTTTGACAGCAGAATCTGCTTCTACGCAGCCAGAAGAATAGTTCTCCAGATTGCCAGAGCATAAAGTTCTATTTTCTTTCATGTTTGGCAATTTTACAGTTTCTGTGTTATCCGTGGGCAAAAGCAGTTCACTAGATATAGAGTTAATTGAATTCACTTCAGTTCCTTTGCTTTCCATATGTTGGTTAAGTATACTTTCCTTCTCCTCACAGGGTGGGATTTGTGCATAACAAACCTTATGTTTACTGATGGGTATAAGGGCAGCTTCACAACTGTCTTCTTTATTCTGACAAGCATCCACAATCAGACTTGTGGAACTTGAGGCACAATGTATCACCTCTGGATTTTTAGTTAATGCCTTCAGATTTTCTTCCATTTCTCTTCTATGAGTTTCTAAGTCTGACTCTGGTGATGCTGAACTTCCAATCTGAAAAGTGACCTTTTCTAAGTGTGAACTCCTGTGGCCAGACCTTTCAGGACAAGGCAGGGCAGAAGACCTACAAGAAAACTGCTTTTCCACTTTTCTCTCATTCTGGTTCTTGTTCTTCTTTACATCCATTACATCTTCTAATTTAGATGATTCTTCAGAGTGGTAGGATACAATTCCTGTATCAGTGACAATTCTTTTCCTACCATCAGCTGCTCCTTTACAGAAACTGCTAGTTAGACAGTCAACAGATGTTTCAGAGGTCTGACTGGCCTTTCCTATTGCTTCCCTCTTTTCTTTTGAAGAGACTGGGACAGCTGGAGTGCTTTCTGGTTCATGCACCCACTCTGCAGTACTGTTGTTCTTACTTCCATCATTCTTTGGAGGTAGGATTGGAGGCACAAGAGCAGGTTCATTTTTAACAGTGACAACCACATAATCAGATTCCTCTACCTCTCCCTTTTCTAGTGCAGTTGTGATCTTGCTTCCATTTAGCACCTGCTCTCCTTCTCCAGCCTTCTCACTCCACATCAGCTGGTTTTCCTGCAGCTCAGAGCAGCGGATGAAGTAAGTCAGAACATAGAGCAGGCGCTGCACCAACTCCTTGCGCTTCCCGACAATAACAGTTCGAGTCAATCTGACTGGAGAGCCTATGGCACCATAGAGATCACCTGCACAGGAGAGCAAAAACTTCACAGGTTTATGCTGCCTTGTAATATAACCTATACTGATCAAATTCAACACATTTTGAAACAGCATTTACAATGGACACAGCTAGGCAGTTAATGTCTTTCACAGTAAATTCACAGAAGTCTTAAACAAAGAGTAACAGGAAGTCCCCTAATGCTTCTTACACCTGGCTTTTGTCCGGAAGGGTTTTTCTGAGGAATCAGCTGCTATAACTTATCTTCTTTCTGTTAAAAGCAGCTAAGATTTAATTTACACAATGCTTACAAGACATTATCACCTGGAAACTGACACAAGAGGGGCAAAGAACACAGCTCCAGCAAAACTCTGAAGCCAGCTATACGATTTTCTATTTTTCTACTTACTTTCCTTCACATCAAAGTTTTTCTGTTTAAGTGCAGTCATCTTTCTGTTAAACACAGGCATTTTTACACAAATAAAATCTAAATTACACTTTTCAGGGCTAACATATCAAAAATTAAAAAAAAAGGAATAAATATTAGCTTAATAAATGAGATTCACAAACAAGAGGCATGTAACTATGTTACTGAGCAAGGCATATGCTGTATACGTGGGAGCCAACCTCACTCACATAGGCATTTAACTTTGGCAGGGGGCAGTGCAGAAGGAGAAAATCGAAATACAACTGCAATATGAAAGGTGGGCACTATTGCATCATCATCTGAGTCCCCCCAAGAATGACTTATTTGCTCTTTATCCTGAAGAACTGTTTTTTTTAACAGAACTAAGGTTGTACATATCCTACTTTCAACATATTTCTTTGGCAGAGTGGCAATTATCTTCCAGCTTCTTATAATCATCTATCAGCTAAAGGGTCCTACTCCAGAGTTCTGGGAGAAGTAAATATAGATAGCCAGTAAGGGAATGTTCACATGCCCTATTGGTCAAAGATCAGCTAACTCAAGAAGTGTCTATTCCTACGATGAGTTAACCCACTTGTCTCCATGTGACAGCCAGACCACACTCACTAAATTGTCTCTGCTTAACCAAACTATTGCTGATTTCACCAGCACACGAGAGACAGCCATCAAAAGCTCAATTTTCTTCAGCTACCTGAAGTGTGGAAAGCAGACTTCTCTACCTCGAGGCTTGATCATCTAACACCTGCCAATCTACCAGGACTGCTCTCAGGTGCTAAATCCTTCCTCTGGGCCGCTCAAATTCTGTTCTGGACAGAGCTTGCCATCAGGATTTTGTACTAGACCTCAAGAAGCAACACTATATTAAGAGTTATAAACAGAAAGGTTCAAAAAGGTTTCTTCTGAGGGCAAGTGGCCTCCGGTTCCGACACTAACGCTGCAAGAAAAACTGCAAAGAACACATTTTTGTCCAGCCTCCTCCTCATTATGCAGAACATAAAAGGAATAAGGCTCCCAACTCCATTCCTACAAAACAAGGATCAATGAGACAGTAATTCCATGGCTCTCTTACTGTCTCCTCTGCTAAAATCTGCCATTTCCCATGATGCCAGTGATGCACTGGAGAGGCTCCTGGGTGGTGGCATCAGCGGTGCCATCTTCCCTCAGTTAGGGATGCCCTTGCAACCAACCCCAGAGCCTAACAAGCCAGCAATTCATTCCTCAGGAACCAAAAGTGGGCTTCAGACTCCTCAATTAATCTCAAAGGCTGATAGGCCACAAGGACAAGCAATTTGGAAATGAAATTGGAATATATTGTTTTACTTTTGAGTTGAGCACAGTTGCTATGGAAATCAGATTCAGGCTTCATGCTCATTTGCACAAGTGGCTTTTATATAAATACTAATAAGACAGTACAATAAGTCAAAATTGTAATCTTCAAAACATACTAATACTTGTTAATACCATTAGATTGAAGCAGATGTTTAAGAGCTAGTATGTCTTCATGGCAGAGGGACTTAAAATTGCATCAGTATGCAATTGCCACTGATATGTAATATGTAATGAAAATACAGGTCTGAAGGTAGAAAGACAAGTACATCAAAATTCTGTCATTTCCATTTTTAAGCACCAAGACTTGAGCGTTTGTTTTTCCTCCCTCTTCCTAAAGAAGAGGACCAGCAGAGGGCAACATCTCACTTTCACAATCAGTTTTTGCTACCACAACAGTAACAGCTTTTTGGGCTTCATAAGAATGAAACAAAATCAGAGAGCATTTTGAGTTCAGGCACTGAGAACTTGGCAAGACAAAAAGAGAAAAAGACTCTTGACTAGTCACCAGTGGTGACTCCTGGGAGTGACCACAAGAGCTACTACTGAGCTTACACCTCCAGTCCAGCTGGTTTTTGTAACTCCAGGCCTGGCTCCATCCTCAACACCACAAACACACTTCTAATTTCCCCTTCAGCCTAACCTCTGCACAACGTTTAAAAGACATCTTAAACCAGGAAACAATTCACTACAACTACAAGGCCAAAGTAGCAAATCTTTCATAGAGGTTACTGAGAATAAGAAGCCTGAGGCAATTAGGAAGAAACAGCACCAGCATCAGAGTAAGTTGCATCATTGCCTCAGTGTGCAAATGTGTTATTTTACATGGCAATATAGTATATCAGCTAAATTGAAGGGCAGTCTGTCAGATTTTCATCTGCTGCCAAGAAGAGAAGGAATTTTCAAAAAGAAAACTGAAAGACTGAAACTAAAACACTGAAAGAATTACATTCTCAGCTTTTATTCACCTACTCTTTTAACATCAGTTATCTAGTCCCTTGTATCAAGATAATTTACAAGCTATAAAATACTTGTCAGAGACCAGCCGGAGGCACAGAGCATAGAGAAAAAAATCTTGCCTCAAGCCCATTCATGTAACAGTAAGTGAAGGGAGGTACTGCCAGCCTTCTAATCTATTGCCCTGCTCTCTATCCTAGCTATGAGGGAAAGAGACAAATGGAGTTAGCCAATTTCACCTACAAAGGGCCTCTAAGGCCCAGGTAACTCTTCTCAATCCAGTCTATTTCATCTTGTTATTTCCCAAACTGCTCAGAGCATTCACAGCACTTGCACCATCTTAATGCTTCTATAACAAGTTAACCAGACAGTGTAACAGGACATCAACAAAGAACAAGAATAAAAAGCAGGATATGCAAAGAAGCCTCTAAATGCTCTGATTAATCAGGCAAAAGACACCTATCGGCAACAGAAAATGGGACCTGGATCACAAGTAGCCCTGATATAACAGGAGTGGACGCCCAAAGGTGCTTGTTACAGAAAAATGTGAAGCTTTCCAAATCATACGGACCCAGCTGTGCCCAGAGAGGATTGTATGGGTGGGATTTTGCCAGCATGTTCACAGACTGGGATGTGCGCTTCTCGGAGAAGGCCTTGATGGGAGGATGGTCAACTGGCATCACTGTTGGGACCCAAGCCAGGTGATATGTCAGCACTGCAGTCAACAAAGCAGCAAAGAACCTAGGAGAAAAAAGTAAAAAAAGCATGTCCAAAGTAACACCAGCTAAAGAACACCCCATTAAGTCTTGAACATATTCACGTGCACTGGGAAGCACACAAGCTTTTTCTTAAGAAAAAGGGAGTGAAGGAATCTTACTGATTTTTGTTGATCTGTTCTATCAGAAACGTAAATTCTTTAAGAAAACGTTGGCATAGCTGATTCTTTTCCAGGGTGCTGGACATCATATTAAGCCACACAGGCTCTGCAATCCTTGGAACAGAATACAGGTTCCAGATGGTAACTCTGCTCAAAGAAAATTCCCAAAAATTAAGTGTTAACATGCATGTTTCAATTCCACAAATAAATATAAGTAGCCCCTTTCCTCTTCTGTTGTCCAGATTTTAATTTGTTTTGGTAAGATCTAGGAGACTAAACAAACTGGAAGAGGTAATTACTAGTGTCCAGAACATTAGTCTGTTTAATTTATATTATCAGAAACCCAGTGTCTTCATATGAGTTACATATGTGGCTTCCCTTTTCTGCATTCCCACATGAATTCCATTCAGAGAAACCATTCAGAAATAAGTTTGAGGGGAAGAAGAACCCATTCTATTCATTGCAGAGATTCGATTCTACATTCCAGATATTACAGAAACTCCATTCCAATAAAGCCTACTCTCTTTCCTAGGTCGACTTTCTTAGCCTTTGAACCATTCCTTCCTTTCTCAAGTATGCAAAAGAGCTTTTGACTGCAACTTTCTTGCCAGTTACATTGTTCAGCATCTAAGGCTAGGAGTAGACACATCTGTCTGCCTGAGTACATCAATCCACCTGACTGTACAGGCATCAGCAGAAGCCAGCTCTTGAGATGTTTAGACTTTATCTGACAATCCCAGGAACACGTGAGTAAAACAGAACTACTTTCATTCTCATTTGGAAAATGGCTGAACTGGTTTTGCTAAAGTTTTCTGTAAACATTTACCCAATAACCAATGCAGAAAATTCATTCACGCTAACTTCAAGACTGTCTAAAATACAAGACCTTACATTCAGTTGCTTATAACTGAAAGTGACAAATATCTTTCATGGGGCATGAAAAGTGCTCTCCTTGTAATTCAGAATTCCATCAACTCACCTGAATTCTCCCAGGGCATCCATGACACGGCTGATATAAACCTGCACTCTCTGGCTGGATTCTGCTATTTTTCTACATGAGATCATGGCCTTGATTAAGAGTTAAAGACACAAAACAGCTGCTTAAAGGATTCACATTCTTCATCTTTTTATACTTCATTAACATGTCGAAATAACTAAGATCTAGCCCCAATCCTACACAGCCACTCAGAACAGCAACAAATGCCAACCTCCCTCCACCTCATAGGAGATCAATCCCTAATACTGGACAAGGAGGGGGAAGAGAACATTTGAGAGTAAGAAGACAACAACAAATATTTTGTGTCTCTCTTTTAGACACTGCATGAAAGGATAGAGTACCATCATTTCCACAGCCTCTAGGGAGTCTAGAAAACCTCAGAGTGAAATACCACAAGGAGGAACGAAAAACCACCCATAGCATAAAACTCTCCATGCTAATTCTGTCTGGAAAAGAAACTGCACCTCTTTCAGCAAATGCTGAGTTCCTACACTGGGCTCAAGCTCAAGACTGCATGTGTAAGGAGGGAGGCAAGCTTGAAACCACGCACCTTCTCCCACTCTTCATCTATCAGATTCTAGAATACTTCATTCTGATTGACATTTTTCCACATTATGGCAGATTAGTATTCTGTACCTTTTCTATTGCATATTTCAGCTTGTTCATGTGAGACTCAAAAAGTGGAAAGTGAGAGAAAAAGAAATCCTGGAAGTTTCTCTGTGCTTCTTCTTTTTCAGGCAGAGAAAAGATTATGCTGATTGCAATTTTTTTCCTCCGAACCATTGCAGGATTGGAGCTGCAGCTTTCATCAGCCATACTAAACATTTCTTCAGTGGACCTGTAAGACAGATTTGTTAGGATGGTTACCTGTGTACTGAGAGATAATTGAGCTTCTATCCATAGCTCTCTATAGAGTGGAAGGTAATTTCACTGACTACATAAAGGCTTTGCTGTCTGTTTGTGAACAGAGGAAACCGACATTTTGATGGCTAAGTCCTGTGCTTGTTCAAATAGGAAGAAGACAATCCCCAGAGAGGCCTGGTGTGAACATTTTCCTGAAACACTTTTTGAAACAGAACTATCAGATTCCCTCCTGGATTTATCTTTGAGGGAGATGAAGAAAAGAGAAGAGAGATACATCACACAAAATCATAACCGAAAAAGGTTAAAGGTAACTTTGGAGCTGTGAGCTGCATCCAGCACTTGAGCTCCTCTCTAGGTGCTCAGCAGCATATCTGTGATGCCCTTGAATCTGGACTACTGCTCATGAGGGAAGCTGGGAAACATTACCTATACTACCTATATTGTTCTGACATCTTTAGATGGATGTTTGCACTTAACTATACAAAATAAAACTTTATATTTTAACTGAAGACAAAACATCACCACTTAGTAATTACTGTGAAAACACAAATTTAATGCCTACAAATACACGTTTGCCCAGCTCAAAGTTGTGTAGACTTCAGCTTAGAAAGATTTGTTTTCTGCTTAACACTACAAAAAAATACCAGAAAGAAAAAAAATACCCATCCAGTGGCTATTTTACAACCATTATTATTTTCCCAAAAGCTGTTTAGTAATGTTCTGCCACATTTCTTTCAACAATTATGTCTCTTCTCAATATTACACATGGGTTGCTACTAGGATCAATACTGCTCAATGTTCTGATTATCAGCCTGGCCTGTGGATCAAAACACACCTTCAGTGAGTTTGCAGATCATGTCAGTTGGGGGAAAAATGGTCAGCAGAAAAAAGGAGACAGCAGTGTCCAGAGCAGCTGTGCAATCTCCATCCTTGGAGATTTTCAAGACTCAATCAAGAGTCAAGTTCACAGCCACCTGATGTAAATTCCAAGCTACTGCTTTGCAGAGGCAACTGATTTGGATGATATTTACAAGTCTCAGCCCAGCATAAGTTTTACTGTGATTGTACAGAAGGGTGGCAATTCCCTCACCCTGTTCTTCTATAAATACTAGCCTTGCAGTGGTAGATAATGATACTGCTGGATTTATAAAATTATGCTTTTCTCTTGCTTAAAGAGTCTTGATCAATTTCACTGAAAAAACAGCTTATATAGATATAGATCTAACGTATATACATAAATAAGTAAAACAGTATGGACAAAATGTCTGTTGGAAGGAACTTCAACTGCATAATGGGTTTTAATCTATATAAGAGAAATCATAAGAGAAAAGGGTAAAAAAAAAAACAAAAAAGCCATGGAGACATTCTGAGCAGCACATCTGGGAATAGCTTGGTTTTAGAGTTTCTTTTAAGTTAAGGCTGCATAACCAGTGAGAGGTAATTAAAAGTTTTAAGTCTTTTCATATCAGAATTATCTTGAAATGGAGTCTGTAGTATTTATAGAACATTATGAAGCAATTAACAAAAGGAAAGACTCGGAGCTAAGCATTCATTCTTAGTCCATTCTAAAAATAAGTGGTTTACAGTTTAATTGGTTTGACAAAGTTAAATATACAAAAACTTCTCATCACAGAGGTATGAGTCCATGAACACAGGATAAAACACACAATTAAGCTCCCACAGAAAACAGCTTGTGGCAAAAGAGTTCAAGACAAAAACATAACCTCATCTGAACTTCAGGAACTTGCATATAGAGATAGAAATTCCCAAGGAAGTCGGGAAAAGATGGTCAGTCAGCATCTAAGAAACATCACAAGCTTATGTACTGCTTCCCAGGAACAGAAATTGAAGAATTAAGTCTGAGAGAGAAGCCTTTTCAACAAAACTGCTAATCTAGCTTGCTTGCCAATCGACTACATGGAGGTTCCAACTAGACATCTCAATTTCTTCGAGCTATTGGCCTAAAACATCAGTCACAGAGACTGTAGAATCTTGGCTGTAACAACCTGGGGTACAAACACTGTAGCACTGAAGTATTCAACCAGAAGCCTACTGTTTTCTCTAGCAAGCAACCAGAAAACAAGTATTTGAAGAAGCTTTCTGGCTTAGGAAGAATCCCAGTTCAAGAACAGTTCTAGACAGTGAAAATAATGATGTGCTGTTTCTAGTATCTTTCCCCAATACAAGTTCTCCACTGTGGGAAAAAAAAAAACACCAAACTACGCTCTCGAAGCAAATAAGCAGCCCAAAGAGGTTACTTTCCTCTAAAACATTTAACTTCCAGAATACTGTGCAGAAAATTATATTTGTGAAAATTTGGCTACTTCTTAAACTGGGCTGAAATGATGTATTTACCCTGGATGTTTTAACCATTTTTACATGGGCTGCTCTCAGTCTTATTTCTTTAGGAAACTAGACTAAAAAGTACTTGAGTTTACTCAAAGCAACCAGTTTATTCTCAACCGCAAGTGTGATTTAGAAAGCATGACTGCTACATTAGTACCATGGCACAATTCTTCAGGTTAAAAATGATTCACTAAGAATATCTGGAAAAAAGCTGCAAGTGTTGGTTGACACTAGGGAAAGAACACTTTTCAAATGAGGTTTAATTTTTATTTTTTACTGACTACATATTTTAACTGGCAGCTTTTTTGCTTCTCTTAATTGAAAAGAGAGAGAGGCCAAATAACATGAATTTCTTGTAGGTCTCCACTAATTCCATTCTGTCTCTGGGTACAGGTGGCTGAGTACAGAGAGAGGATAATCAAGAACCATTTGCTATTTTGCAAATGACAAGGGAAGAATTTGCTTATTAGCTATGAAAAGTCTGCTGCATTCCATGCTTTGTTATGCCACTGAGCTACAAAAGCGAATAAAATTCCAAAACAGAAGCCAAGCTTTTTGATCACAGCTTTTTCTTCCTGTTTTGGCAGAAGTCACATCAGGAACATCCTGTACCAGCCAAGAGAGTCATCATGGGCTATTACTCCAAAATTTCACTAACTGCTCACTAGTCAGACATTATCATAGTATAAAGTCATTATGGCAGCACTGCTGCTACAGCTCCTTTCATCTCAACAGGATTCTCTGCTCCTTCAGAAACAGTTTAATTTATTTTTCAGAGTACGGCTTCATACACAGCCTATACATTCACATCTTATTAATACACACCCTATGTAATCAATAAAAATAATTATATTCCAAATTGGGCTTTGAAGTTCATTCAGCCAAAACTTAAGTCTTTTTGTACATTGGCAATCTTATGTAACATGCACAGAAGATAGACTGAGTCAATAACATTTAATAACAGGATTTGTACTTTTGAAGAGAAGAGGCTTAAACTCTGTTCAGCTTAAATTACTGCCAAACAGTTGTTGCAAGAAGAAAGGTGCTACACTCACCATCTTGGAATAATTCCATTCTCTAAACTGGTTGTCTGACTTCGGAGCCAGCGACGTTGGTAGCTGCTAGAAGATGATGATGAAGAGCTTGGAGATGGAAAAGGAGTAACCAGAAGACTGCTCAGAGATGCTATGAAGAAAGCAAGAAGCCCCACATACAATGAATCACAAAAAGTGCTGGTTAAATATTTTTCTTCATACTTTAACAATTTCTCACAAATCTTGCTCTTGCTTGCTGATCATTTTCACACAAGTCGCTTGCAACACGAGAGAATTATTTTAAATAGATCTTGCTGCTTGAGGACATTCATTCGTTATAAAGCAGGAGATCATCCCTACTAAAACATACTAAAATGTATCTTATTCTCATTAAAAGTGTTCTCTCCCAAGAGTTGTTGTACTCCCATTACAACAGACAGGACGACTTCTGGTCTTCATTTTCCTATTCAGTGTAAAAACAATTTTCTCTTCATTTGCTCTAGTAAAGGCTCCAACCAGTTTTTCCTCCAAATTATAAATTGGTTAAGAACCCAGAACATGGTGGCTGTAAACAAGGAATATAATTACAAATATTTTTGCATGAAGGCTTGGGGCAAATGCAGAAGGCAAACCACCAAGCAGATAAAAACAACTATGGATTTACAGGTCATGAGTTGTCTATATTTCAGGTGAATCACTGCAGCAAAGAATTGTAACAATTACAAAAGCACATAAACAAGATAGATACCTGACCGTGCAATGCCACTGTCTCTGTCCTCATTTTGTCCTCTGCTAGGCATATCAACAGGTGTGCTGTGTGCTAAAACAAACAGAGCAGATCAATAGAAAATATTACATAATTCATCATACTATTTGTCAGCATTTAAAAAAAATGTTCAAGTTTAAAGGTCATGCACCAAAGAAATGACACCCCGTACTATTGCTCAAAATCAGTGTGGTGTGAAGAGAGGTGGCAGCAAACAGTAGCCTATGCTGAGTATCATGTTACTAGAGGAAGGTTATTTGCACCAATGTAAATGTAGAAATATCTCTAAGGAGCTTAAGAATATGAATACAGTGTGCATTATCAGAAATACTTTGAAAGTGAGGGCTGGTGGTACCCTCATCTGTCATGCTCCATAAATTCCAAGTGTGCAAGACTGTCCTTTAACACAGGTTGAGATCACAACGAAAGAGTCTTGCACAAGGTCCATTAAATGCTTCTGTTTCACTTGCCAAGCTGAGATTTACTGTCCACAAAGCCCCACAGTAGGAAAAATTCAGCCTATGTCACATTACATCGAAGAGTTAGTAGTGCAGAGTTACTCAAATTGTAGAGCATGCAAGATCTGCAAAGGCTGTGAAGAAACTGCATTGGTATTTCAGTTCACATTTTTGCAATTAACAGAAGTAATTAGGCCTGAGATCTACCCACCTGCATGGATCACCATTCTGCCTGTAAAAGGAGACTTTATGCACCCTAAAATTTTGAGAATTAAAGAAATTGATACTGCTTAAGAAAAAAGACCCCTTAAAGCCTCCCAGAATTAGATCAAGAATTTTGAATGTCTGCCATCAAATTAAAAAGGAGCAAGAGATAAGAGAAGAAAAAGCTGTACACCAGCAAGACACCTGCATGTTAGCAAGAAACCAGCAATAAGCCAGGAAACATAAGTTCTCTAAAAAACATAAGGGCTAACTCATCTTTAAAAACACTGCATAAAAAATATCTTTAAAATTAAACACAGTAATTTAGCTATTTTTTCAGAAGACATTTTTAAGTGTATGCCAGATACACCTGTTGTCACTACTTCAGCCCTCTGTTTCTAGAGACGAATTATGCATGTCCTGCAAAGATTCAGAAGGAGCTGGATTGGTGGATTGGTGTGTGTGCATATGGATGGGTCACACTGTGGCTGGCATTCCACACAAACCTGCAAAGAAAGAAGCACTCCGGATGAGCCGGAGGGGACCTCCTTCAGACACACCCTGCAGCAGTTTGCTGCTACACAGCTGTAACACACCTAGGAAACAAAAGCAACGTAGAGAAAATGGAAAAAAATGAAAAAAAAAAATAAGAGAAAAAAAAAAGAAAGAAAAAAACCCCAAGGAGGTGATGTACTTGGAAAAAAAGCCAAAACTGAATGAACAGATGGCCTCGTGTTGTCAGAAAGACATAGAACCTGGAAATATTTACCTAAATTACTTCCACTGCGACAGGTTCCCAAACCATTCTGATTGGAGTTCAGCTTTCCCAGGCTGGGGTCTTGGTTGATGTATTCAAAGCTATCTTGCAAGCTAAAATAGGGGGGAAAGCCAGTGTTCCTTGAGAAAGTGATCAATAGGCTTTAATAATAGATTATAATTATAAAAAAAGAAGGCTGAACATTAACTTTACAACCAAATTGAAGGACAAGTAGATTTCTGAAACTGGAAGGAAACAAGCATTTATTTTTTATATTTGAATTATTGGAAGTTTCTTTATATGACATTTGGGATTCAGCTTATTCATATTTGCCCATTTTGGGGAGCAGGTACAACAGAACGATATATTTGTTGAGGGAAAAACAGAAGTGGGATATGAGAACAAAGCATTCTCAACATATCCCTTCCCCACCCTTCTGACAGCAGGAAGAGATGGAGGTTTTGATTGTACAAAGCACCTAACCTCTGAACTTTATTGCACGTCCTGGAAAAATTAAGAAGTAGAAACTTGGAGATTTTTTTTTTAATTAAAACTTGGCTAGACTAACTAGGATCTATTAAGAGAATTCCCTCTCCACTGCTGCCTTCCCGATTTTCTACCAGAACTACAAAAGGAGAAAGAAAGATAGACAACTGTACTGGCTGGGAAAGGAAAAAAAAAAAAACTTTATATATAAAAAAAGATGTTCTTACTTATTGTTGCTTCCACTGAAGCTTCCTACCCTGGCTGAGAAGACTTTACTTATCATCAGCTGTGGGGGAGAGCTGAAAGGATAAACAGTCATTTCAGTGAGTCATCAATTCCAAGTGCCTGACAAGGCAGTGCATCACAGAAAAGGACACTCACCGTATGTAGTGAATTTTCAAGGTGGAGCCTTTGTAACTCATTGCCACTGAGCCAAACATCATTTCTCCCAGCATATTGACATCAGAGGCTGGTCTGGTGTACTACACAGACAAGAAGATGGGAACAGCAAAGTCAAAAATAACTTGGCGTACTATTTCAACTTAACATAGTGCCACAGTGATGCATTTAGAATGGAGAATACAAAGAAGTTCACCTTTTGCATGCAGAGTAAGATCAGTGTGCATTCAGTGTGGCTTTAGCAAGTACAGCAGGAAGAAATCCCGCATTTTGCTCAATAGATGAGCAGTGCTACCCTTGCTCCAGGGAGACCTCCAAAGGCAAGAGAAAAAAAGATCTACTGCACTTCCAAAGAAATAGCCATGTCCAGCAACATTCCCATAAAACAGTGTTTGACAAAAGCTGTGAATGTTAACAGGACTTGGATTCTGTGGTCTGGATCCCCAAAAAACAAACTGCCTTCCTTATTCAAATGAGTAAATTCACCCTCCCTGTCCTTGTAGAAAGCCTCTTGGAAATGTTTTTTATTGGAAAATAATTTGTGATTATACTTCGAAATGTAGTCTTCAGATCAGTTGCTTATTTTGTTTCAAAAACTGATCATCAATAGCAAATATGAAGAGAAGTTTGTTAATTCTGAAGAAAATCACCTTTCAATTTTCTTTTCCCACCTTAACCTCTACATGCTTCAAATTTCATTTTTCTTGATGAAATGCTAATGCTTTTACTATGAAAGAGCCCGAGTACCTAAAATGTAATCTTCTAGTAAGACAGACTAAGGGACTCTTAATATACCATGTTCAACAGCTTCTTCAGAACTGACCTGAACCATAAGCAGACATGAACAGAGAACAGTATAGTGCTTCTTATGACCTTCTTATGACAAAATGCTATATTTCACAACTCCTTGAAAGATAAGACCAAGATAGACCAAAAGGTTAGGATGCACTCACACATGTTTTTATTCTACAATGCTTCAAGGATAGCTATCTCAAGGTTCAGATTAAGCTGTAACGTAATAGAAGCTGAAGTCATTCAATGCATCTAAGTGAAGGCTTTAATAAACTAACTTCTTCAGCAGACTGGAAAAACAAAAGCAACAAAGTAACAAATATTACCTGATACTTCGGTATCTGTTCTTTGATGTTTTGCATACAGCTTATAGAGGGACTATGGGAAGAAACGTTGTTCCCGTTGCTTGCTTGGCAGTTCTTGGCAGAGGTCTTTACAGAAGCCTCTTCTGCCATTTTCTAGGTAAAACAGAACAAGGTGATAAAAACTATTAAAGTACATCTGAGAACTCCCATCTCTAAACATATCATGGCAAGAGTCTTCTTAAAACTACAAGAAAGCAACAGAAATAAAGAATACTCTTATTTGGTTCAAAAAATATGTATCAGTTTTAATTTTTTTTTAATGCCAGCATCAGAGCAAGTGCAGAACTGCTCTCACATTCACACTGTCACATAGATTTCCACAGTATCACATACAATCAGAGTAATTACTCAGTTTCACAGGAAGATCATTCCCAATTGTAATGAATTACTCTTTGTAATATTTGTACCTCTTTGTAAAATTTATGGAAACAAAATCTCAGCATATGGGTTTCTTACAAACCAATTCATGTAATCATTTGCACAATCAATCACTCAAATTGCATGTAACTCTTGCTCCCCAAATGATTAATGGGTTTCTAAAACAGAAGACCAGCCAGCAAAAACAAGGGATGAATAATCCATCATTTGGTAGAACTAACCGGTTAAAGACAAACCATGTATTTGAATATTTAATGTGAATAAGACTTACTGTATTTCAGAAAACTACACAGTATACACACATATGTTTCTTTGACTTTAATTTAAACATTACTGAGTTGGAAAGTAATTTGGCCTTATTTTTAAATGAATTAAGTTTCAGTTTTGCTGCTTGCTAACACCCAAACACTCAAAATCATTTTGAATGCCATGCAAACACACAGATGTTAAAAGTACTCTGGCTGTTTTAAAAGGGTACCGAGATTAGTCTCTGGCTAGAAAACAGATTATAGCCTGTATCATGTGTTATGAGGGAGGTCATAATCTGTTTTGTGTCAGTGTTGCAGTGAGAGTTTCTGATAGGACATTTTGTAGTCAACTTTTAGCTAAAGTATTCGAGCAAGTGGAATAATTTGAGTATTTAAATGAAGCCAGAACAGTATTTCTTGCTAAGATGCTGGCTTTAAAAGAACTTTAAGATACTAAGTAATGACCTTGATTTTGGGCAGGGGGTGGGGGAAGAGGGGAAGCAAGATTAACAACCAGTCTGACCCATTTACGCTCTTAAGTAGATGATCAGACATCAGCTGATGATGCTCATCAGTCTTGCTGATTCAGCACAATGGCATAGTTACACTGTGACTGAAATAGAGAGTGCTGCTTTTTAAGCATCTTCGGGAAGTTCTACAAGTTGTGACTGTTCTTCTGTGGCTTATACAGGTGTATATATATATAGCTCTGCAATAAACCATGTTAGTCTAATAAGCTGAAGTTGCTGGTTCTAAAAAAAACTTCAAAACAAACAAAAATATGAAATAATTCAATGTAGAAGAGAAACATAGAGGCAGTAGAAAAAAAACCAAGCAAAACTACCACAAAACAGAAAACACTATTGGTTTTCTGATCTTAAAATGACCTAAGTTGGTGGAAAGCTTTACTCCACAATTTGTGTGCTTGGAGAGAAGCAAAGCAAAAAGAACTTGCATCTTGACAGCACCTGCTCTTGCTTCTATGTGTCACCAAAACTTACATGGCCATTTTATTGCCACATGTCCTGCTTATACAGTACAATGTGGTTAGCCAGTGAAGTTGTTTTAATTCGCATGAAGACAACTACTTGACTAATCCAAACACCAAAGGAAAAAAGCACCTTTAGACACATGGTGGGCATCACTGAAACAGATTGCACAGCCAGGGCTAACAACAAAAAGCAAATCCCGTCAACACTAAAAAGGTTGAAGAAACACTCCATTTAAAGGAAAATAGATTTCTTTTCCTGAAAGCAAATCTGGATTAAGTTATGTTTGAATATCATATTTATATTATAAATACCAAATACCAGATCTGTTCATAGGCTTGTTGTAATCTAACACACACTTGTTGCAGCTATCACAGTGAAAGATCACAAGATTAAGAAGTTGACACATTCATATTAAAAAAAAAAAAAAAAAAAGGCTTTTGGAGAGGAAAATAAAAGAGCAGTAGGACAACAGCAAAATTAACACTTCATACCTGAACCACAGCTTCATCAATTTTGCGGACTGCTTTGGAATCAAACAAGACCTGTCTGCCTCTCCTCTCACAGTCTTGGTAAACTATCAGGCGGATTTCATTCAAGTCAAACTCTGAAGAGCACCAACTACGGATTAGAAACAGGAGATATTAGAACAGTGTGTTTACTTTGCAGGTTCATTTAAGTGAAGAAACAGATATTAGGCAAAGACATGTTTTACTTAGCATTTACAGAATCCGAACTCCAAAGGAGTGTCAAAGCTCAGTGTCATTGACAAAGGCAGGCACAACCAGACCAATTTGCATCCAATCCTTTTCCAAAATTTTCCAGAAAGAACATAAAACTTTGGTTCAGCAATCCAATCTGCTGCAGGCCTTGACCATTATGACTCTCTTCTCTGTACACAGCCTGCATCATCCTTATTTTAAGGTAAGTGTACTATTTTATGCAATACTCTCAGTGGCAATAAAACAGAATGAATTACTGTTCTCTCTACTGCAGCCTTTCAAAAGCACAAGGCTTACACCCTCTCTTCCTTCTCTAAGCAACACATTGTCAGGAATAGGTCAAAAGGAATTATGTTTGTAAGTTAGGATTTTCCCAAAGTTTAAGTCTTGCAACTGATAGACAAGCCTTATGTTGTTCCATTCTTTTTCTCCCTTTTCTGAGACATTTCAGGGGTTTCAGAGCAGCTATCAATTACTGAGACTTGATCTCCAGCTACAATGAAAATCACTTAGCACATGAAACCAAGATACCTGAACTTCAACCTGAAGCAAAACAATTCTCCCAAGCCACAATCTGCCCATTCTCCAGAGATACAACACGACACACGACCTGCCTCACTGCACTACCACGGAGGCTGAGGAGCCAAACTGATCATCATGGCAACGACAAGAAACCTCATTTCCTAATTCCAAATGGAGTCAGTCTGCACATCAGGGCATGGAGATTCGCTTGGCCTCAGCTTCAGCTACAGAAAACACTTCTCAGGTTATGTAGCTGACAAGCTGAAATCAATGGAAAAAACCTAGTGCTGCATAAAGCAGTGCCACAGAGCACTGATGCTCAGTCACATTGCCCCAGCCCTGACCTGGATGGACTGCACCTGGCGGGTGAGAGTACAACTGTTATTAATAGTTGTTGGTTTAACAAACTGCATAACAGGCTTCAGTCAAGGCCACACTGATCTTCCACCCAAAAGGAGGTTTCATTTAGGAATTTCCCCAAACTGTGCTTTACAGAAATGGGAGGTAAAATTGAGAGAAGAGCATAAAACCCCTACATAGATGAAAGACTAGAATTTATGAAGGTATTTCTTTTATTCCATGCTCTGTCAACATCCATAAATCAATAGTGAGGTAAACACTTCCAAATCCTGCCAGAGCCAGGATAACTGCTTTAGAAGTATACTTGCAGACTTGTGATTTTAAAATAGTTTTAAGTAAAGCCAGCTAATTTCCTCTTTGTCTTCTCTCTACATAGGCAAAAAAAAAAAAAAAAAAAGCTTAAATAGGCATCTTTTTCAAACCTGAAAGGCCTCAATCTGGAGGTCTATTTTTAAACATCTTGGGACAGAATAAGCCAGATACCTATCTCCACTGTAAGGTACTCTGATACAAGTACACTCTATGTACATAATATGCAAGGTTTCCCATCATGGAACAACGCTAAAGGTTCTTGTGCCACTCACAGTGAGGAAACTTCTTGATGTGTATGTAACATGTTGCCTCCAGAATTGCTGAGAGTGCCAGGCAGATTTCTTTTCAAGCCTTTCCTTTCAAAGGCAGACACAGCATTACGTTAACCTGCATGAGACCAGACCTGATAGCATTGCTGATAGTTGCCCAACAAAGATCCTACACACCTTGCTTACCCAGAGAGCTGCAACTACACCATCTGTTTAAGAAGTCTGTTAGTAGTTCCTCAGCCCACTGCCTGTGCAATGCTATTACAAAATCCAGATACACTGAATGCAAGAGGAGTCATCAATACACTTCATCCTAGTCTGCCACACGAATCTGACACTCTTCAGTACCAGATACCCCAGTCTATTTACTTACTTGCTGCAACAGACAACCTGAAGTAACTATGCTGTTTTCTTAAAAAGGCTACAGGTCTTTCCTTCCTATAACAACAACAACAAAAAAGGTACATATCTATGGCTTTAGCTTAAATTCTATGCAAGAGCAAAGCCTTATTTACTCATGCAAATAATTATCTTCCATGACTGGCACAGCAGCATCCATACTTCAGAACACAAGCTTGCAAGTCTAAACTGAGATTGATTTCAGACACAGATTGAGCCAATCTAGCCCTGCATCTGCCCACTGATGCAGGATTGCTTGCAGGCTGGGTTGCATGAATTCAGGTTTCCTTATGAACAAATGAACTCCCTCATTATGCACTAAAGCAAACCTGATGTTGCTCATGCAGCGCTGACTTCTGTCTAAGACATGAACTGGATTTTGTGTTAAAGTAGAAGCCAATTTAACAGCCTTTTCCACACAACAAACTAGAACTAAAGAGGGCTGCAACCTGTCAGAACTACAAACAGATTCTCAAGTACCAGACAGCACCAAGCTAAGAAATCACATAAAATCTATCATACAGAACTTTATGTGACCAGCAAACCAAATCTAGGGAACTAACTTCAGATAAATTCAGATAAGTAAGAGTCCCACATCCTTTTGCCCTTTTCTGTAACTATGTGACCCTTCCTGTTACTTGTGTCTGCTCTGGTAATTGTTGGACCCTTCCCTAAACTGAATTCTCTGGAGCAACAGAAGCAGCAACTATACTTCTACAGTTCTAATAAAATATCAAATAAATGTTTTAATAGTGCCATTGCTTACAGATGCAGTTCCTGCAGTGGACCTACCCATTACAGAAGACATCCTCATTTGATAACATCAAGCATATTCACAGACAATTTATACAGGCATATAAGTCCCTGTAGTCTCATTACTTCCACATGGAATCCAGCAGCAGGCCCAAGACTAGTCAGATGACTGGGATGTTTATGCCCATCACAAAAGCTGATGAGCACTGCTTACAGTACTTCCACTCTTCATTGTTTGAGCAAGGTTATGTAACACAGATCTCCCAAAACAGGGACAGCAGGAGTATTCACAATCCTCTCCTAAAAGCAGGGTGTTGAATTCAGAGAATACTCAGACTCATTGGTCAGCTCTGTTTTCACATGTGTACAAACCAAAACCCCAAAATGTTACTACTTTATCTCTATATCAGTTTCCTGCTTACTAAGCAGGTCCTGCATACTCTTAAAAATCAGCTGAATTGACTCAATTAATATGATCTTGTGTTTACATTTCAGGTTAATTGTAGCTGTTCTGACTGAACATGTTTTCTCACTTGACCACCAAAGTAAGAGCCCCACACATCCTTTTATCCCTTTTTGTAACTATGTGACCCTTCCTGTTACTTGTGTCTGCTCTGGTAATTGTTGGACCCACCTCTACACCGAATTCTCTGCAGCAACAGAAGTCTGTCCAAGCAGGTGAAAGTGGATCAGAAACACAGTTGGAGAAAGGAAGAAGTAGAAGGCAGTGGAACCTCCACCTCTTGGTGGCAGCAAGACTTGCACTAACTCACTTCATCCATGGAACTATACCTTTAGCAAAGGGCACAAAGAAAACATTCCCAATATATTCCAAGTAAGTACTGAGGCTAGTTGTGATGTTGAGTTTTCTTGTTCCCAAGTCAGTTCTCTGTCTGCTTAGTGAGCTGACTCCCTAAGGGGCCAGTTCCAAAAGGACTTGAAAGGTCAAGGCCAGAACAAGGGGAAAAAGGACAAGAGCATGATGCCAAAAATCAAAGGAAGAAATAGCTCCTTCAACACCATTAGCCTGTTTGAGCAGATCAGCTTACCTAGCCTCACCTTCAGACTGTATCTTTACTGCATGTGGAAGATGCTAGAACTAACAAATATTATCTTCAAGTCAAAATAAATAAACCAAATCAAGCTGTCTGTGTTCATATGACAGTAGAACCAGGTCTACTAAAGATACTAAAATGCTATGGAATTTTTTTTTCTAATTTTTTGAAAGAAAGACAGCTTAGAACAGCTTATAGATATCCTGAAAAGTTTTGTCCCCAGAGAAGCTTAAGCTCACTTTATTTTCTCCTACATGTGCATATAAGCTACTTTCCTTTGGCTTGTTCAACATTTCTTCAATTACAGCCATGAGACATGGAGGAAGATCTCTTTTACTTAGGAGAAAGCAGATTTGTTTGTGCCTGGAAAAAATTCACAAAAAAATTGCCGCATTCTGCCCTGATTAATGCTTTCAGTTAATAGAGATCTCCAAACTCTAATGTTTACAAAGAAAGCTTTTGCTTCACCTTTATAATTATCAGCATGCATGCAATAACTGAAGAGTGACCTATTAATTTATATTCAAAAACTACTTCAGTTGACCTGAACTGTTTTTGAAAGTGACTAACCCCTCACTCCCTCAGTGCAACATCTACAGGGCTAGAGAACCAAACAGACTGAAACAGCTCTGTATATTTATTTATATTTTTCTGCTTCTTAGACCAGCAATCCTGAATGTAGAATACTAATTCTAACACCCTTGGGTGCTAGAACTACAAAAAAGCCACCCTAAACTATATTTTCAACACAGCTACATAGCTATGGAAGAGTACAAGCTGGCACCTGTCTGAAAAAGACAACACAAAAGTTAAATAAACACTATTCCCACTTCAGATTACTCTGATGTAAGGCTCGAATTAGAGGTAATTTACAAATAAAGCAGAGGGTTCCCCTCTCTGTTTTTCCTCCACTTCACAGCATTCTCTCCTGTCAGCTCCATACACTGTCAGTACTTGACCCACTAACACAGGAGGTGGCAAAAAAAGTAAAAGAGGGGAAACTAATTAGGAAACTAGAAGGAGAAGGTAAGATTATTTAACCTTAATTGAAAAGAAAGGCAATTCCCTTTATGCCTCAGTTTCCATACACATAAATCTTACACATCAGACCCAAAAATGTCAGTTCAGTTTCAAACAGGAAAGACTTTCTGGAGTTTCAGTCAGCATCATCATCATGAATAAGCTTCTAACAGAATTTTTTTAATTTACACAATAGCCTTCCAGAGACACGATTATAAATCTAGCATTACATAAAAATGTCTCTTCTTTGTCAAAAATCATATACATCAAAAAAGTTACTTGCATACCTGTTTTGCAGCAGTCTAGTCACTTGGTTCGCACAGCTGACACTTTCGTCTCTGAAAGACTTTCTAATTCTTTCATCCAATTTGGTACAAGAGCGATTATTTCCAAGTGATACATCGTTGTTTCTTGCTCTTTCTATCTGTCCCCCAGTGCCAATTGCTGTTTTTGGTGTACCCCCACACATTTTTTTAGCTACAAATCCTCTTGTAAAGTTCCTTCAAAGAAACTAAACCTGCTGAAGAGAAACAGCCTCAAGCAGGTTTCTTCACTATCGATCAACCATTAACAATGGTAATTTACCATCAGCTTTCTTCCCTATAAAGGAACACAGTCTGCTGAATTTCCAATTGGGGGGAAAAAAAGGCAAAGAAATCTTCACATAGTCTATAAGCCATTAATACAAAAAGATAGTTGTAGATAATTTACTCCTGCAATTATTCCAGACAGAACAGACATGACTTTCAGGTTTCAGAAGCCATCGTGGACTTGCTCTTGCTGCTGTCAGAGGTTTTCCTACTAAGCCTGGTGCAAAGCTGTAGCAGATACAACAGCTAATATTGACTTTAGCTATGTTTGTTTCCTGGTATGTGATTTAGGTAGCTGGCAATTATGTAGTCACAAGACTGAACCAT
>VXBQ01015230.1:117361-133635 GCA_013400175.1 Phainopepla nitens
AAAAAAAGCATAGTTGCTTTTGCAGTGACTCGCCCTTAGTTGCAAGGTTGTTCTAACACTGGCTACAACACCCTGTTAATGGCTCTCATGTGAGCAAGTGTCATCTGACAACCCCTAGCAACCTCATATAGCTTAGGAGCAAGTAAGAATCTGACATCATTACCATATGGTGATCAGTTCAAAAGACCAACTACCAACACCAAGAAATAAATAGATATTCTGCACTGTAATGGTTTTATTTCTAAGGACAAATACTACTTATACTCGGACAAGAACTTGACACTAGTACTTTGAAAAGCTTTTTTTAAAAAAGGATGAGTGAAAACAATGAGAAAAGGTTTGTTGCAGGCTTCAAGTTGCTTGATGAGAATTTATAGTCATATGCCTCTTAAAATAATTCAATGGCAATATGATGACAAAAATATCTAATAAAATACTCCTGACCAAGTAAATTTATGTTTTTGAACAGAACAAAGGAATCAGACCACAGAAGACAGAATATCACTCCTGGGCCTGCACAGGAACATCCCCAAGAGTCACACTTATGCCCCAAAGTGTTGTCCAAATTCTTCTTCAACTCTGCCAGGATTGATGCTGTGACCACTTCCCTGGGGAGCCTGTTCAAGTGCCCAAACACCCTCTAGGTGAGAAACTTTTTTCTAATATGCAACCTAAACCTCCCCAGCACAGCTTCAGGCCATTCCCTTGGGTTCTGTCAATGGTCACCACAGAGAGATCAGCGTCTGCCCTGCCTTTTTGCCTCATGAGGAAGCTATAACTGAAATGAGATCTCCTCTCAGGCTCCTCCAGGCTCAACAAACTGAGTGGCCTCAGCCATTCCTCATACATAGGAACTTCTCCCCAAGGCCCTTCATCACCTTTGTTGCCTTCCTTTGGGCACTATCTGATAGCTTAAATACCTTTCTTGTATCACAGTGACCAAAGCTGCACACAGGATGTTCTGTTAGGCTCTGGCAATTCTACTGCAGAACAAAGTTCTCTTCACCATCTTTGCTTTTAAAAAAGTTATTCAGACATATCTGCTCGTAATTCATGAGAGACATGAATTACGATGGGCTTTCTCCTATCAGTAAAATTTTAGGCATTTTATAAGATAACAGCCCTACTGCAATTTCCCTTCCAGGTTAAAAAGGGAAAATAACTTTGTTAATGGTCAACCAGACCAGCAGTAGAGTTAGAAGCAAGATTTCAAAACCCAGTGCTACGTGCTACCTGCTGAATAGCACAGCACCCTTAAATGATTTTGTAATCACAGTTAACCCCAACTTCTAAAAACTGGACAGAACTGAAGCAAAAAACTAGAGCATAGTTAGGTTGAACAACTTGCTCTGTTGCTGAGGGAAACATATAGCAATAAAAAAAGAACTAAACAGCTCTACTTCAAACCCCAGAGAAGTGACAAGTACCAGATACAATCAATCCCAAGTGCAGCAAACAAGAGAAATCTTTGGCCTGTTCTCAAGTGATTTAAATGATCTAGGAGAGGACAACTCTAGCACACACCTTATTGAGGAAGACTACTTTAAACACCAGCATTACCAGTCATCTTTGAAGTGTGAATGAAATAAGTGAAACAAAACACTTTGACTAAGATCAGGAAATCATAGCCTTCGCTTCAAAATTCTGGAACATTCATCAAACTATCAAATTCACATCAGAGATTAGAACAAGGAACTCCTGTAAGCTCACTAAACAGATGTGCTTCACAACATTACCTCATCTCTAAAAGCAATCATCTTTAGAATAATATAAATCCTAAAGTACCTGGGGAATTAACATTGCAAATCCACACAACAGTTTCTAAACAACAACAAAATAATACATAAAACCACACATGGAACACACACAGTGTCCATAAAGTAGATAACACAGAAAATGGAAGAAACTCTCCTGCTCTGCAGATATAATCCTCTGTGAAGCAGAGTGTAATCACTTTTTCTAGGCTATGTGACAGCATGTCACCTGCTCCATTTGTAGGTCATTTCCTGTCCTTCATCTTCACTGTGAGACAATTGCCTAAATGATTTCAACTCAAGGTAACACTTTAGCAAGAAAATTCGGGGTGGGGGAAAGAAGTAATAAGTGTATGACAATAAAATAAGAATAATTTTCTGTATAAGTTACTGCCATTCACTAGCACTGTTTTAAAATCAAAGAGAATATTTTCAGAGATCTATGCAAGGTTTTATTTTCCAAACAGCTTCTAGAAGTGGCTAGTGAAGCTTAGGAAAAAAAAGTTTGAATCATACCTGCTGTTTCAGCGAGCATTTGTTTTGAGCAAAACATACACTTAGCACAATTGTGCCATAAGACAGTTTAAAGATGAAGTGGAATCACTTTGGGATTGCTTAAGGATGATTTTCCCTCTTTTAGTCCATTTAATAGCTTGTGTGGAAGACATAGGTTCCCATCCTCTCGCCTAATTTGAATCATTTACCCTGCATTGTTTCTTCTCTTTCTAAAACCTCAGATATGGAAGAGTCGTGTTGATGCCACACCACATTCCTTTTCCACAATGACTTAAAGTAGTCCTAATATGGCCAAGCTCTATTAACCTCAGATGAACTACCTTGTTCAAGCATGATACATAGTTACTAGTTTCACACAAGTTAGGCGGGATACATTGCAGATTAGTCACGCAACAAGTGAAGGAAGGTATTATTTGGAGCACTTGCTCTCTCAGGACAGATTTTCCTGAAGAAAGACTTCAGGTAGAGAAAAATAAAGTTCTCGGTATCCAATCACTGTACAGAAGGGTCACTTTTTTTTGATAACTCTATATGCTCCTCTATGAAATCCAAAACAACATTGGATATATTTGTTCATTGAAATGCTAGAATTCCACAGATTCCCTGCTTAGGAAAGGACAACATACTGGATTTTTGCAAGGCTGGAGACATTTGTTCATCATCTCTGTTGCTACAAAGCAATATCACCACAGGCCCGCACAAAAAAATGACAAGACACACACTGCTGATAGAGGTTAACAAACAGATCTATACAATTTGGAGCCACCATAAAGTGCACACATCAATCTTCCATCAACTTAAAGAGCAGCCCATTAAACCAGTGTGTCACAGCTCAACTTCCCTAAGTTAACAGGAATCTCTGTTCGCTGGCTTATCTACAGGTCTGAAGTTCGGGAGCTAGCTTTCATAGACTATCTCGGTAATAATGTAGAAATAAAAAAACAAAACCCACAATAAAACAAAACTCTAATCAAAGAAAACACCCAGCAAGTATATTGTTTGAAGTAGGGCCACAGATAGCACTGAGACAGGGCTCTCAGCTGCTGGCTCCAGAAGCGGAATTCCTCATTAGCAAAGAGGAGAGCTAAAGGCTTGTAAATGCACGAAAAAAGGCATGCATTTAATTGTGTTTTACCATTAAGGGAAGCGTGTTTTTTGTTAAACTAGGTCTCTAAACAAAGAAAGGTAAAGTCTGCAGTAAGGCTGGCACCCTAGGTCCACCACCTAGTCCTTCCTCCATACAGAAATCTGTGCTTATTCTTAACTTTCCCCTTTCCATCCCATGCTCTGCCGTCATCTCCAGAGCTTCTAACAGTCAGGAGAGCTCAGCTGACCCAAAGCAAATCAAGTATTTTGCAGAAGCTCTTGCATAGTGATGATCTTTACCATTCCAAAGAACTGAAAATTTCCTTGTAATTTAACACTCTCTAGGATGTGACTCTGCTTCTTTCCCGGTTTACTTTTCCAAGGCACGTGCAGTAACCAGCTTCCAGCTTCCACCGGAGCCAAGCAGCAGCGGCCATCCGGGAGCAAGCAGCGCCGGCTCCGGTGCGGCGCGGCCGGGCCAGCCCACCTCCTCCGGCACGCAGCGCCGGGGCTCGGCTCATGCATCAGCCCCGGGTCACTCGTTCCAGCGGCGCCATGTGACCGGGCCAGCGGCCAGGAACGCGGCTACCGAACACAGACACTGCCAAGGCACGTCTGGGAACGGCCTCAGCCAGAAAATGAGATTAAGAGAAATCTTTTGTGCTGCCTCTGCCTTTCCCCACCCTCTCTTGAGCACGAGGATTGCGCACATTGCGCATCTGAAGGAGAATTTTGAGCAACAGTGCAAGGCAGAATCTGGTATTTATAACACTGTACTAGTTCTTACTCCGTTGCAATGCTGTATAAAAGTACTGACAAATCTCAGACCTTAGTATCTCCTACATAAGTGAGCAGGCCAAGACAGACAGCACCACACCTTAGGGCTGGTATCCTGAGGCATGGGTTTGGTTGCCTGCTCTTTCCTGTTCCTTCTCCCTCCTCTATAAAGCCCTGTATTCCATATTTTATTCTTTTTATTTAAGAGTCTGTATACAGCTTTCAAACCTCTGTTCAAAGGATTAATTTTAGAATAGGGAAAAAAATTTACTAAGAAAAAAATGTTATTTATTGAACATAAGTAAACACAGATACAGAGAGATGAACGATGCCTGGTGCTTAACATTCCTCCCCAATTTTTTCTAGCTAAATGAAAAATATTTTTTTTCTGCTATAACACACACAAACACCTTCACTCAAAGTAGCTAAAAACACACGCATGTTAACAGCAACCATTTCTTTACAAATTTCCTCCACTTCTACAATGAAAAGGCCACATTCACAAGAGGGCTTTGTGCACTGCAGAGGATGTGGCACTTTCTCAAGCTTTACAGACAGAAGTTTAGGGTACTCTCTCCAGGGGCGCACAAAGATTGCAAATCCCCGTTTCTCATCATTGTTCTGGACACGCACTCCCACTGTACAAAAGAATGCTCTCAAGGAGAGCTAGAGGCAACTGCTGTCCAGGGGATCCCATGTCCCTCTTCCAAGGGAAACTGCTTCAGAAGGGGTCAGTTTCATCTAACCCAAAAGCACAAACTCAGTAGAATCACTCCACTTAAAAAGAAATTAAAATTTACCTCCTAAATTCCTATTCTATGAAAAGAGATCAGATGTGGCTCTCTAAAAGCGCTGAGAGCTGAAGCAGCCCAGTTTTCTTGTCCAGCTAACATTATATTGGTAAGACCTCTGTAAACGGTTAAGTTAAACTGTTGTAAGAACAAGATGTGGTTTGATCCTTCTAAAGCAGAGATTGCAACTGAAAAGTTAGTCTGCAATAACCAGGAAGGGAAGAAAAACTAAGCTGAATACTTATGAGAAAGTACTGATTTACCCAACTGGCAAGAATATGGGAAAGAGCATATACACAAGTCATGCTTGATCACCCAAAAGTTGCTATAGCATGAACAGCAAAGTCCATTGCCTCGGTCTAGATGAATGCCAGGAAATCCTGACTTAGATTGAATGAAGTGATAACATGGACGGATATAACATCAGCTCCGGCATTTTTCACTAGTTATAGCCAAAAATATGTTTTGCTTCTCTTGTTGCTGTTATGACAATTTGTCTATTCCATCCAAAACACTTTGCTTAACTCTCTCCTGTAGACAGCACAGAAAGTAGCTTTCTAGTAACTAGAACTGAATCTTGAAGGCTTAGACAGATTTATTTTCAAGTTTCACTGGAAAGGGAAGGAGGAATTACGTCTTGGGACGATGTGCAGAAAATCATGGTAATTAAATCACTCATACCATATACCTTCTCAATGAAAAAGACTACACACAAAACCAACCAAACAAACCACAGTCCTGCAGCTGACTGGCATGGGCAAACCTACCCTTGCTGCAAGCCACTCTGCCAAAGACTTACGTTCTGTTTACCACCAATTGCGTAGGACATTGAATGTATAAATAGTCATTAAGTTATGAAACAGTCTCTCCTCCTTAAAGCAGGCCAACCACTCTAAACTATTAACATAGGATCCCAAACATTTTCTCAAAAACACTGGTATTATAGCAGACTTAGAAGTTTATCCAGTCAGGTTTGTACATAATTACAGCTGACCACACCCAGTAGCACGCTAACATTTGGCTGCCAAGTATCAGTCCATCAATCCTGAAATATTTGAGCAAAAAAATAAAAATCACACAGAAAATCCACTTCCATCCTTGTCCTGCAATAAGAACAACTCGCACATTGATAGATACAAACAAATTTCAGTCAGCAAGCTTATGTAGCCATTATTTAGAAAAATTAGAAACCTTTCTCCTCATGAGAAGGTAAAAATTGGTCAAGTTCCTTCAGCGCTCCCCAGAAAAACAGTGTACAAGAAAATCCTTTATAATAGACCTGATTTACTCCTGAAATGAAGTCAACCACAGCAGATTCACTAGAAGCCATCCTAACAACTACAGATTCAGGATAAGTTCATTAAAATACAAACAAAACTCTTTCTTTTCACTTTCTGTCAAAACAGGGATCAAGGATACAACTGCAATGAAGACTATAGTCAACTTCTGGTGCTTAATAATGCAAACAAAAAGCCAAAACCAAATCAAATTTCAATCAGATTTCTAGTTCACATGTTAACCCATTTCAATACTAAATACAGAATTATTTCTTTAAGCAGTAAACAAAACTTTATTCAGAGGTTCAAGTCACCTTTGGACAGATGCATTATCAATGTGCACATGGGTTCACTGAGATGACTGATTGTTTCAAAAAAACCCACATTCACTACAAAATATATTGTTCTGTTTGCATTTTCATCTTCTTTGCATACCTATCCCTGTACCCACTATCCAGTCCAGCTATACATAAGCATTTTACAGCATTTCCACCAAGTGCTACCATAAAGTGACAAACCGAAATAGCTATTTTCAAATATACATTATTTCCCTAGTTCCATTCAAAAGCATTCCCAAATACATCCCTGTCTGTACGACTGCTTACAGGAACTTCTGAACACAGGAAATATAGCACCTGAACTTTTCTGAACTCAACTGTACTGTGATCTAGTCCGCAGGAGGTGACTGACATGTCTCCAAGTCTCCCAAGTACCAAAGTCATTAGGTATTACTCACCCACTCCCAAAGTTAGAATTGTGTCTGAAATCACTTTAATGCTTTGTCAGCATGATTTATATGCACAGGCAAATCTCATAAACACCTTTATAAGGAGACAGGGTTAATTTTTGCAACTCTTTAACATGATGTGATCGAGAAACGCCTTTAACAGTTGGAAGGGCAGAGGTTGCACTCCTGAAGCTGTTTCAAGTGGCTAACACGGGAGAGCAACCTTCCCCCAGGCTAAAAGCCAAGACCAAGTAGGAGCTAAGATGCATGTCACTACGGTTGTCTGCTGAGTGAACTGAAGTGGCTGCCAAATCCCTCTTCTTTATTCCAGCCTTCTCAACACAGCTGAGGATTAGCCCTCCATAACCATTCCTTCATGGTGTGACAGCTTAACGCAGACTTCTCTAAGAAGAGCTGGTTCTATCGCTGACCTTTACACAAACATGACTGAGGGCTTCAACACTGTTCTATCAACGCTACCGTGGAAGTGACAAATGTCCAGCCAATACCCAATTCCAGCACAGAACACGAGAATGCAGTTGCATCTTGTAACACTGGAGCCATTCACCAAGCCCAAGGCTTCCCATGCATGGACTAACCCTGCTGCTCCACAGCTGAGCAAAGTGGTTTCTGCACCAAATTTCTTCTTCCCTGTGCCTGTACCTTCCTTTCCAGCAGCCTCATAGGTCTCCACCCACCTTGTTCAACCCAAGCTGTTAAACGAGACAGGACACTTCAGAAACAAAAGGCTCATGACCTTGCCTATAGTATGATTTGCTCTAAAAAGTACAGTCCATTTTAGAGTACAAGTTAGAGTGCACAGTGTTAAATGTGAAGATTTTAAAAGGTCATCGTAGAGGAATGTTAAAGGAAAGGCAAGCAAATGTGACAGACACAGCACTCAACTGTTCAGCAATAGTCAGACAAGCTCATGTGCCCCGCATAGAAAAACAGAAGCCACAATAAAAACTTGTCTGAACATAAACTAATTTTTGTGAATTGTAGATTTCAAAAAGTTCCAATAACGGTCTTTTCCAGTTTTCCAGAGGGTTTAAACATTGCAACATTATATTACATTCTGTAAAATTATCCACATTCAGTGAAATAATAATAATTTAAGAATAACTTGCTCAGAACTATGTATTCAACAGTTTGTACAGCCTTCTCTCTGGGGTTTCCTTCAAAAACTTTATCTAATGTACTCTGCTTAGATTTTCTGTACTCCTGGAGCTGTGCATTAACAAACCCAACCCCAAGATTGAGCAATTTCAGATCTAGATTCAGAATTCAGTACAAATACTCTGCATAGAAACATGGAGCACTGAGTCCATTCAGCCTCTGTTTTCTTTCATACAAGTCAGTAAACTCAGTGAAAACATAGGCTGAGTTGTTATTGTAAGAAACTACCCTATTCCATTATAAAAAATTAAGTACTACTGTGTTCAGATTTCTAATTTGAAAGTGCTAATACCAAATTCAGACTGCTAATACCTCTATTAGAGAAATAAATAAATATTGTCAATTGTTTACTTAAAACAGCTGATTTCATTAGCACATCTAAAATTTCACTGAGCACCTTGGAGGAGAAAAGTTGAGCTGTATTGCCCTGAAGTGAGAGCATCCTGCAGAGAAAGCTCCGTACTGATTCAGTAATTACATCACACACAGCTCAAGTTTCACTTCAGCACAGTCCATGGAAGCGGAATCCTGACTCAGGTTTAACAGTGGCAAGTGTGATGTAAAGCCCTCATGCCCGTTTATCAGTACAATTCTACGAATCTCACCACTATCCAGAAGTGTGCTGCCTGAACAAAGATATTTCAGCTGCTGGTCAGGTAAATGCACCTGCACTTGCCCCAGTCGATGTGGGGAAGACAAGCACTATTGCCAGAACTCCTAAGCTCGTCCCCTCAGTGCCCCAGAACACTTTGCCTTGTACCTGCACAGGGGCTTGTCTTGAGACCTCAGCCTTGCACATTAAAATATGGCATCACTAAGGTATTGGAGTGACTAACCCAGACAAAAAGTGCAAATGGAAGGACTTGAGAAAGGCACTGTTAAGGCAGGGAGAGAGCAGAACAGAGAAGAACCTGAGCATGAAGATCAAGAAGCAGCATAGACCGAGCACACACAGAGGAGCTGATTCATGACACACAAAGGTGAACTGCTGTGTCCATGCCTGTTAGCTAGATCAGCAGGAATCTGACACTATCACAGGAAGCACACGGAAAAAGTGCAAGACAGATATTTGCTGTCCTCATATGAGTACCCCATTCAAAGACCTCCTTTTCCTGCTCAGTCTCTCTGGCAAGCCTGTTAACCACCACCCTACAGAATTGCATTCCTCATCTTTTGCCTAAGAAGTGTACCCATGGAAACCTTCACACAGCAAACACTGGTAATTAGGACAGCCTAAGAACATTCTTCTTACAATGCTTCATCCAAGCTGCATACAAGACAAGTGTGCTCTTAATCAAGGGTGCACTTAGAAGTAACTCTTGACAAATATAAAACACAACACATGACTCCAAATCTGAATTTATTCTTCAGAAGCTATCCATGAGCATCACAAAGTACAAGATGAAAGTACATGATTATTAGCATCAGAAGGAATTCTTAAAGGAACAGGTATACAACACCAAGGTTTGTAGCACATATAGTGAGTATTAATCCAAAGTATTAATTTTCTTTGCAAAGGAAGTCCTCAGCAGCTTCAGTAATACTGAAACGTCAGAACAAGGAATTATCTATATGACAAAAATTACTCCATTTTCTGTCCCCTCGACCCCAGCTACTTTGTCACATCTACTCTCTCAGGGCATTTGGTCTGGTGTCACTCACTGTTCAGACCGAAGCAACAGCTGAAGGCCACCACCATGCATTGGAAACACCTACATCCCACAACACCAAAGTGGGATGACATGATGACTGATGACTAAAATATTTTTGTCAAAACTCTTCCAATATTGCTTTCTCCTAGATTTAATAAAGCTATTTTGCAACTTTAACTTAGTTTATATAAGAAAAGTTACAAAGTTTATGTAAGCTTACATGAAGCCAGCCTCTACTGGCAACAAAGCTCTGCATCAGTTTCTAAAATGTTTCTCCACAAATTCAGCTTTCATGACTGCTTGTCCACATTTTTCAGCCCCAAGCAGCTTTATTTTCTCATTCACATCAATCCATTTATGCCAACAGGTATTCCCCTACAGCATTAGCCTCACTGTGTTAAATTGCAGTGTTTCCTGCTTTAAGTTGTGCCACAAGGAAAGGTACCTCCAAGGCTTTCTGCTGCTACTATTCCCCAAATCACTTTCCACTGAGCATAGTATGTGGGCAGCACAGTACTCACCCAGTTTTGTACATGTCGACAGCAAAAGTGCCCTAAGAAGAAGGAATCAAGTTCCTACTATCCAAGCGCACTCCAATTTAAGAATCAATGCATGGAACTCCATGGATAAGTTACTTGTAAATCAGAAAGAAGATAACCTAGAGGCAGAACCCATTTGACTGTCAGGCAATAATGCATCTTTTCACAGAATTAAATAACCAAGGTACATCCATCCCTCTCAGAATGTCATTAGCTTGTGCATTTCCACACTTTTTTTTTGCCATTTTGTCAAGAAAAAAATCAAAACAAAAAACAGGTTGTCTTGCAACTTCAAGAGAGATGGAGCTAGACTCAGAGCGAAGTTAGAGTAAACCAAGAGGTTGTTCAGTGAAAGCAGTGTTCAGGGGAGGGGAAATCCAAACAACCAAAGAAGAAGAAAGCCTTAGTTCCGGCAAAGCTCAAAACCAGAGGACTTGGGGCTTGCTTTCCTTCAAAAAAGCCCCAGGCTGGAAGTGTGGTTTCCATGTCAAAAGACCATACTTTTAATTACTTCCTCTCTAAGCTGTTTTTTTTGAGTGAGACTGTAATAAATCTTTGTGCAGAACTTATTCTTTAGCTCACTTCACTGATGAAAGACTAATGCCAGTGCAAAGATGTAATGCTGCAGCCTAAGGCTCACCTTCAGCTGTCTGTGAAATGGCGTACAGTTTAGATCTGCTCTTTGACCTTTCCTGCCTCCATGCTCAGATCTGGCCCTGGGTTGGATTCCCCTTTTACAGCATATAAAACAGTGATTTTCTTTCAAATATTTCTAGAATGGTTTACAGCCAGATGTTTATGGATATTTTTTCATATGAAGATGTACACGTGTGCTCAGTAGGTTATTGCCGTGTTGATCTCTACAAAACTGCAAGAAGCTCAAGAAAAAACCCAATTAGGTCACAAGAACTTCCAAGGAGCATTTCATTGAACAAACTGACACACAAGCAGACAGTCCAAGCTCACTACTGCTTTCTTTCCTTTTTCAGAAGGTGGAAGATTGCCAGGCTGGTAATAAATGCTGTGAAATAATGCTTAGCAAGTAGGATCTCACCAAGCATTTCAGCACTATGACCAAAGGAATCACTACTACCAGCTGCCAAACACATGATCTCATATACCAAAGCTAACAAACTGTTACCACATAGATATCCTGCAGCTACAACATGACATCCTTTCCATTACAGACACCAGAAGGAGCAGCTGATACTTAAACAGATTGCACACAAGTTTCAGATACAGCTGAAATAATATAGCCTTTTTTAAAAAAAAACCACATGAAGTTATTCCTGATTTTACAACAGTCCTTCACTACATATACCAATACCAAAGAAATTTAATCACAGGTTGCAATGCAGAAATTATATATTCAGCAGTGAAAGTAGTCTTCCAAAAACTCCAAGACACTGATTTTCATTAAAAAAAACCCCCAAAACCAAATCAAACTATCAAAGACTGAAATTAAGGTGAAGTCTGAAATGAAGCTGAAGTCTGAACCCGCAGCTTAAGGATAACCTCAGACTTTCTGTTGAAAAGCACTGATGTGCAATTTCTTCTAGAATCAGGTAAACACAATTACAGAAAAATTGCTATCAATTTAAGTAAAATCAAACTATCTGCAACCCAGATCAATTTCCTTAAGGCCACCCCCAATACCTTATTCAAATACATGTTTAGCACTTGAGACATTCTAGTCTTGGGATATTATGTGTTTATACTCTGTGTAATCCCTAAAACTTAATGGACGGTTCAATGGGTTAGGAATTGGTTGGATGGCCACATCCAAGGGCAGTGGTCAACGGCTCAGAGTCCTGATGGACATCAGTGACAAGTGGCATCCCTTGGGGAATATCGACGACGGAATTGTGTGCGCCCTCAGCAAATCTGCAGACGACACCAAGCTGTGCTTGCCTGCACACCTGAAGGATGGATGCCAGCCCAAGGGACCTGCACAAGCTCAAGAAGTGGGCCCATGGGAATCTCATGAGGTTTAAAAAAACCAAGTGTGAGGTGCTGCATCTGGGTCAGGGCAAACTCTGCTATCAACACAGGCTGGGGATGAGCAGATTCAGAGCAGCCTCAGCCAGAAGGACTTGGAGATGCTGGTGGGTGAGAGGCCGGACATGACCCAGCCACGTGCACCAGCAACCCAGGAAGCCAAATGTGTCCTGGGCTACATTAAAAGCAGCAGGGAGACTATTCTGCCCTTCTACACTGCCCTGTGAGACCCCATGTGCAGCACTGCACACAGCTCTGGGGGTCCCCAGCACAGGAAAGACATGGACCTGTTGGAGCAAGTCCAGAGGAAAGACACATGATTAGAGGGATGGAGCATACCTTCTGTGAGGAAAGGCTGAGAGAATTGGGGCTGTTCAGTCTAGAAAAGACAAGGCTTTGGGACAACCTAATTGCTGCTTTCTAGTACCTGAAGGGAGCCTACAAAAATGTGGAGAGAGAAAATTTTAAAACATGTAGCGACAGAACAAGGGGGAATGGCTTTAAACAAGAATAGGTTTAGATCAGATATTAGGGAAAATTCTTTTCTGTGAGGGTGGTGAGACACTGGAAGAGTTTGCCCAGAAAAGTGGTGGATGCCCCATCCCTGTAAATGTTGAAGGCCAGGTTGGATGAGGCTCAGCCTGTTCTAGTGGAAGGTGTCCCTGTCTAAGGCAGCGGTGGTTGGAAGCAGAGGATCTCTAAGGTCTCTTCCAACACAAGCTGATCTATGATTCTACTGAGTACAAGACCCTGACAGCACTCCAAAAAATGGTACAAACTACGCTAAAACAATCTTGTAGGGGAAGTAACATTTGAAAAGGAAGTAAGTTTTAGGGGAATTTATCCACATAAATACACATTGCTTGCACAGAAGGTAATCAGGGTTTTCCCAGAGCCTCAGAGGCTAAGAAGAAATATATTCAATTACAGCCACTCAAGTGCCGCTGTTGAAAGGGCTGTGTGCATACACACATATACATTTTTACATATGTATTACACACAAAGATATATGTATTTTCAGTTAAGGGAAGCAAGAAGCAGCAGTAAAAAAAGAGAAGCTCAGGTATGTGTACAAAACTGCTTAGAACAAATGTAATATCTCACTAACACATCTGTTTTCCACCTGGTTTATAATTTCGCTTTTTGTAAAAAAAGAATTAAGCTATTCTATAATTCTAACTACTACCCTTCTACCATTTCATACTTGCATTATCTTGAAGGAAGGCCTAGGCCAGTAGAAAGTTCTACTATCCCAACAGCTCTGTATTAGCATATACACCTCATGTTTACATTCTCCTCACCCAGCAGGTAACAGTTGTGCTCATGTGAACATGTGGTGCCGCCCAGACTAGCTCCACAGAGTGCATTAATTGGTGCTAAGGACCTGACACCCACACAATATGTGTTCTGGAGTTTTACTTTTGACCAGGTGTATTTTGGTCCCAGGAACTGAACACCCACTAGTGGTTGGAACACAGCTAATTGCATTCATTCCAACAGGAATCCAGCTTAGGTACCAAAGCCACTTGGCTTTGTGAGCCAAAGCACAGTTAAAGGAGAAAATTTAGAGGTTTTCTTTAAAAGAGCACTCCTGAGCCAAATTAATATGTTAATAGTCACGCACCCAGGAAATAATTTCCTGTGGCTCCACATTCATCTATAGGCACCATGTCTCTTGCTCTTTGAGGCTGTGCCAGCTCATCCTGGTAAGGAGTATGGACCTCGAAGCTTGGTGTTTCCTTCAGAGCTGAAGCAGCATGGACCTCTGGCCAAGATTTAGCTCCCATTAAAGGAGAGAGTGCAACAGAATGAGAAGACGCAGTACGTGTTACAGGCAAACTGCAAGCCTGGTTGATAGCCCTCTGCAACAGAACTTTTCCTGCTGTTCCTGGGAAGACTAGAAAACACAAAGCTTCCCAACAACGTAGTTGAAAAAAGTTGTCAAATTACATTAATTTCAGGAAGCATTATCTACTAAAGAGATTTTTGGTGACTCCTCTGTTGCTCAGCGTAAGGAGAGTGTGTGAATACACTTAGGTTTTCAAGGCTTTCATAACAACTGAAAGTCCAAGGATACAGATGATTATTGGTCTCACAGGGCTCCTTAACAGAGCTATACAGTGTAAGACATATTGAGTGTGGAGGGACATCACTAACCAAAACCTGGAAAGAATAAAGCTAACTAAAAATTGTTAAAAAGGCAGCCTTATCATTAGAAAGTGATTCTGCCATTTTGCATCTAACACTGACCAGCACTATATGCTTAATAAAGAAGCTACCAAAGGATTACGTCTCCTACTTTACTTAGACCAAATCACATCTCTCCACTCAAACAGAGATTACCACTGAACAGAAACTCTATTAAAAGCATTGCAGCAAAGCTTCCAAGATCCTGTAAGTATGCTCTTGCAGATCATGAACAAATCACTGGAAAGAAAGAAAAAGCATTACAGCATACTTAAAAGTCATAAGGAAGAAGCTTAATACTAACAAGCAAAAAAAACCTCCATTCACATGTAAAATACTTCAAATAATTTTATTAATCTTAAGTGTGTCAAAAAAAGCCAGATAGAAAGGGAATGAGGAAAAATAGGGGATAAAAAGAGTGAAGGGCACCTACAGTAGTATTTTCATTATGATACCTTTTATGTGAAGTGTCACATCACCTAAACATTACTCAAACTGAAAACCAAGTGTGGAATATCTTACCCAAAAAACAGGAAGAAGGAAAAGGTACAACCCCTAACTTCACTAAGTACTCCAGATGAAAATACCTTACTGATTTTAAGGGGAAACACACTGTGCAAGGAATCTGCCTTTGTGGAGATACTCAAAAATCCAATAACAATCCAATCATCCAGAACTAACAGCACTGGTCTTTGACACTGAATATTTTTAAGTACCATGCAAAATAATAGCCTGGAACTGCCAGTTTCAATGTGGAAAACTGTTTTCTTCCATATCAAAGGAGATATTTAACTCATAAGGTGAATAAGTGCGAAAATAAGTAAGTAGCAGTTACACAAAAGTAACTTGCAGTTACAAGTACAGCATATTGACTCCGCAGCTTCACAAAGTCCACCAGATTTGTTCTCTAATATGAATGCAGCTCCAACACTGTGTCAAATCACTTTCAAAGGAAACACCTTGTAACCCAAATATATTGCCATTTTCATCTTACACCATTGTTCTCCACGATCTTGCAACTTTAGCCACACAAATCATATTTGAAATTATAATGGTTCCACGACTGTCTATCATATTTGGCACTACGGGATTTTGTGGATCAAAATATTGTCCACTGCTCTCCCTCACCGTCCTTAGCAGTCTCGGCGGTGAAAGCCCAGACTGCAATCCATCCCTGCGTGCCACCTGATCACAAGACCAGTAAACTCATGCCGCACAGCACAACAGGCACAGAGGTTACCGGGCACGCATGTGATTGTCACTGCGCTCACCGGGCCGCTCGGTCTTGTGAGCGGCACAGATGTCACACCAACAAAGCTCCAAAGCACCGGCCTGAGCAAAATGCCGTCCCCGACGGTTCGAAAAACACTAATAGTTCAACATAACAGAAAGATTCAATATTATATAAAGGTTATACACATAAACCCTGGAGCAGAGACAGCTACTGAACCTCACCTTCCAGCACGCACGGTATCAAAAGCAGGGGGCAGTGAGAGGTGCCCAATGCTTAGCGGGTCACCAGACTGCGCACGTGTATTTAGGTCACAACAATTAAGCCGTTTCCTAATTTTCCTGTGCTGATGAGACCCGGGCACGAGTTATCACATCAACCGCACACAAATGCCGGACAGGGGCCCGGCGCCTCTCCCCCTCTCCCGCTGCCGGGGGGCGAGCGCCCCAGGCTCCCGGGCGTGCCACCGTCAACTCGCGCAGAAAATGGCTGAGAGCTCCAACGAGAGGGGAAGGCGGGAGAAGAGCCACCCGTGCCTCCCGCCGCACCCCTTCCCCGCC